>CM053560.1:115228704-115291891 GCA_028646485.1 Cryptoprocta ferox
ATGAACAAATCAAGAGACTGTATAGATGCTGGCGAGGATGTGGAGAAACGGGCACCCTCCTACACTGTTGGTGGGAATGTAAACTGGTACAGCCACTCTGGAAAACAGTGTGGAGGCTCCTCAAAAAACTATCAATAGAACTCCCCTATGACCCAGCAATAGCACTGCTGGGGATCTACCCACGGGATACAGATGTGCTCATGCATAGGGGCACATGTAACCCAACGTTCGTAGCGGCACTTTCAACAATAGCCAAATCATGGAAAGAGCCTAAATGTCCATCAACTGATGAATGGATTAGGAAGATGTTGTTTATCTATACAATGGAATACTACATGGCCATGAGAAAGAATGAAATCTGGCCATTCGTAGCAAAGTGGATGGACCTTGAGGGTCTCATGCTATGCAAAATAAGTGAGGCAGAGAAGGACAGATACCATATGTTTCCACTCATAGGTCTAACAGGAAAAACCTAACCAAGGAACATGGGGAGGAAAAGGAGGAAATAGAGTTAGGGAGAGTGAGGGAGGCATATCATGAGAGACTCTTGAATACTGAAAACAAACTGAGGGCTGAAGGGGGAGGGGGAAAGGAGAAGGGGGGTGATGGTCATGGAAGAGGGCACTTGTGGGGAAGACCACTGGGTGTTATATAGAAACCAACTTGACAATAAACTATAAAAAATTAAAATAAAAAAAAGTAACTGAACTGAGAGGTGATGTGTTAGATGTATTAACATGATTCTGGTAATCATTTCACAATGTATATTTATATTAAGACATTGTGTTGTATACTTTAAATATATACTGATTATTTGGCAAAAAATAAAAGTTGTGAAAGAAAAAAAAAGACAATCATATTCAGATAACTAAAAACATTTTATCAATTCAACCAAGTCATATTTGAAAACTTAAAATATCTTTATTATGGAAACCTTACTTCACTAGCATAGAATTTGTGATTGTTAGTAGTAGAAAATTCCCTAGTTATAGACAACATAAAACAGAATTTAGCGATAGATAGGGTTAGCCAACATAACCACTGCAGCAATCTATACCACCTACACAGACATTACCACAGAGGGCTGGAGGAACAGTGAAAGTTGAAACATGAATAAAAGTTCAGAAAGCTGAGTGTTCATCTTTAGAAAGCACCTTAAATACAGTTCATTCACCAATCTCAGATCTCTAAAGGGTTATGGAAACTTAAAGCAATGACAAAAACAGTAACACAATTGATTTACCACCTAAATAGAGTATCAAGTGCATCTGAACCTGTACTCTACTGCCAAGTCTCACAGACAGTTTAAAAACATTGTCTAACACCTTGTCAATAGTAATGGCACTGTCCCATTCTCTAGCTGGAACTCATTCCTGAAAACTGGCTTTCTCACTCTGCCATGTGAATGTATTTCATCAACCATGTATGACTGAGTTCTATGTGCCACCCACATTTCACTCCAGTTTAGACATAAACTTCATTAAACTCTTCAATTAACCCTTCCCCTTATTTGCTCTGTCGATCACCATCTCATGTTTTCCACTAAGCATTTTCAGTAAATACTTTGTTAAACATTTCTCACAAGCCATGATACATAAATTTCTCCTAACCGAATATCAACTAATATGCATAACCAAGAGAGATTTTGAAAAATCACCAGTGATAGTATAAGAATCACCTGTAACTAAAAAAATTACTAATGTAAAAGTTTGATGACAAATAGGAAATTCACACTTTCAAATGATCTCTCTACAGAATATTTACTAATTACAAAGGAATGTTAACTTTAAAGTAGATAAATGTAGTGGACACCAACTGAACCACATAATCAAAATTAATGTCACCAATAATAGCAAAAAGTGATTATCGTTTTTCACTTGATATGAGGTAGAAACACATCAGTCATTCCAGTCAATAATGCATAACCTAAAACTATTTGGGAGGAAACGTAAAAAAATAAATAAAAATTTGAGGGATGTTTAAAAAAATATTAGCCAATACTTCTTCAAAAATACAACCATCATCAAAGGACAAAAATGAATGAGAAGCTGCTTTAGATTAAATAAGACTAGACAAAATGACATGTGAACACAGTACAAGATCTTTGTTTTCCAGGTTCTGAAGGATAAAAGAAATTGCCATAAAGAACAGTATTAGAACTAGTGAAAACTAATGATAGACGGTTAATAATGTTTGTACCATTAACAAATTTCATGATCTAAAAAGTTGTACCAAAGTTAATAGAAGAGGATTTGCAAGTTCTCAGAGAGTGAATGCTGAGGAATCTGGGCTAAAGAGACATAATGTTTCTACCTTACTAAAAATTATTTGATAGGGGCCCCTGGGTGGCTCAGTTGGTTAAGTGTCCTACTTTACCTTAGGTCATGATCTTGTGGTCCGTGAGTTCAAGTCCCACATAGGGTTCTGTGCTGACAGCCCAGGGCCTGGAGCCTGCTTCAGATTCTGGGTCTCCCTGTCTCTCTGCCCCTCCCAGCTTGTGCTCTGTTTCTCTCTGTCTCTCAAAAATAAATGTTTAAAAAAATTTTTTTAAATATATTTGATAAAGGAGCACCTGGATGGCTCAGTTGGTTAAGCATCCAACTTTGGCTCAAGTCATCATCTCGTGGTTCCTCAGTTCGAGCCCTGCATTGGGCTTTGTGTTGACAAGCTCAGAGCCTGGAGCCTGCTTCAGATTCTGTCTGTCTGTCTCTGTCTCACTCCCCCTCTCTCAAAAATAAAAAAAAAAAAGAATAAAATAAAAACAATATGGGATGGGGAAAAGAGAGAAAAGAAAATAAAAGATGGAAAAATAGATGTAGGAGGAAGAGCAGTAAAGAAGATAAAGAGAACAAAACAATTTAGAAAAATAGTCTAAGAGATTCTTACAACTCAAAATATAAATTTCAAAAATAAATATTAAAAAACAAAAAAAATTGGAATAAGATATTCATAAGAAGTTTACAAACTTCCAAGAAGCATTGCACTTAGAAAAGATCAATGGTTTCTATCTAAGAAATAGGATTCTTATGATTGCAGGAAATGTGTTCTGCCGTTTCTTTTTTCTTAAATAAATAATACATCTCTATTGATCTTCGGTCTTTTTTAATCCATGACCTTTTACTTTTTAAATTAGACTTAAGTTAAAAATATGACTTTCACCTATTAGACTGATTAAAAATTTAAAGGATTGATAATATCCATCCAGTATAAGTTGTTTTCTGAAAATTAGCACTTCCATTACACCACAGCTGTGTGCTGGCTTTGAAAATATTTCAAGGGCAATTTCACAATATCTACTGAAATCAAAATTATGCAGAACTGACGATCCAGCAATGACACAACTAGAAATCAATCTTACAGAATTAGGTCCCCAAGTGCATAATATATATGCATAAAATGTTGTAATTATATATATATATATATAAAATAAACATTTAACCTTATTTTTCCAAGGAGAAACAGATAAACCCTTTATGATATGTACTTTTCATCAAATGAAAAGTCAGTACAGAAACTACATTTATTGGTTTAGAAATATGTCCACAATATATTAAATAAAAATATATAGCTGCAAACCAATAATGATGTCTTATTTTCTTATTTGTAAAATAAATTGCACATAAACTGTATAAGCTTAGAAATGTTAACTGTAGTGTAACTGATTAATGCTTGTCACACCTAGGAAGTAGGAATGAAAGATGGAGGATGAATGATCAATTTTGTTTTAAATTGTTTAATAATCCATTCATTCCTTATGGCCCTATTTCAGTGTACTAGGTGTCAAACCTGTCTACTAAGACAAGTTGGGCAATGCAGGTAGTAGTTTCCTGATTACAGTACAGTTTATGTTCTAGAAGTAGTAAATTAAAACTTAAAATAAACAGCCATCTGCATTAACCCTATTTAAACAGAATACAAATGAAAGTCAGGATAATGTGAATAAAAGTGAATATCTTGGTTGCCATTAGTTTTTGACTCCAATTCCAAAATTCTAGTGATACCAATAAAATTATAGAACCATGTGTTCTACAGGATGGCATAGGTATGTCTAAAAATGTCACTGCAAGAGTCTGGCTCTTCCTTATACAACCACAATTGTGACAGCATCCAAGTCTTAAATTTGGGAACTAAGGAAGAGGTGAACTATGGTCAGGCTCTGATCATGTTCTAGAGTGAGACCTACTAGGTTCAATAATAAATAGGAGAGCCTGGGTGGCTCAGTAGGCTGAGAGTCCGACTTCAGCTCAAGTCATGATCTCACAGTTCGTTGGTTCAAGCCCCGTGTCGGACTCTGTGCTGACCGCTAGCTCAGAGCCTGGAGCCTGCCTCGGATTCTGAGTCTCTTTCTCTCTCTGTCCCTCCCCTGTTCATGCTCTGTCTCTGTCTCTGAAAAATAAATAAATAAAAACTAAAACTAAAAATGGTCTATTTGCATGTAACACAAATGTTTTTAGAGGCTCTTCTTTTAGACCAATGACTCTAATAACTGAGGTCTCATGATTCAAATGACAAACAAAGAATTTTACAAATGGTATCCAAACTGGCACATGGGAGGTACACAGCTTGTTAGAAAGCCTGGCTATAATCTGTGGTGGGACTAAGGTGTCCATGGGATTGTGTTAATCACATTTACCACGTGCAAATCTCATTCCAACTTGTAAAGTAAAACAGAGAAAAAAAATCAATGAGGAAATAACAATAGAGAAAATCTCAAGACATAGAGAACAAAGAAGTACTTAACATTCTTGGCAATTACTTGCCAAAAAGCAGGCCACTTCTATTCCTGGGGATGGATATAAACATACATATACATACATACATATATATGTGTGTATCCTGGGAATGGATATACATATATATGTGTATATTTTTATTTATATATATATATATATATATATTTGTATTTATATTTATATATAACTTGTGCCCTTTGAGACCGAAACATGCAATGAGCTTCGAAAAGAGAGAAATAATGACAGCACTTGGGTGATGCTGTGTATGGAACCACTGCAGAAGGTATCTATGATCCTCTTGCAACACTTGTTCACCACCTAGGATAGTACAGAGGGAGAGATTGCAAATGAAAATAAACAATAGGTTACCACAAAGCCATTCATCAGGACAGATTGGTATCATCTTCAAGTATTTTAGCGATACTTCATGAAAAACAATTCCTATGATCCTGATACTAAATATCTCCAAACTACAAAAACCAGCTATATTTACTGTAGGAAAATGATGAACTATAATTTTATTTCCTCAATCCATTTATTGTAATTTGAGTACAAATCTTATATTGCAAACTATTTTCATGTCATTAACCATAGATTCATTCTTTGAACAATATTTCTCATGTAACTTCCTAGTGCGAATTTGTATTATCAGTTCAGGAATAAAAAAAAAAAAGATAAAGGTACAAAGAAATAATAAAAATGTGCTCTGTAAATTTCATAGTGTTTCATAGATATCTTTCCAATAATTAAAACCCATTATCACAGATATTATCACAGATATCACATATCTAATCTCCCTGCTCTCTTAAAGGTTATTGTGCACCTTTTGATGATCCTAATAGAAAATGGCCCTAATAGAAGAACATTTCTATTTCAATTTCATTAAATGTTGTTTACTATCAAGAGATAACAAAACCCTAAGTTAAACTATTACCTCAAAATAATCAGTTAGGCCAACAGAAAGCATTTGATGGAAAAAGAAAAAGAAAGGCAGTGTCCAATAACTCAAATAAGAGTCTATTCCATCAATATACCCAAAAAGATCACTTAAAACCAGGATGTAGGCCTCCATGCTCTTACCTGTTTTCAAAGTCTCTTTGGTCCTTGCTTATGAAACTTGCTTGTGAAAGAAAGGGAAAAATGCTTGAAAATGTCTGAAAAAAAACTTCATTCACACATCAAATAAAAGGGAGTTAAGAAGCGACTTCATTAGACTAATGGAATATTCCTCAACTCCTGTCTATGCATCTTATCTACTCACTGATAATATTATCAATACCATAAATCATGTGTCTGGAAATAAAACTCAACTTCCTGCTATCATTAAGACCCATATTGTTTGCAGCAAATTGTACTTCCTAATGGATTTTTTTCTAATGCCTTTCCATCATCCTTTCACTTTTTACCTCCATCTGCCTGACTTCCTAACTGTGTTCATCCATCCATTACTAATGTATTTATTTCAAAACATTTAATATTTAAATGAATTTAAAATTTACTGAGTATACTGAAAGAGATTATAGTCTCTGGACAACATCACATTTTATGGCAAGAGTAGATAAGAGTAGTAAATCAAAATCTACACAATCTCCATATCAACACACATATATATGTGTGTATCCTGGGAATAAATTAAATTTGGGAACACTGCCAACAAATCAACACTGCCTCAAAATTTAATAGTTTTTTATAAATCTTATATTCCATCTAATTGGCAATCATTCCACAATTTGACAATCCTATGCTTTACGGAATTCATATATGTTTGGGGATCTTAAAATATTAAAAATTGATTCCATATCAAACTGGTCAAAAAATAAACAAATAGTATACCAGTATTACTGATTCTTACCAGCAATGTTGAAGAATGAAGTCCACAGAAATGATAAACAAGTACAAGAATTTGGATTGATATACAAATGTCAGGTACTGAACCATCTAAAATGTCTCACTTCTTAAGCTGGTAACACCTCAGTTAAAACTGTGGAAAATATGGGAAAATATACCATGACCAACACAAAATACACTAGATAAAGTTGACTCTTTGATCAACCTCATTAAGACCTCAAGTTATTAAATAATATACAAAAGTCAGTATCATAGAAAACTACTCTCATAAACTCACTACAGTTGTTTTTTGGTTTCTTTTTCTTTTCTCTTTTTAAAAACTTAGGGACACTTAAGTGGCTTAGTTGGTTAAGCCTCTGACTTCAACTCAGATTATGATCTCACAGTTCTTGAGTTTGAGCCCCGCATCAGACTTTGTGCTGACAGCTCAGAGCCTGGAACCTGCTTTGGATCCAGTGTCTCCCTCTCTCTCTGCCTGTTCCCTGCTTCTGGTGTCAAGCTCAAAAATTAACAAACATTAAAACATAAATAAATAAATAAATAAATAAATAAATAAATAAATAAATAAGAATTTGTTATCACAACAAGAAGGTAATTACTAATTTTTAAATTTTAAATAATAAATTAGCCTATTCCCTCAATAGTCCCTCAATTTTTTCATTCAACTTTACATGTGTGATTTTATTATCATATTAGTATATTCTTCCAAAGATAAAATTCCTGTGTTATTACTTCTTGAATCAAACCATCTATCCATAAATGCATTTATCAAGTCACTCTGAAACCATCAACAATACTAGCACACTCATGCAATCCATTTATCTATGCATTGATCCCTATATTCATCCATTACTGTAATCAGCCATATTTGTACCTATTAATCTAAACACCCATATATCTGTACATGATGCATGTACCCAACATTCCACTCTGAAATCGAAATTCTAACCTGTCTGTATCTAATTATCTACACCTTAACTAAACATCAAGTCGACCAATCCATGTAAGATCTCCAATATTTTCTTGAAAATATTAATTCTTGATTATTATATCTAGCCATCCACTTCTTATTCTAGTTTTCATTCTTTCAGTCACCCAATGTTGAATTAATTCATACACGTTTTGCCCTCAATTACGTAAAGGAATAGTTCCTTACATCCACTTTTCCAGTCTTCTTTTAAAATACCTCTTCTTGGAGCACCTGGGTGGCTCAGTCTCTAGATTTTGGCTCAGGTCATGATTTCAGGTGGTAGTATCAAGCCCTGCATTAGGCTCAGTGCAGAGTGAGGAGCCTACATATCATTCTCTCTCTCTCTCTCTCTCTCTCTCTCTCTCTCTCTCTCTCCCTCCTCCCCCACACATGCTCTATCACTAAAATAATCAAAAACATACCATCTTGCATTCCTTCACACACTAGTTTTTAAATCCACAGTACACACTATGCAGAAACTTGCATTCAGCATCCTCACATCCTCCATTCTATCCACCTCAAAAACAAGTTTTAAACCATCAGTCCATCCCTCCATTCTATGATTCTATGGATTCATTCACCAATCCTTGAACACTTGCATGTAAGTTACTCATTTATATTAGTCAGTTTGAAGTTACAGCAACTTCAAAATCTCACTGGCTTCACAAAACAAACATTTACTTCTTACTCATGAAAAGAACTTTGTCAAAGGATCCTCAAAGTACTTCTGAGCTTTGACAGCTCATGTTCCAGGCCCTGTTCCTTTGTGGCATCTCTGATTCAAAACATTATTCTATGATCACCACAAAGGTACAGAAGTCTTCTCCCCATGACGTAATTTGACTGAGTTTTAGTACCCAAGGAACTAAAAAAATCTGTGATTAAGACTTAAAATGACCTTAAGGCCCCAACTCTCTGAGTGGAAATGTTCTTCACCTCCCTTAGAGGATATAATTCACACTGCCTATCTTAAGAATAATTATGCAGGGTAATAGGAATGGACACTATATCAGAAAGCTGATCTAGGGTCAGGAAGAACAAAGGACAAATGAGCATCTTCCAAGTCCTAGTAAAATGTTCTCCACCACCACAATATCATAATAGATAATATAATAGCTTCTAATGAATATGTATCCCACATTCTACCCTTTATATTTTGCAGCATTTTTTATGGTCACCTTATCCTTAAACCCTTGTTCCCATAATTTAACACTGGGAAGTTAGGTATAAATAACTTCTTTTTTAGAGTTCCTATGTCTCTGAACCAAGAATAGGCAAACTGATACACAGATCTAGTGCACAACTGAGAGATACTGGACTTTTAGCCAGGTGAGTCCTTATTTTTGTTCCCACTGAGAAGGGTGTAAAGTTTAATGTGTAAGTAGAAAGTAAACCCAATATGTGAAGCCAGAGAGGTGTTGTTTGGTAGATACTACTATTGCTTAAATGTTCTTTCTACTCTCCTGTTGAAAACATTTAGGAAATACACTTTGTAAACCTTCTAAGTTTACCTTCTGTGATATGTATGATTGATTTTCTTTATCTAACACAAAACTTCTAAAGAAATTATTTCATGAGATACTTGCAGATTTCCATGTTATCTCCCGAAGTGACAATAAAACAAAATTTTATGATGTGATGGAAGTGACATGAGATTATTACTGTGTTTGTGAGATTTGGTCTATGAATAATTGCCATGAACCCAGGACTCCTAACAAATCCTGTCACTGTGAGAAATTTATCTTTGTAATTTAATGTAACTCAGATTTAGGAATTAACCTATACTAAATCTACCAACCTCTATATTCTCTTAGGCCCATTATCCATCCAATCACTCATTCTTATGTCCACCTAATAATCTGTTCATTTTGCATTATCAATATATATCCACACATCAGTTTCTTATCCACACTCCCGTCCACTCTTGTATTAACCTATATATACATGATAAAGATGTTATATAATATATATATTATCTAGTAATATAATATATAGAATATTACTCAGCCATAAAAAAGAATGGCATTTTGCCATTTACAATGAGATGGATGGAGATACAGTGTATTATACCAAGTGAAAAGTCAGAGAGAAACAAATACCATATGATTTCACTCATGTGTAATTTAAGAAACAAAGCAGAATAACATATCAGAAGGGTAGAAAACAAGATAGGGAAGCAAGTCATAAGACTTTCAACTATTGAGAACAAACTGAAATTTGATGGAGGAAGGTGGCCAGGGGATGGGCTAAATGGGTGGTAAGCAATGAGTGTTGTATTTAAGTGATGAATCACTAAATTCTCCTGAGACTAACAGTAGCCTATGTTAGTTAACTAGAATTTAAAAACTTGAAACAAAAACACACCATATATACACTAACACGTTTATACATATATTCCATCACTGAATATTAAATTATATATATCCTTTATTTTTTTTCTTTTATTACCTTTATTTATTTATTTTGAGAAAGAGAGAGAGTAAGTGGGGGAAGGGCAGAGAGAGAGAGGGAGACAGATGGATGCGGGGCTCAAACTCACGTATGGTGAGATCATGAGCTGAGCGAGAACTAAAATTTGGATGCTTAATTGACTGAGCCACCGAGGTGCCCCTATATCTTTGTTTCTTAATTCCATCCAGAAGGCATTTCTGAATCCATCCACCAACCCTTTCATCCATCAATTCATGCATGCAGTTATCCAATTAAGTATCGAGAAATTGAGCACAAGCAGGGGTGGAGCAGAGAAATAAAGGGAGTGAGAGAATCCCAAGCAGGTTCTATGCTCAAAATGTAGCCTGACACAAGGCTCAATCTCACAGTTCATGAGATCAAGACCTGAGATGAAATCAAGAGTCAGATTCTTAACTGACTGGGCCACCCAGGTGCCCCAGTATCATCTTTTCTTTATTCCACCTATCTTCCTGACATAATGATATCAGTATATCCATTTCTGCATCTGTTACTTGATTAACCCATTTTCACAATTATCCAATCATACCATGAAGCAATCTTAGCTTTGTCAATTCCACTCATTGATCAACCAACTGGGTAGGCATAACTCACTACAGCTGAGAGTACTAAAGAGGCCCTCAACTATTTGATTAAATCAACTTGTTTTTCACTAATGGACATAAAAGTAGCCTGACCACAGGATTAACCTCAAATGACCTCTCTATTTTAAAATCTTCACATAATTATGATGAGCACCGGATGTTATATAACTGTTCAATCACTAACTTGTATGCCTGAAACTAATATTACATTGTATGCTAACTGGAATTTAAATTAAAAACTAAATCAATCAATCAATAAATAAAATATTCACATAGGTTCTCAGGTATCCCTATTAGGAGTCTGAAATATTGACCAAATCCTTTAAGAGCTACCTCAAACTATTCTGAAACAAAATGAATGGAGAGAGCTCAGGATTTTGGAAATGTTCATTATTCCCACCCCCACACAATAAAAATACGACCTTTATCCTTATACAACTTTTCAAGGAATACTTATTCTTTTCTGAAGATACTGACAAAACCACCAATCCCTTGAATTCCTACCTAAACTGAAATTTTACCAATACTTTTATTTCTAATTCTATTCGATAAAAACACCATTACATAGCTAATTCTCACATCCAATGTCCTATTTATCAAAATTATCTCAGAAGCCCTGTACTATTTTCAGATACCATCTATGTACCAGAAACACAGACCATTAAAAGTTATGATACAATCACTAGAAATACCATTTTGTTCTCATCACTTCCTATAGCCCAATATTATTTTATACTTATATCCCAAAAATTATTACATAGTAACTTACATATATTCATCAATCCATTATAAGGTTGCATGTAACTGTAAGATGACCAAAGTACTTAATTCCTATCCATTAAAGTTTTACATTTTACACTCCCAACAGCATCATATGATTTTGCCAAATTTCCCTTCTATCAGCTTGATGAAAGAGAATGCTATCAAATGTCTGTACTTACTACAAATCTGATGGTTGAGAAGATCATTATATCCTGGTTTTATTTTCAAATGTAATTATTATTATTAAGAATATCCAATAATACTTTTGCATGATTAATAGAAATTTCCATTTCTTCTATAAATTATCTGATCAAATAATTTACTTATATTTTATTGGCAGTTTTCTTTCCTCTATTGGAATCTCAGAATCTTTTAGTTTCAGCATTCTCATTTTATGTATCTCTTTAATTATCAATTGGTGTTTACTTTGCCCATTGTTATTATAAAATTTATCATTTTCATTATGAACAGTTCCAGATTTTAAATAATCAGAATAAAATTTTCCTCACTCCCAGGTTAAAGAGAAATTATGGTCACCATGTTCTGTAATTCTCTTATTTCTTTAGTTTTAATTAAAACCTCTGAACCTGAGGAACTTAAAGTTCCTCCTGTTCTAACCAAGTAGAAATAGGTCACATGTTATGTTTCTGTATTTGACTAACAATTTACTCCAATGATTTCAGATAACCCTATTGCAGTATTTTCTAATGTTATTGTCAACCTCTGGATTTTCTATACTATTGTATTACTGTGCATTCAAGTGCCTGCCAAAAACGGGTTTCTAATTGTATCACTACCCATTTGATCTTCCATTCCTGTTCTATACAAAGTTTTCCTGACATATTTATCACTCAAATTTATAACCAAAATGTATAACTCAAAAACAGACTTTCTAAATAATTGGAATTGTATTTTAAATTGACTCATAAATTACTTAATTTATAATATTGAATCTTAAGATAAATTCAGTGTGAATTATCATTGCCAATTTTAAAAACTCATCTTTGAAAAATATTAGGTACATTCTGTCTTTTGCAGTGATAGATATAAGGATAAGATGTATTGAGAACAAGATTCTTCTTTGACATATTTACTAAATATATAAATATCTGAATCACAGTAGAGGAACCAGATAGCCTGTCTTTATATAAATCCTTTTAAGGATGTATATAATGCCTTTCTTAGCCTGGAAAAGAGCCTTTTGTTTGAAGTACTGAGCTATAGTGAATTTTATTCATACTTCTGGCTTATGTATCACCTTAATATCAAAAAATATGGCTTTGATGCTTACCAAACTAGTGATATAACTGGAGCAAGAAGGTGGAGAAGAGAGAAGGAAACAATAAGCAAAGAAACGGTATTGGTACCTAAAGAGCTAACCAAATGCCATACTATTTCATTCATATGTGTAATTTAAGAAACAAAACAAAGGAAGAGACAAACAGGAAAACAAAAAAAGTCTCTTAAAATATAGAGAACTGATGGTTACCAGAGGGGAGGTGGGTAGGGGGATGGGTGAAATAAAAGAAGGTGATTAAGAATACACTTATTGTGATGAGCAATAAGTAATGTACAGAATTGTGAAATCATTACATTGTACACCTGAAATTAACACTGTATGTTAACTAGAATAAAAAATCATTTAAAAGAAAACCAATTGAGAGTATAAATAAACCTCCAGATTCTTTGCTGTCCACTGTTCCTCATTTATCCACATTGGAAATAGTCATTTCTTCTCGGAAAAAAATAGAGAAACAAAGTCTTCCTGTACTTTTCCCTAATCAAAAATCTTTCCTCCATTTTCTACTCATGATAGCAAAGAAAGGGGTTGAACATGTAAGACAAAAATAAACTGACTAAAGATGGCAAGGGATGGCATTAAAAATTCAGTGTAAAATATTCTGTGACTTCTACTCTGAAACAAACATTTAAAAGGAGTTATCGTTCATAACTAAATGAAAGAAATGAAACACTCCCTTCTGTGTTCCTCTTGATAAAACTTACTGTCTTTCCAACAGACCATAGAAAAACACAAAATAACAAAATAAGATCTTCCACTGAGTGAAAAGGAAAGACCATACATGTGAGTACAAATTATAAAACACAAAAGCAGTAAAAAATATTATTTCTGTAAAAATTAGTCATGGGATTCATAAAACAAAAGGATGTCAAATAGGATATCAAATATATGAAACCTGGAGGGGAGTGGAGTAGTCAACAATGAGCTGAACATTAAGCAACCATGAACTTAATGTAGACTGCTATATGCAGAAGATGGTATATATAATCCAAATGGTAACCACAAATTTAAAAAATAGTAATAGATACAGAAAACATAAGTAGTAACAAACCCAGGAATGTCTTAAAACAAAAAATGATGACAGAAAAAGAACAGAATAAACCTACAGAAACTATTGAAATCTTAAGAACAAGCAGTAACCTTTTAGCTAAACCACAGTAACTTATTAGATGTCTCCTAAAGAAAGGGAAATAAAAGGAAAAATAAATTATTGAGACTAAAAGAAAATAAAAAGCTTCTGCACAGTGAAGGAAACAACAAAACTAAAAGGCAACCTACAGAATGGGAGAAGATATTTGCAAATAATATATCTGACAAAATGGTTAGTATCCAAAATTTGTACAGAACTCATCAAACTCAACACCCAAAAAATGAATAATCCAATTAAAAAATGGGCAGAAGACATGAATAGACATCCTCAAAATGTTAAAAATAGGACTTCACTACAATTCAGCAATTGCACTATTGGGTATTTGCCAAGGAATACAAAAATATGAATTAAAGGGATACATATACAAAAATGTTTATAGCAGCATTATCAACAATAGCCAAACTAAGGAAACAGCCCAAGTGTCCATCGAATAATGAATGGATAAAGGACAGGTGGTATGTATACACAATGGAATATTACTCAGCCATAAAAAAGAATGAAATCTTGCCATTTGCAACCACATGTATGGAGCTAGAGTGTATAAGTCAAAGAAAAACAAACACTATATGATTTCACTCATGTGTGGGATATAAAAACAAATGAGCATATGGAAAAGAGAGAGAGAGATAAAGACAGAGTCAAACAGACTCTTTAAGTATAGACAACAAAGTGATGGTTAGAAGCAAGGAGGTGGGTGAAGGGTTGGATTCAATGGGTGATAGGGGTTAAGGAGGGCACTTGTGATGAGTACCAGGTATTGCATGCAGATGCTGAATCACTAAATTGTACACCTGACTCTCATATTACATTGTACATTAACTGGAATTTAAATAAAAATCTAAAAAAAAAACACAAAACAAGTAATAAAATAACAAAGAAAATCTATGTATCACTATTTACCTTAAATGTAAATGGACTGAAAGCTCCAATCAAGAGACAAAGGGTATCAGACTAGATGTAAAAATAAGACCCAGGGGTCTCTGGCTCAGTTGGTAGAGCCCGTGACTCTTGATCTCCACGTAGGTAGATCCATGTAGGGCATAAAGATTACTTTAGAAAATAAAACATTAGCAATCCCTATCAAGATACCACCAGCATTCTTAACAGAGCTAGAACAAACAATTCTAAAACTTGTATGAAACCAGAAAAGACCCTGAATAGACAAAGCAATCTTGAAAAAGAAAACCAAAGCTGGAGGCATCACAATCCCGTACTTCAAGATGTATTACAGAGCTGTAATCCTCAATAGAGCATGGAAGTGGCACAAAAACAGACATGAAGATCAATGGAACAGAATAGAGAACCCAGATGGACCCACAAACGTATGTCCAACTAATCTTTAACAAACAAGAATATCCAATGGAATAAAGAGAGTCTCTTCAGCAAATGGTGCTGGGAAAACTGGACAGCAACTTGCAGAAAAATGAAACTGGACCACTTTCTTACACCATATACAAAAATAAACTCAAAATGGATGAAGGGCCTCAATGTTAGACAGGAAACCATCAAAACCCCAGAGGAGAAAACAGGCAAAAACCTCTTGGACCTTGGCCGCAGAAACGTCTTACTCAACACATCTCAAGAGGCAAGGAAAACAAAAGCAAACTGAACTATTGGGACTTCATTAAAATAAAAGCTTCTGCACAGTGAAGGAAACAATCAGGAAAACTAAAAGGCAACCAAAGGAATGGGAGAAGATAGTTGCAAATGACATATTAGATAAAAGGTTAGTATCCACACTCTATAAAGAACCTATCAAACTCCTCACCCAAAAAAACAAATAATCCAGTGAAGAAATGGGCAAAAGACAGGAATAGACACTTCTCCAATGAAGTCATCCAGATGGCTGACAGACATGAAAAAATGCTCAACATCACTCTTCATCAGGGAAATACAAATCAAAACCACAGTGAGATTCCACCTCACATGTGTCAGAATGGCTAACATTAACAACTCAGGCAGCAACAGATGTTGGTGAGGATGCAGAGAAAGAGGATCTCTTTTGCACTGCAGGTGGGAATGCAAACTGGTGCAGCCACTCTGAAAAACAGCATGAAGCTTCCTCAAAAAACTAAAATTAGAACAACCCTATGATACAGCAATTGCACTACTAGGTATTTATCCAAGGGATACAGGTGTGGTGTTTCAAAAGGGCACATGCACCACAATGTTTATAGCAGCGCTTTGACAATAGCCTATGTGTGGAAAGAGCCCAAATGTTCATTGATGGATGAAAGGATAAAGAAGATGTGGTGTATATATATATATATATATGGTGTGTATATATATATATATATATATATACACGGTGTGTATATATATATATATATATATACACACACACACATACACACAATGGAGTATTACTCGGCAACCAAAAATAATAAAATCCTTCCATTTGGAACTATGTGGATGGAAATAGAGTGTATTCTAAGTGAAATAGGTCAGTCAGAGAAAGACAAATTACACGACTTAACTCATATGAGGAATTTAACATACAAAAGAGATTAACATAAGGGAAACAAAAATAATATTAAAACAGGGAAGAGGACAAAACCAAAAAGACTCAAATATAGAGAACAAACAGAGGGTTGCTGGAGGGGTTGTGGGAGGGGGGTGAGCTAAATGGGTAAGGGCATTAAAGAATATACGCATGAAGTCATTGTTGCACTATATACTAACTTGGATATACATTAAATAATTAATGCAAAATAAGTAAATAAAATAAAAATGCTAAAAATTAAATTAAATAAAAATTGTAAAAAACATTAAAAAATAAGACCCATCTATATGCTCCCTATTAGTGACACATTTCAGAACGTACCCACAAATTAAAGTGAGGGATGGAGAAAACTCATGTAAATGGATGTCAAAAGAAATAATAGCAATAGAGTGGACAAAATTGACTTTAAACCAAAGTATTAACTTATTCTTTTCAATTTATCTCAAAAAATAGAAAAGAAAGGAAAACTTCCAAATTCATTGTATGAGGCCAGCATTACCCTTATACCAAAACCAAGGTGCCACTAAAAAAGAGAACTACAGGTCAATATCTCTGATTAACATGGATGCAAAAATTCTCACTAAACACTAGCAAACAAATCCAATAGTACATTAATAAAAAATCATTTGATCACAATCAAATGAGAGTAATTCATGGGTTGCACAGTAGCTCAATATTTACAAATCAATCAATATGATATGCCACATTAGTAATAGAAAGGATAAGAACCACATGATCATTTCAATAGATGCAGAAAAAATGATTTCAAAAAGTAGAACATCCATTCCTGATTAAAAAAAAACAAACAAACACCTCAACAAAGTAGGTATGGAGAGAACATACCTCAACATTATAAAGGCCATCTATGAAAATGCCTATAGCTTACAGTAAAGAACAAGCAGGATGCACTCTCACCACTATGTAACATACATAACAAGCAAAGTCCCATCCTCAACAATCATATAACAAATATAAATAAAAGGAATCCAAACTGGCAAGGACGTAAACCTTTCATTATTTGGAAATGGCATGATATTCTATACAGAAGACCCAAAAGGCTCCACCAAAATACTGCTAGAATTGATAAATGAATTCAGTCAAGTCGTAAGATTTTAAAATCAATGTACAGACATCTGTTGTATTTCTTTATGCCAATAATGAAACAGCAGAAAGAGAAATTAAGAGATCAATCCCATTTACAATGTCACCAAAAACAATAAGATACCTAGGAATAAACCTAACCAAAGAGGTAAAAGACCTATAACTCTGAAAACTATAAAATACTGATTGAAGAAATTGAAGATGACACAAAGAAATGGAGAAATCATTCCATGATAATGGATTTGAAGAACCAATATTGATAATATATGTATACTACCCAAAGCAATATACACATTTACTGAAATCCCTATCAAAATACCATCAACATTTTTACAGAACTATAACAAATAATCCTAAAATCTGTATGGAAACACTAATGACCCAGAATAAGCCAAAGCAATTCTGAAAAAAGAAAAGCAAACCTGGAAGCATCACAATTCTGGCCTTTAAGGTGTATTAAAATCTGTAGTAATCAAAACAGTATGATCTTGGAACAAATATAGACACATAGAGAGAACAGAATAGAAAACAAACCCACAAGTACATGTTCGGTTAATCAACCAAGCAGGAAAGAATATTCAATGGAAAAAAAGGCAAGTTGCTCAACAAATAGTGTCGGGGAACTGGACAGCAACATGCAGAAGAATGAAACTGGACCATTTTCTTACATTACACAAAAAACTAAACTAAAAATGAATTAAATACCTAGTGTGAAACCTCAAACCATAAAAATCCTAGAAGAAAACACAGGTAGTCACTTCTTGGACACTGGCTGAAGCAACTTTTTTTTCTAGACATGTCTCCTTTGGCAAGGGAAACAAAAGGAAAAATAAACTATTGGGGTTTCTTTTAAAGCATCTGCACAGTGAAAGAAACAATCAACTAAACTAAAAGGCATCTTCCTGAATGAGAGAAGATATCTGCAAATGACATATCTGATAAAGGGTTAGTATCCTAAGTAAATAAAGAAGTTAAACAACTCCACACTGCCCAAAAATAATCCAATTAAATGACAGAATACATGAATACACATTTCTCCAAAAGAGAAACACAGTGGGGTGCCTAGGTGTCTCAACTGGTTGTGTCCAACTTCAGCTCACGTCATGATCCTGCAGTACTTGAGTTCAAGCCCTGCATCAAGGCTCTCTGCAGTCAGCCAAAAGCATGCCTCAGATCCTGTTTCCCTCACCCTGTCCCTTTCCTGCTTGCTTCTGCTCTCTAAAATGAATAAACATTTTTTTTTAAAAAGACACACAAATGACCCAACAGACACATGAAAAGATGCTCTTTACTCATCATCAGGCAAATGTAAATCAAAACTACAATGAGAGGGGAACCTAGGTGGCTCAGTTGGTTAAGCTTCTGGCTCTTAATTTCAGCTGCAGTCATGATCTCCCAGTTCATGGATTCTAGCCCAAGGATTTGGGCTCCATGTTGTCAGAAAAACCTGCTTGGGATTATCTTTCCTACTCTCTCTACCCCTCCTCCATTCATACATTCTGTCTCCCACTCAAAAATAAACTTTATGAAAAAACTATAGTGAAGTATCTGCTCACACCTGTCAGGATGGCTAAAATCAACAACACAACAAACAGCAAGTGTTGGGGTGAAAGTGGAGAAAAAGAACGCTCTTGCACTTTTGGTAGGAATGCAAACTGGTACATCCACCCTGGAAAAGTGTGGAGGTTGATCAAGGAGTTAAAATAACAACCCTACAACTACCCTAAAAATCACACTACTGGGTATTTAGCAAAAAAACATAAAAACACTAAATTAAAGAGATACGTGCAGCCCTATGCTTATTTCAGCATTATTGACAATGGCCAACATATGTAAGCAGGTCGGGTATCCATTTAATGATGAACGGTATGCATACACACCACTTCTTGATAGATAGATAGATAGATAGATAGATAGATAGATAGATAGATAGATAAAATTGAACTACTCAGCCATCAAAAAGAATAAAATTTTGCCATTTACAACAAATGTGGATGGAACTATAGAGTATTATGCTAAGCAAAGTAAGTCAGAGAAAGACAAATACCATATTATTTCACTCATAAGTGGAATTTAAGAAACAAGTAAGCAAAGGGAAAAAGAGAGAGAGGTCAATCCAAGACTGTAGAGAACAAACTGTTACCATAAAGGAAATGGGTGATGGGAATTGAGTGCATCTGTTGTGATGAACTGTGATGTTTGGAATTGTTGAATCCCAACACTGTCCACATAAAGCCAATTTAACAATCTATGTTAACTGTAAAGTAATTAAAAATTTAAAAAATCAGTGTTCATAGAATAAATGAATTATACTGTATTACAATTAGGGGCGCCTGGGTGGCTCAGTCAGCGGAGCATCTGACTTCGGCTCAGTCCTGATCTCACAGTTCATGGGTTCAAGCCCCGCGTCGGGCTCTGTACTGATAGCTCGGAGCCTGGAGCTGCTTCGGATTCTGTGTCTCCCTCTCTCTCTCTCTGCCCCTCCCCTGCTCGTGCTCTGTCTCTGTCTCTCAAGGATAAATAAACATTAAAAAAATTAAAAAAAAAGATTCCTATAATAAGTGATTAAAGAATAAAACCAAACTGATATGACATATAAATCTAACAGGATTTTTGGGAAAAAATTCCTGCCACAAGAACGCCATATACTACTTATAGAATTAGAAATGTGAAAATTTTAAAAGGAAAATAGTCTGATTTCTTCCAAATGTAGAGAAATTATGAAAGTTTAAAACAAAAACAGAGAGAGATGGGGTGGCTCAGTCAGTTATGCTGGTTTCAGCTCAGATTATGATCTCACAGTTCATGAGCTGCACTGAATGTGTGGAGCCTGCTTGGGATTCTCACATCGCCCACACGCTCTCAGCCCCCACCCCACTCATGCAGGCAAATGCACACGCACCATATCTTTCTCTCAAAATACATAAATAATTTTAAAAAGTAAAAAAGAGCTGGGCGCCTGCGTGGCTCAGTCTGACTTCAGCTCAGGTCATGGTCTCATGGTTCATGTTTGAATCCCATGTCAGGCTCTGTGCTAACAGCTCAGAGTCTGGAGCTGCTTTGGATTCTGTGTCTCCCTTGCTTCCTGTCCCTCTCATGCTTGCATGCTTCCTCTCACTCAAAAATAAACATTAGAAAATGTTTTTAAAAAGAGCAATTGCAGATCCAAAGAGAACTTTAAATTAACAATCCAAGTTGAATGCAATGGAATGCATTATTCAAGTGCTGATTTGAACATAACTATTTTATAATTTTTTAAAATTTTTTATGTCTTTATTTTGAGAGAGAGACCGAGAGCAAGCAGGGGAGAGCAGAGAGAGAGGGAGACACAGAATCCAAAGCAGGCTCCAGACTCTGAGCTGTCAGCACAGAGCCCAAAGTGGGACCCAAATCTACGGACTGTGAGATCATGACCTGAGCGGAAGTCAGACGCTCACCGACTGAGCCACCCAGGCACCCCATGACCATAACTATTTTAAAAACCTAAGTTTGAATATGGTTTTTAATCTATAAATAATTCAGAGTACTTTAGATATCCAACTGTGATACACTATAAAGGATTTATTACATTTCATATATTTAAACAATTTTTATTGTTTTTTTATTGAGAGACCAAGAGTCATGCAGAGAGAAAAGTAGACAGAGGATCCAAAACAGGCTCTGGGCTAACAGCAGAGAGCCCAATGTGGGACTCTAACTCACGAACCAAGAAATCATGACCAAAGTTGGATGCTCAATAGACTGAGCCACCCATGTACCCTTACATTTTATATTTTTTAGCAGGTAGCATGATTATTATCTTTTAAAAATATTGGGGTCCACAAATTTTGAGGCTCAACAAAGAACACAGAATAAATTATAAAAGAAAACTAGGCCTTAGTTATTTTTTATCTATGATGGGACACAGGAAAATGTATGTACAAGTTCATATTCTATTTGGGACACAGTGTATGAAATGCTCTTGCAAAATTGACAATGGTCAAATATTCAACATATAATGAAACAAAAAGAAAAGTGAGATCAGGACATAAATATCAAGTCATATTATTGGTCTCTAAAAGAGACAAATAGAGATCAGTAACAATAGTGAACCTGTCACAACCACTTATATAGTGCTCTGTACACTGGAGACAATACTTTTTTCCAAGCACCTCTAATACATTTAGAAATATGAGCTATACTTTGGTTATGGTCTACATAAATATATATGTATTTATGGATAGTTTATAAAGGTACCTATACATTCTATAAATGTTTCTACATAGTTAGAGATATGTAGGTATGTGACAGAATATATGAAAGAGACAGAAACAGACAGAGATAATCTCAAAGTGGAAATAACCAGGACCACATTAGGTCACCAAAAATACATTTAATACACTAGAAATAGTAGGTAAAAATCAATATCAATGTGACAGAAAAATAAAATTCTTTTAAAATGAAATGAATTACAAAAGATTAAATGTTTTTAAAATATTTAACACAGGAAACAAAAAGTGGGGGGAAATGTCCTATATTAAAAGAGTAAAAAGATTTAGTATTAAGAATAAATTAATACAAATAATCAAAAATAAGATAATAATGGCCTAGATAAAATTGCATGGTGCCTGCTTGGACCCAGATTTATTCCAATTTTTATATCTTTGGTCAAACTGACCTATTTACATGAGGATTTATTTTAAAAGGCAATAAGGGATTCTACTGAACAATAGATTTATTTATTGTGATGTGTATGCATATAAAAAATTCAAGATTGAAATATCTTCAGATTTGCAATTTTCAATGTATGGCAAAATATTTGTAATTATTCTAGTTGCTCAGCATGTGAAAATTCATGATCTCATTATCAATCAGTATGAAACTTTTCATAATAAAAACTAACAGACCATTCCTACAAGAGTTAAACATGAAAATCCCATATGACTCCTAGCTATTTTACTCCAAGATACATACCCAAAGAAAATGAAAACAGGGACTCAAGACATTTTCATGTCAATATTCATAGCAGTATTATTGACAATGTGGAAGGCACAAGCCTTATTATTCAAAGTCAAAAAGTGGAAACATCCAAGTGTTCAACAACAAATAAAATGTTGCATATATATACACTTTGGAATATTATTGAACCATAAAAATAAATGAAATTCTTATACATAGCTTACATCCTAAGTACCGTTCCCTAAAAGGAACCAAGTATACTTAATAACCCCAGGCATGACTATTAGGTGGTCAGAAAGTTAAGTAAGAGCTCAGGAAAGGAAATATGGACATGTTAAAATGACACAGAAGCCACCTGTAAGAGAGACCTGAATGGCCAAATGATGGACAATTTGATTAAACAAAAGTGATGAATTTAATCCATGGGATAAATAAAATATCCATGAGTCCACATTGAAACGAATAATTGCATGTTAAATTGGGAAAAAGGAATAACTCTTATAGTACAAAACTCCAATTAAGAAAATCCAGTATTAAATTTTTTTTAAAATTATAATTCAGCAAACACCATAGTGTATTAATTTTTGCAGGTAACAAACATCAATACAGTCTAAATATAGCAGCTAAGAATGTTACAATATTTGCAGTACCTTCCCCCACAAATACTTATTGTGTAACACTCTGTAATAAAAGTAACAGCAGTAGTCACAAGACATATCAACAATATGTGATCCCTAGTGATGAACTTAGAAGGGAGTACCACTTCTGTAGCAATTTTGTCAAACATGCATAACACCTCAATTTCAATGATGAAAATCACACAAGCCCATACTGATTAACATTAATATTTGGATATTTTGTCAAGTCTTCTAAAGTATCAAAATTATGAAAATCAAAGAAAACTGGGCAACCGTCCCAAGCAAAAGGACATTAGACTATAACTACATGCAATGTAGGATTCTACTTTTAATCATTGATTATAAAAGGATCAGTTAACAGCAGTGTAGCAATTTCCTTGCTTAGATAACTATCATGTGTATGAAAGATGTTAATGCAAGAGGAAGGTAGAGAGCAATATGAATTTCTTTAAGCCAAAAATTATTTCAAAATAAAAATTAAACAAAGCTAATATTTCTTGTTTCCAGCCTATACAAATAATACTCCAAACATTTTGGTAGATCAGGTAAACTAAATACAAAACCCTGATAAAAACAAAGTAAGCTGTTTATTTAGGATTATATTTTCAGTAACTGCAAATAAAATTTTAACAATAGGGAAATATATATGAATATATACACACACATACATGCACATACATACAAAAAATGTAGTTCATTGAGACTAGATGCAAGAATGTTTATTTATAGGAAAACTTAATTTTTAGCCTAATCAAGAATTATAATTGCAAGCATGATCACCTATAGTACACAAAACATTTTATTAAACCTGTAAACAAGTTTTGCATAAAATCCTCAATAAAAGGAAAAGTTTCCTAAAATGACCCCTAAGTAAACAAACCTTAACCTAATAGGATTAATATTCACTGTCAAATAACCAAGGGCCATTTCTGCATATATTCTGTAAGAAACATGAACTAAGAAAGAAAACCGGAATTTTGGTATATCAATGAAATACCATTAGAAAAGTAAATAAAAAGGCTTATATATTAATAAAATAAAGTAGGTTCACAATCCCCATCACTACATTAACAAAACTATGAAATGACTGGGAATGAATAAAAAATATAATCTAGCAGTTTCCCAACATAACAAGTTGATTAAAAATAGAAAGACATACCTTGCAGTTGGAGAGGAAGACTCAATTTTAAAAAGATCTATTCTCTCCTAATTAATCTATTAAATTTGATGCAAATGAAATTAAAACTGCATTTTTTCCAACTTGCAAAATAATTTTAAGCATCAATTGATAGAAAAAAAATGCGACTATAGACAGGGAATATTCTGGAAAAAAAGAAGAGAAATGAGATAGAACACAATGGAATAGACTAAAAATCATCAGTAATTTTAATGTATCTATAGAAAGTAAGGCAAACCAATAGAAATGCAGCTGATTTTATGTGGGAATTTGTAAATTACTATGGTAGAAATTAAAATAATTGGTAATTACTTAAGTTAAATAATTTGAGTATGGAATTTTAAAACCACAGTAACAATTGATGGGAAAAAATAAAATGACAAAATAATTAAAAAAAAAGGAATACAAAAATGTATGATAGTAATGCAATCATATTTTATATAAAAACACAAAACTCAAAAGGCATGAAGCACATTATTATATTTCAATATACAACTTCTGTACACCAAAAAGTATCACAGTAAAACAGTGAAAAAACATGGTATTTCATTTGCAATGCATGGTAAATGGTTAAAATACTTAGTTTTAAATGATCTCTTAAAAACCAGTAACAAAGAGACTAATATTCCAAGGGAAATGAAAAAAAACACACAGAATAAAATGAAATAACAAATGACTACTACGGTTTAAGGACGTATAAAGATGACTGAACTGAACAATAACTGAAGAAAAGTTATTTGTCGTATCACACTATCAAAAATTAAAACATTGACATCCAATGTTTGACTGTTTTATAAAAAAGAATTCTCATAAACAAACACTGGGAGACAAGATTGATGAGGATAATCTATACAATTTTGGGGAAATCTCTACCTTTGACTCAAAATATAAATTTTGGATATGCTTAATTCCAATGAAGTGGCAGTAGTAGGACTATTTCAACAACTTTGGAGAAATAAAAATAGATTATATATAAGCATGTTCACTGAATAGAATATTGGTAGCTAATGTATGGGCCCAAACGACTATTACCATATCAATTTGTTTATCAATATACCCCAAAAGGATATGCACAAAACTCCATAACATTAGATAATGTTGGGGAGTAGAATTAGGAGGGGGAAAAAGAATTTAAGAAGTAAAAATACCACCCTTTACAACTTTTTGTCCTTTCAAATCTGGAAAAAGATAATTTTTTTCTGCATCAATTTTAAATGCACCCTGTTAAAAGTGAAAATTATACATATGTGCTACTAATACTTATGGGAACACTGAAATGAAGCCTTGCAATCACACCATCCTGAGCTTCTCTGTGTAATAACATCTCCATCATTCAAGCTCCCGGGGTTTAGTCCAATGTCAATAATTAAAACAATAAACATGCCTGGTTACAATTCCCTCCAATGATAATCTTTAGGTAATTTTCAAACATGAGCTTTCTCAGTCCAGTTTTCCTGATCCGCGAGGAATGTCTACTCCAACACATGAAAGAGGAGTCTCCATACATTATGAAGACCGTCTTTTGGATTTGAAGATGGTGGTAGAAGCAATAAATTCAGTTTCCTATTTGGTCATCACCTGAGAGGACACATTAGGAAATAGGTAAAGTTAAGAAGCATACTTTACCCAATTATCTATAGGATCTAATAAAATTACATACAATGAAATGCAACAGCCATTTTATTATGAAGAAATAAAAAATACATCAGAATAACTTTTGGAATTTTCTAATAAGAAGGCCAGAGATCACTATTTATTGTGGTGAGTACTACATAATGCATAAAATTATCAATTCACTATCACTATTCACCATTTATATACCTGAAGCTAATGTAAAATTGTAGCTCAACTATATCTAAATTTTTAAAAAGTCGGATATTGGTATCTTGGTATTTGTTCTTCTTATACCTTGATAATGGACTGATCCCAACCTTCTCCTGCTGCCTCTCTTTTTTATGTATTTAGATGCTTGTATCTCTAGATTACTTATTCATATACAAACTATTTAATCTGTATGCATTTCTATATAAGAAACATGACAACAGTGCCAAAAAATTCCATCGAAAATAACCAAAGGATCTTAGTCCATTTAGTGAGAAAAAAAAATGGTAATTGTATAGAAGACAGAGGCTACAATGGAATTTAAAAGATTTAGATCTTAACCTATTATTCCAGCTGGTTATCAAAATTCCTAAGTAGGCACTTCACCCAAGAAGTCATTAGTTGTCTATTTAGCAATGTTTTACCCTAAGAAAAATACATTTTATGATAAAAGCCTTTATCTTTAAGGTTATTCTGGGATTAACAGGTAGTCAATAAGGCTCTCTGGAAAAGAATGTTTAAGGAATTTGTTAGCATTCACTCTTGGCTGCATATCCCATGAAATAACTTTCTAGTGAGAAATAAGGGAAATAAGAGAATCACACAACTCCTGGTCCATCAGGAGCTGAAATTCACTATTTGCTATAATATCAATGGTTTCATTAACAACTGCTCCTTCTCACTCTTTATAGTTCATTACTTTTGTACTTCTAAGGTTATACATCTCAACACCAGTTTAGTGTACCTGGGCTCTTTTCTTTTTTGCCCTCCTCAAATTCACTTAATGCAAAAAATCATGTCCCTTTGTTTTCTTTCTCCAACTTCTTATCTTTTGCCTAATTTGCTCCCACAGTCACAATTCAGTCAAATTTTATCCTATGCCAGGCGATAAGTAAGATGTTTGTTGAAAGAATATCTGCAAGCAATTCAGAGTACATGAAAAGTGAAATTCTGAAAATCAATTTACTAAGCTCATAAAGACAGATATATGATTTGAAGGAAATAGATAGTGGATCCCAAAATTGAAAAAAAAAACTACTAAAATTACACAGCTATAGCTCTTAATTACTGTGTGTTCTTTCATCTGGTCCTACCCACAACTCTAGATGGGCAGTCGCCTTGAAGCACGCCCATCATGGGACAGAATCTCTACTAGAATTTGGGCTGGTCATATAACAATGTTAGGTAACAAAATATGGCAGAAGACATACTACATAACTTCTGAAGTTGGATCATAAAGGCCCCGTGCCACTTTCACAAGATTCTCTCCTAACACTCATTTTTATGATGCTTTCTCTGGTAAACTGGTTATGTGAAAGTCCTCTAACTTTTAAAGCCTTAGCTAAGCCCAGCTGTCCAAGTCATCCCAAAGCAAGTGCCAGACATATGTGTGAAGAAGTGTCCAGATGACTCCAGCCTCTAAGTGTTTGAATCATTATTAAACACTGTTTCTCCCCAGCTGATCCCATATCCTGGCACTGTCAGAAATTCATGAAATGGCACAATAGACATTTTATGTCACTGAGTGTCAGGATTATTTATTATTCAGCAATATGTAACCTGAACAGATCTCCTTACCCACTAGTTGCCATCAAAAATTAATCTTAAACAAAGCAGAATATTAACTCCCATCTAACCAAGTGCCCCTCCCTGAATCAAATAAACACTTATCTGTCCTTACAATCATTTTGTCATATGGTATTCCTGGAACCAGAGATGGGAGGTGAAGAATGCTTAAATGAGTAATATTGCCAACAGAGGTCTGGTGGTACCAATTCTTGAATTACAAAGATGGCAAAAACACAAAGTGTGTTTTCTTGGAACTATCACCTCCTGATAGGAAAAAAAAAAGACGAAACATTGGAAGATAAGACACACATACTTATAAAATGGCAAAAGCAGCAGATAAGTAGAGGTTCATTTTTAACTCTGTTACAAATTTCTTTGTTTTAATTTTCTTTTGATGTTTATTATTGAGTCAGAGAGAAAGAGAGCATGAATGTGGGAGGCGCAGAGAGAGAGGGAAACACAAAATCCAAAGCAGGCTCCAGGCTCTGAGCTGTCAGCACAGAGCCCAACATAGGGCTTGAACCCACAAACCGTGAGATCATAATCTGAGCTGAAGGCAGACAATTAACCAACTGAGCTACCTGGGCTCCCAGGCGCCCCTGTTATAAATTTCTTTTAATGATTAGAAAGAATTCCTCATTAATCAACTGAACTGATTCAACTCTCCAACATCAGCTATTACTTTACCAATACTTTCCAAGTTTTTATTTAAATTCCAGTTAGTGAAATATTAGTTTCAGGTATGCAATTTACTGATACAACACCTACATACATCACCTGTTTCTCATCACAAATGTACTCTTTAATCCCCATCACCTATTTCACCCATCTCCCTCAACCACCTAGCCTCTGGTAATCATAAGTTTGTTCTCTGTAGCTATGAGTCTATTTCTTGGTTTGCCTCTCTTTTGTTTTGTTTCTAAAATTCCACTATGAGTGAAATCATAGGTCATTTGTTGTTCTCTGACTTATTATGCTTAGCATTATACTCTCTGGCTCCATCAGCCTTATTCATTACAAATGGAAAGATCTCATTCTTTTTGTTATAGCAGAGTTCCTTATCCATTCATCACTGGAATGGATACTTTGGCTGTTTCCATAATTCGGCTATTGTAGATAATGCTGCTATAAAGTCTAGAGTGGATATATCCCTTTGAATTAATATTTTTGTATTCTTTGGGTAAATACTTCATGATTACAATTGCCAAATCATGTTATTAACTTTTTGAGGAACGTCCATACCGTTTTCCATAGTGGCTTCACCAGTTTGCAATCCTGCCAACAGTGCAAGAGGGTTCCCGTGTTTTTTTTTTTTTTCAGTTTCCTTGAACTTCTTACTTTATCACACTATAAAAATATACTTGCAAAAAATCTTTATTTCAAAATTTCCAATTAATGAACAAATGCTAATTGTTTATATTCTTTATAATATTAATTAGGTCACAATGTTTGGTTATAAATACGAAACCAATTGAAAGAAGACATTCTACATATAAACCACATCTTCACTTTCGTAAAATTATCTTTTTAAAGAATTAACTTACTCACTAATTCTCAGGCATGGTTGAATATTTGAAAGTCTGCACCAGTGATATATTACTGAGTCTAGCCAAAGCCTTGTCCTAAAACAGCACTTCTTGATCCAGAACCTTCTTACCTGTGGTTCTCAGTTAAGACTTATCAATTAAGAAAGACCAGATGCAGAATGTCATCTGCCTCAGATTATCTGTAAATCTCCTCCTTTCATTGTGTTCATCTGAGAAATAAGCATATAATATGGCCAATTAGATACAAATGAAAAACCAGGACACACAAATTAGGATGACTTTAGAATTAGGAACAGTGAATGGAATGAATGGAGATAATTAAACGTATAGCTAATATTACTAAACAGAAATAACAACTGTATTGAAATTCTTTTCATGCCAATTCGGAATCATGTAAGAAACCATAAAGACATACTTGAAATTCTGACTCAACTACCATAAAAAATAGGAAACAATCCATTCTCTAATTACTATCATTAAGATGAACTTCCAACCTATTCTAATACTCTTCCTCGAACAACTTGACCACAAATACGACAGTGCATTATCAAAATTTACCCTTTACAAAAGAAAGTTTCGATGACTTATTTTAATCATTCACGTGTTTGCAAACCCAAACATAATTGTTTAGCACCTACCTCAATTCCCATCTTCTCCCATATTCTTTCCTTGAGGCCCACGATGCTGTTGCAGTGTGTAAAACTCTGATGCACCAGAGTCTCTAAACCACATGCTCTTCATGATCACTCACAAACGATTCGTAATGGCCACTGGAAATACAAAATTGGATACAACAGCCCGATACTCCCAAGACGTTGATAGGCAAGGATGAAGACAGGCACAAATTAGATATATCTTTAAAATCCCCTTTTTGTTATTTAAATGTTCCTTTTGAAATACCTTTAAAATTCAAAATGCAGGAAGTAGAAGCAGTCCTCCATTCTCATCTCTCTACACAGTAATGTTAAATTTTTGCCAACTATTCTTCCAGACACCTTTATATCCAACAACTCATTTATTTCAGATTGTCAAGTAGCAATATATAAATAATAAACAATGTTTTACTATTCAACTTACACAGTACACAAATTTTAAGAATGCTAAAATAATCACCATTATAATAACACTGATGAGTTAGCATTACTTAACTTTATAATCATGTCAGAATAATTACATTCCTCAAGAACAGTAATGATTAGGGGCGTCTGGGTGGCTCAGTCGGTTAAGCGTCAGGCTTCAGCTCAGGTCATGATCTCGCGGTTCCTGGGTTCGAGCCCCGCGTCAGGCTCTGTGCTAACAGCTAGCTCAGAGCCTGATGACTGTCTTCAGATTCTGTGTCTCCCTCTCTCTCTGACCCTCCCCTGCTCACACTGTCTCTCTCTCTCTCTCTCTCAAAAATAAAATAAAACATTAAAAAAAGAACAGTAATGAATAACATTACCAATTAGAACATTGAGAGGCATATGATCACACCTCTGTAAACACACCATTACTTGATGTTTGTTCAAAAAATGGCATAGTTTTAAATATACACATAAAACACCCTTTTGTACCAGAACATATTCCAGTGTTTAAATTATATTCATATGATGAATAAGCTGCAACCATTATGATCTTATCAATTATTGTTATACTCAATGTATAACATACTTCATTGTAAATTTGAGACTTGGAATAGATAAAATCCCAGCTGCAAGTTACATCATTTCAAATGTTTACACACTTGAATTTCAATTCTTATTGCCAAACTGCTGTTCAAAAAAATACTGATTTATACCTTGATTTATACTTTAAAATTTTTCATAATTTATTATTGACTACTGAGCTGGAATATTTTGACTTTCATTTCTGATGATCACATAACATACAAATATACCAAACACTGGAAATTTTTAAAAAAGTCTTAGAATAAAATAAATACTCATAATCACAGAAATACTATTTTCATTTAGATGTCTATGTGGTAACAGATTAGAAAACAAACACATATGGAGTTAATCATTTTACATTAAAAAAACACACTTAGGGCAACAGAGTGACTCAGTCAGCTGAGCGTCCAACTTCGGCTCAGGTCATGATCTCACAGTTCGTGGGTCCGAGTCCTGCATCAGGCTTTGTGCTGATGATAGCTCAGAGCCTGGAGCCTGCTTCAGAGCTGTGTCTCCCTCTCTCCCTGCCTGTCCCTCCCTTGCTCATGCTGTCTCTTTCTCTCTCCCTCTCTCTCCAAAATAAATAAGAATTAAAAAAATTTAAAAATAACATAAACTTAGATACAACATGAAGCAGGATTCTAGAAATAATGTTTAGATTTGAACAGTTCCATAATTTTAAAAAACATGCAAAGCAATAAGCTAATAAATGAGAGTACTATCAGATTTATACTCCTAAAACTAAATGTATGTGTACATGTATATTAACATTTACAATATGTATGCATATGCATGTATACACATATAAATTTACAGAGATTTATATAGTATAGCAAAATAATAATTACTTATCTGTGATTTAAAAATAACAATTTCCTTCTCATGCCTTCCTTCCTTTTTCTAAAGGTAAAAATCATCCTGGGGTATTTTGTTGAAGTATAAAATTTATTATTTTCTTATGCATAAAAACCTAACAATCTGAAGGAAAGGAAGGCAATCTATCTTTCTCCCCAAAAACCCACTTAACACCAAAATGTTATATAACCCTAAGAGAACAATTATTAATTACTTATTATACTGCCAACACTTATAAAAAACAACTTATGGTATTTTACAACAATGAAACATTTACAAATTTATACTTTGTGAAACCCTATGAACCTGGAAAAACTAGGTATTTTTAAATGATATATTCATTATTTACAAAGTTGTCCTGAATATTTTCATGCTTTTCAGTTAAATAACAAAATTCAATAACTCAAATAAAATTTCTCATAAAACAGACTTGCTATGATTAAAATACATAATCATAGAAGTTTATAGTTGTATAATTTATAGTTGTATAGAAATACAACTATAAAATTATGACAGGCTTTTTAAAATATAATAATTCAAGGTCTAAACAGTTATTAAAATGTAAAATTTTCTTTTAGAGTATTCAAGAGTGACAGTACACCTTTTTAGTAACTTTCTCCTTCCCTTAACAACTCAAAAAATGGATATCAAAATACACAATAGCTCAAGAAACTTAAAACTGTTATTAATTGCACTGCAATTAGAGCATTTGATAACAATGAAACTATGAAATTTTACAATGAATTATTTACAAAATTATACGTTGTGAGACTCTACACATCTAGAAAGACTAGATGTTAAAAATTAAAAACTTGTATCTGCCTATTATTTACAAAGTTGTCTTGAATATTGTCATGCAACCAAAGGAACACATACAGAATTGTGTATAGTTCCAAGAGGTAGTATAAACTCTCTTTAACAAAGTCATTTATATATATATAAATGTACCATATATATATATATATATATATACACATATATCTCCAATGTTAACAACAATTATAAAAATAAATACGGGGAAGAGATAACTAGGTGGAGCACAGAGGATTTTTAGGACAAGGAAAACATTCTGCATAATACTATGACTGATATGTGTCTTTATACATTTTTCCAAGCCCAAAAAATGTAAAATACCAAGAGTTAAACATGACAAACTATGGACTTTGGGTAATTATGAGGTATTGATGTAAATTCATCAGCAGTAACAAGTGGTACATAACTCTGGTACGAGATGTAGATAATGGGGGTGATTATGCATGTGCTGGGGCAGGAGCTACATGGCAAATCTCTGTATCTTCCCCTCAATTTTGCTATGAACCTAGATCTGTTCTAAAAAAGTATCTTAACACAAAAATAATCTAAGGTACACATCCCAGGGAAGCTCCAAATGAAATACATTACAATACAGCCAACAACATCAAATGAATTTACATGGTGTATGTTTTATAATATACAATTTATACTTATACAATGGCACACTATTATACTATGAGAATGGGTTAAATGCATAATCTTTTCTATTTCTCTTAACAACCAAATGAATATATGATAAATATTGCGTAGCTCCAGGACTCTCTTTATCAATGATCAATTTCCTTGCCATGCCGACTTTAAAAGACAATAGTCCTAATACATTTACAATGAAAATATTTATGAAATTATACTATGACACTTTCAATACATCTGGAAATATTAGATGTTTAAAATTAAATGTTTGACTTGCCCATTATTTCCAAAGTTGTCTTATTGCTGTGTAATAAATGAACACAAAACTGTGTAATTTAGATTCTATAAAATTTTCTGTGGTAAATAAATTTCATCAAAACCTCGGTACATCTGAGAAAATAAGATACACCTCATGTCTCTTCAATAAGTAGAAACATTTTTATATAAAATGGGCACAATTATTAAAGTCTAATTTTTGTTCTAAATGGAAATGTGAGGCAATGAACTTTTTAACCACCCTCTCTTTCCTGACTATATACATGTGTGTGTATATATACACACACAAACAAAAAAATAAAGCTTAGAGGCTTTTAACCCAATTTTCAAATAAATTGTCTTTAATAATCCCAAAATAATTCCAAAGAATCTTCCACAAGGGTGAACATCCTCAAAAGAAAACAGTTTCTACCTTCTATCATTGTTTTCCAACAATTCTATATACTTCCTAAGTCAAATGTTATTTTGTAACTATTAAAAACACCACTGTTTAACAACAAACCACAAAGTGCCATCCATAAGGAATTCTTAAAATCATTTGGAAATGTTAAACATTTCAAACTTATAGTTCATCAATAGCATGACTGCAATATACATGATCTTCACTATCCCTATAAACCAAAAATATGTACAAAGCCAAAGAACCTGAGAATGGAAAATATCCACCACCCCATCAAGTCTCTCACAATCCACTGATCATGCAGAGAAACTAATGATTATACTGATTTTTAAAAATTTGATATTTAAAACTGTTTTCAGCAATGTCTGTATATCTAGAAATAAATATTTTATCAATAACTACATACACATCAGTCTAGAAATCATAACAACAAAGAGGATTATTTTACTATTTCATGTCTACAAGCATAAGAAAAGTTTATATGCTTTAGGTAAAATATATCAAATATGACAGAAATGTCTGCACATCTATCAAGTTTTACAGCATAAGAACAAAGATATGACCACAGGTGCACAACTACCTAATAACAACTCCACACATACCAAGTGAAAACACATAGTGATGGTCTTGTAACACTTCTACTAGTAATATACTGTTTTTCACCATAGTTGTTCCACATAACAGATTTACTCTTTGTATGTGTGTGGTAGGTGTATGGGAGGGTGTTTCTACATATGTAGGAAGTCAAGATATACTACATAAGCTTATCTCATGCAGCAACTGCCTGCTCTGTTGTAAACATTTAACACCCAAAATTTATAATATAACAAATTATTCATTTTTATTTAAAAATATGAACAGAGAGAGGGACAAACCAAGAAACAGACTCTTAACAATATAGAAAAAACTGTAAGACACCAGAGGGGAGGTGGGTGAGGAAGTAGTTAAATAGGTGATGGGAATTAAGGAGTGCCCGTGTGATGAGCCCTGGGAGTTGTATGAAAGAGGTGAATCCTAAATTGTACACCTGAAACTAATATTACACTGTATGTTAACCAACTGGAATTTAAATAAACTTAAAGAACTTAAATAAACACAGAAAGAAAAAAAAATCAAAATCAAGCCTAGCCCTTGAAGATGCTCACTCTCTTTATCTATAATCAAACAGTGATTCTACCTTTAATATTTCAATTAAAATATATTTCCAAAATTACTGACAAATTACATATCTAAAGATGATTCATATAATGACACATCTTCTATATGAAAAACAAAATAATACAATCCCCATCACCAAATACATCCCAAAGAGACATGGTATAGTAATTCAATTTGTCAAAATAGTTTTTTTTTTCATTGTCTCTCAAATTGGTATCCAAAAAATATAGGCACCTATCAGCAAATCCTATGCAGATGTTCTAAAACAAAAACTAATTTTGGTCTATAACTTTAATAAGCATCTAACAGTATCCTCCAGCAACTAAAGGTCATAAACTAAAGCTCCCTGTATCATCCACCATCAAACAACACAAAGTACAGGCTAACGTTGAGTGATAATTATTTGCCCAAAAGTTGTTTCTATTCTATGATTTTAAATAAACACTTGTTTTATAGATACATATACAATACACCTGTGGGTATATATACAGATGTATATGAATGGAACCCCTGTAAATCTGAGGATTAAAACTTTAAGGTAAAAATTAATATATCCTGTTTTACACACAGAATAATCTAACAAAATATCCTTAACTTCAGCTGCCCAATTATTTACTCAGAGATAATCTGACAACTGTTATGCAAATTTTTCACCTTACATATTTATAAAACATGCTGATATCATTTTTTCTTAAAGCCAAGGAATAATTATAACTGTGTCCAATTATATACACAATTATTTAAAACTTTTCTTTGATCTGCCCATAATTTAAAGAACATAGATTTGACAGACCATTACAAACATCTCCAATAAAAACTTATAAATCACCTATACTATTAGATATCAGTATTTTAAAACAAGAACAATTCAGTTATCATTAAAAGCCAAATTCCATTGGCAAATAAAAACTTTCTAACCTATTATGTTTAACCACATGTAGAGATTTCTCTATTAACTGTATTTTCTATTTGCATACAAACATATATGAAAACCATAAACAAAGGCGGATCAATAGTTAAAATGACATTTCCACCATGATGAATCATACATAAAAAACAATGAGATATTATACTAGACACTGTGCATTTGCCCCACCCTAAAATTTGAGCCTAATGATCCCATGAACACACAGAGGCTATATATGTCATTTTTGTCAAAAAAAAGTCTCTCTATTAAGCTGATATGTATTTACAGTGATGTGTATGTATGTAGAGAAGTAGACGTTAAAGAACATTACATTGTATATAACACTTTAACAAAAGGTGTAACAGTTATCTACTGAAAAGGAACTAATGTTAAGGCAATTTAACAATTCCATTGGATAAAAAAACAAACTACACGTATTTAACATCACAGGATTAATAAAATATATATAGATTCCCAACATCTGAGCATCAAGTAAAGCCTGGAGGCTTTTCAAAAACTATCTCTGCACATATGCATACACATATAGCCTCCAAATTTCCCTATTCTCTACCTTCTAAATTCTGCTTTTATTTGCCTAATACAAACAAGGCCAGTCTAGAAACTCCTCTCGACAGCCAAAATTATATTCAAACATTTAAAATGCCCCAAATGGCAGTCATTTCCATGATTAATAGTATGGTTTAACACAGTATCTTTTTCTATTACATACATAGCAATAAAAAAGCCTATCAAATCCTAAACATGAATAGAAGCTGGACTCTTATGCAATAGTAATTCCATCATGAGAATTAAATATCATACCATACAAATATTAACATAAAAATCATTTATAGAATAACATCTATAGCCACACAGAACAGCCTTAATAAAATTTTTTGTGTGACAGCTGCATACAGAACAATCCTCACCCCACACCAAAAGCCACAGCAATAATTCAAATGATTTTAAATGTGTATCATTCAGAGGTATTCTAACAGTTCTATTTTTATAATCATGTATTAAAAATATTTCTTCTACATGTTAGCATACTCTTAGCAATCACAATACCTTAAAGTCACAATGTATTTATATTTACATATTCATACAATATATTCTCAAAATACACAATAAATAGTGCCTTACTTTTTTCCTGATTAATATATTAAACATACCTCATGTCCATTTCCATTCTCCTATTCATAAGTATTCGAACAATGAATATAAATTGTGTGTATCTTTACAAAATGGCCTCATTCCATTCTAAAATCTTTTCCAGAAGGCAGTTTTACCAAACTTGCTTTTAGAAACTTCCCTAGGAAACCAGCTCTATTATCACAGCAAACATTTTTAATAACAATAGATTTGTTTATAAACGTAGCCTCTATGCTTGAGCATTACAATCCAAGAAAGAGTAAGCAAAGAAAGAATAAAATACAATAAAGAACTATTACATGATGAATGTCATTCTTTTCACTAACATCCAATGAACAGTTCATACATATTCATCACTAACCTATTTTATATTGATTTCAATACCATTACCCAATCACAATTTTTTAAGTATTTATTCTTAAGCTATATATATCCAGTAAATTAGTTAATAAGTTTAGGTTCCTACAATGGTGTGTGGGTTGAAGAAAAAAAAGAAAGAAAATACTTTTGTTTATCACTTATGTATTAAAGTCACATATACAAGGCTCTTACTGGTAAATATTTTGATGGCAAGTTGATAATCCATAGAAAAAAATAACAGATTTTTTTTCCAAATCCAAAGATTGCTAATGAAATATAAATATTTGAAAGGCAAGATGAATTTCAAGACAGTATATATCTCTATTTATTTTGTCTGTGATTTTGTAGTTGGTGAAGCTTCTAGCTGAAGTCAGGATGTGTTGTCCTTCCCTTTCATTCCACATATTGCTATACTTGATATTGTCCATTCTAGACAAATAATACTACATGTGCCATCTACTTGAAATAATTTTCATTTCAGTAGATAACTTCATACACTTGCATTCTGGGGAGTAATTTGGAAATTAGCGATGCTGTACTGGTCATGTTGGACCATGAAATAAATACAGAGTACAAGATCTAGAGAGTGTCTCTACAGGAAGGTCCTGGTCAAAAACCCTTTGAATCAGCAAGAGGTTTAGACTTCATAGCAGTCCTTAAGTAACACTGTTCAGGATACTGCAGAAGAATTTGAAAACCACAATCTGATCAATGCAGAGGCACTCAGGCTATACTATCCTGTTCATGTCAGTGGCAAAAATGTTTGCACATTATCCTAAATCATCCTGGATTATAATCACCTTGTTTCTTGCTGCACAAATTTCATAAGATCCATATCAAGGGAGTCTTATTCAGGGGACAAAAGTGAAAAAAAGGTCACAAAATTTAGGAGTCCAAATGTTCAGTGACTAAAAGTGGGAAATTTCCAGTTTTGACCGTGGCAAAAGTTCCTTTTAATTATTATCAGTTTATATAATCTTTGTCCTCTTCTCTGATTATTGCTTATTTCTAAAACTCTTGAAAACATGTCAAATGCAGATTTTTGAAGAAATGTGACTTGGTTTGTCATATCTTTCCCAAATATTGCTCTGGCAGACAGATGAAATAGAGAATCTGAAGCTAGAAGTAAGGGGACCAATTAGAAGTTTTAATACAGTTAAAATACAACAATTATAACAACAAAAGTCATCTAGAAAGGTAGTTCGAGAACATCTATCTAATGGAGCTTGAACAGTTATCAACTATCTAATAAATTTTCTATGTTTCTGGATGAAATCCTTGTCCATGCTTCTTAGACTCCATTCATGTCCATGAATGACACCCACTTTCTCACCTAGTTGGCATCACCTTTTTATATCTCTTCAAAATGGACTCAAATGTATCATACACTGATTTTAAAAGATGTTTATGAGTGATTTGGAGACATTTCACGTGTTTACTTGCCAGTATTTTCTTCTTTGAATTATCTGTTTATGTATTATCATTTTGAATACAGTTGTTCCAAGTCCTTTCCTTTACAGGGTTGTAGAAGATGTTTATGTACATTACTAAAACCAAGAGAATAAATAACCAATATACTTTTTCCAACCCAAATAATGATACATTGTGACATTTTTATGTGACCAGGTACTCTATTAACATACTGACAAGTAAATTGTCATGTACTCTTCAACAACAATGTTCTCTTGATTTCTAAGAAATTTGCACAAAGATAAGTTCAACTGAACATGTCCTTTTGAAAATTTAAACATGGAAGCTTTATTCTCTTGTGAGCTGGACTGAAACAGGCCTAAGTACCCAAAAAAAAGTAGACCAACTTAAGGAACACCTTTTCTCCTTCCTCCAAGGCCTCCCAAAAATTTGGCACTAATTGACAGAATAAACAAGTTGAGTTTAAGATAATTTTGTACCCTTGGCACAGTGGTACAATAAAATGCCAATGTTTTGTGACTCAAACCATTATAAAGAATGAGAAATTTGAGCTTTAAACTGATGTCAAACTTTGCCTATACCATAAGGAAAATTTCTTATGCCTTTTGTTCATTTATGCATTATTTCCACCAATAACTATGATAACAATATCCCAATTTAACAAAAATTACTAACTAACCAAACTCCTATGTTATGCCAGGTCTTGGGAGAAACAACAAGTAAGGACACCAAGACTTCTGCTGAACCTTTAATGTTTGTTCTTCCTGTAAGAGAAGAATATAAGAAGAATAAGTCTACTATGACTTCTTGTAACCATGTTTATGAATCATGTTATAACCTTAGACAAAGAAAAGTATTATTAGTTAAATCAGGGCTTTTATGCATTGTTTCTTCACTGTGACTTTAGCAATCTTTGAGGAATGGAAAATTTCTATTACTTTGCCATCACATTGGGGCATCATTCACTCAGTTGAAAAAACACTCCATTTATTTAAAATACAAAACCACTGTCCAGACAATCTCACTAGAGAAGGTTATGCATTATATAAAATGTAATTAAGAAAAATACAATGCCCCAAATATTCTTATTCAAAAATAAGAAAACCAATTTCACTGCAGTAACTTATTTTCAGAAATCATGTCACAATTTTTAAAAATCTTATGTAATTTCTTATTCACTCCAAGCCACAGGATAAAAGTCCCCTTGTTCCAATTTTCAGTTCCTTATTTGCTATAGCACGGGGGAGAGACTCTATTTGACCAATATATATATTCTTCAGCATTTTCACGCCTGGAGAACCTGGCTACTTTCTGGTGTTTATAAGTAAATTCAGACAGTCCAGTATTAACACTATTCCCATATAGAAGCGCCATTATAAAAAGCAGATTTCAATAACCAAATACAGCCACCAGAGTATTCACAGCTAATCTACAAGATATTTGCTGAAATTTCCCCATAAAATAGACTCAACTCCAAACTCAACACCCAAAAGTCCAATGGTAGTGACAGTTTATGGCCTACTTAACGTCATCCAGAAATGGATGTTTAAAATAAAACAAAACTAGGGCGTCTAGCTGGTTCAGTTGGTAGAGTATGCGACTCTTGACTTTAGGGTTGTAAGATTGAGCTCTTTACTGGGTGTAGAGATTACTTAAAAATAAAGTCTAAACACACACGCATACCCAAACATATGCCTATAATGCAAATAATTCAAGTTATGCAGTTCTGTGACCAACAGAACACAAACCAGATAAACCTTCCCACAAAAGCAAAAGTATTAGGCAGAAATTATGATGTCCAGAAAGTCAACATACTATGCACTGATATCACATCTACTTTTAAAATGTTTTCTTAAAACATTAATGGCTTCGTAAACTTTTATTGGTCATTTTTATTCAATGTGAACTTGGTGAAAATTTTTGTATTTGATTCATTATCAAAAAGAAATTTACTTCCTCAAATTAAGTACATAAATGTATATTGGCAATTTGTTGTCTGAATAAAACTCAGTTGTTTCCTATCAACGTATATCAACTTCTCAGACCTCAACCTACCACTGAACCTGAAACTGTTACTCAAACTGTACAAGGCCTCCAGGTGATTCTCATGTGTACGTTGGAGAAAGTTTTATTTAATCTAGGCCTTCTAGAAATATACAACTCTACCTATCCCAATAACTGCATAATGAACAGATATTTGATCAGCACATCTTGCTAATCACAGTAATTTCAACAGAAGACATAATACTGCCTAGTTATCTCAATAAAAGACACACAGAATCTAACATGGCAAAGCTGGCTAAGACCCATATACTAACGTTAATGAAAAATTAGCAGGTAATGTTAGTAATTTGGATTTCTAACCTACCCCCACTAGTCCAATTTTCAAAGAGAGAGCTTTCTTCTTGCTAGCAACTGAAAGATTTCTAACGCTATTTTCAATTTCAGGTCTTCTCCATACTTGTACAACACTGTACAATCACTGAAACCTTGTATTTTTCCTTCTTATCTTCCTTTCTTCCACCAATGCTCTCACTATCTACTGGTAATTCATTCCTTCTATTACTCTCTCACCAAAGTGCTCCAATCATAAATCAGCTGGACTGAACCACAGATTCCCTTTGTGGGAATGAACACTATCATCAGGTTCAAGAAACAAGGAATCTGACCATCAATCCAACTTACCCCCTCCAAAAAAAATAATATAAACTGATCATCTTCCAGGGATTCCTATTATAGTGGATTTTCTTTCAATCACCCATTAAGAAGGAGCACCCCAAGAATGGGGTTATTTGGACAGGGTGAGCCAGGAACTACCACTGCATGCTTTCTCCCGGTAATAATAACTGACTACCATAGGTTGTACTAAACATCCAAAATCAAACGACCCTAATCAACATTACTCCTCAATGGATTCCAATGAGTATTTCCTTCCTTCCTCATTCAAATATATGCTTTTAATCTAATTCAGTTACTATAAAGGTAACTCATTTCTGTCAATTCATCCAGCATATCCCTACTGGACAGGATCAGGAACATTAAGTGAGGTCAAACAAGTATGAGGTTTATAAACATACTAAAATTTCTGGCAGGGAAACAGGAACTTGATTACAGGAAAGACCTTAGAAAAGACTTGTCCATGTTTCTTCTTTGAAAAAAAATTGTAATTTTTCTGAATCCCAACAGCTTTTCACTATAAACTATCACTTGTCACAGTATCAACATCCACATTATCTATACACACAGACCACACACACACTCCTTAACAAATTAAGATGACTAGTTAAGGATAAGAGCTTGATATATTCAACTGTCAATGGTACATCTTTATAAAGATTATTCCTATATTACCTGTTCAACTCCCTTATAATAGCTACTATAAGCAAATCACAAGGACCTAACCATAGATTTCCAATCACAGGTAACAAAAGGTCCATTATTCGCACAAGTAAACATAAATATTAAAGAGAAATGTGAGATTAAGGACCTGATGTTTAAAAATGCATGGTAAAAAAATGCATGCTACTTAGCAAATCAGTTTCTCTCTAGGGCTCAGTATCAACAACTGCCAAAACCCCTTGAATCACAAAGCGTCAAAACTTCTAAATCCCCATCTATGTCTTGCCAAGATACAGAAAGATCATTAATTTATTAAGACACCTAAAGTAATCCATCTGAAAACAATCAGCAAAACTAAAAAGGCAACCGTTGGAAAGGGAGAAGATTAATTGCAAATGACATATCAAATAATGGGTTAGTACCCACACTCTATAAAGAAATTATCAAACTCCACACCCAAAAGACAAATAATTCAGTGAAGAAATGGGAAAAAGACAGGAATAGACACTTCTCCAAAGAAGACATCCAGATGGCTGACAGACATATGAAAAACTGCTCAACATCACTCATCATCAGGGAAATACAAATTAAAACCACAATAAGATACGGCTTGACACCAGTAAGAAATGGCGAAAATTAACAACCTGGGCAAAAACTGATGTTGGTGAGTGAGGATGCAGAGAAAGAGGATCTCTTTTGCACTGCTGGCGGGAATGCAAACTGGTGTAGCCACTCTGGAAAACAGTATGGAGGTTCCTCAAAAATTTAAAAATTGAACTACTCTACCACCCAGCAATTATACTACAGATGGTTATCCAAGAAATACAGGTGTGCTGTTTCAAAGGGGCACATGCACCCCAATGTTTGTAGCAGTGCTTTGAAAATAGCCTATGTATGGAAAGAGCCCAAATGTCCATCGATGGATGAATGGATAAAGATGTGGCATACACACACACACACAGGAGTATTATTTGGCAATCAAAAAGAATGAAATCTTGCCATTTGCAACTATATAGATGGAACTAGAGGGTATTATGCTAAGTGAAATTAGAGAAAGATAAAGATCACATGAGACTTCACTCATATAAGGACCTTAAGATACAAAACAGATGAACATAAGGGAAGGGAAGCAAAAATAATATAAAAACAGGGAGGGGGGCAAAACATAAGAGACTCTTAAATATAGAGAACAAACAGAGGGTTGCTGGAGAGGTTCTGAGAGAGGGGATGGGTTAAATGGGTAAGGGGCATTAAGGAATCTACTCCTGAAATCACTGTTGCACACTATATGCTATCTAACTTGAATATAAATTTAAAAAATAACTTAATTTAAAAAATATAGTGCACACATACAAAAATAAATTAAATAAAGTATTCCATCTGAATGTATCTTTAGCATTCTGCTTAAAACATGTCTTATTTTAGACCAAATCAGTATATCAACAACAAACTAGCATTTTCTTATTCATGTTGTACTTGGAGCTGCCTCATAGTTTGGAGACATGCTCTCAGGAAACAGGTATGAGGTTGGAACTGAATGATTATAGTAGTAGGTAATATAATGAAAAAAAAAACAGCATAGTAGCTACCAAGTTTTTACTCAGTTGAACATATCACTTGAAATTCATAATGAAAAAGACAAAGGTGAGATATACAAATGCTACAAACATAGAAGACACTCTACAAAAGGAAACTGCAGTAGTGGAATTTGAAATCCACCTCTCTTTAGTTCACTGGAAAAACCTACAGTTCCATTCCCTAATATGCACAATATTGCTCAAAATATCTTGCAAAATTTATAGTGTAAGTGTATATTCAGAATATTTATGTACTAAGTATTTGGGTTGACACTTAGGCTGGACTTCAGAGTACTCACACTGAGCTTCACTTCATCATACTCAGTAAACATAACTCATCATAAATCCAGTCAAGGTCTTTCCCAACAACTACTACAACTCCGTGACAGGAATACCTTCAGACAGTACATCTCTACTAATGCAGTATCTTTTAGCTTAGGAGAATTATGATCATGTTTATGTAACAGTGTAAGTAAATGAGAGCAATATAATTCAACTGACACAGAATTATGGTGAAAATGTGGAAATATGGGAAAAATTAAAGATAATAAAACCCTAGCAATGTGCCAGAATTATATCAAGATCTTTAGTGTCTTAGAAATATAATAGCTTATAATCAACTTCTACAAGCAAATCTTCCAACAAACTGAATAATGAAATATTCAAATATTTTAATGACCTATACTACATTGAACATATCTACCAAAATATTCAATTTAAGTGAGAATCAATGTAAATGATCATATAAAATTAAGACCGACCAAATTGATAAAACACAAAGTTCAATAAGAAGTCTACTGATACAACGCATTGATGATTTTGAAGCAGCTCTAAGATCTTGGATACAATGAACCAAATTGGAATGGTATTATAATCCAAACTATATCCTGGAAAGAAGAGAGCAGGCACTACTTTTCCTCATATAGGTCTCCTAATAGACAATAAAATTACTAATATCAGAAACTGTACTTTTTAACGTTATTTCTGCTGTCACATCACAAATTAGGGGAGGTAGGTGGTAGTATAGGTTAAACACGTGAGGAGAATTCAGGACTGCACTTGTGATGTGCCCTAGGTGTTGTATGGAAATGATGAATCACAATATTGTACACCAGAATCTAATATTACCCTGAATGTTAACTAACTGGAGTTAAAATAAAAATTTTTAAAGGGGGGAAAAAGAAACTCTGTAAATAGCAATACAAATATATTTTATATAATATGGAAACAGATAACCCAATGAATTCAGATGTTTAAATATCTAATCCCTATGGTTCATTGTAGTATCCTCATCTGCTGTAAATCTAACAAAAATAATTCAAACTTAAACATCTGGTTGATCTCAGAGGCTTTTTCTTGAGTTTTAGCTGCCTCATCTACTTTTTAAGATTAACCTTCCTCACTGAAGAAAATTAACCCAGTCTAGTCTTCTCCTACTAACCATTACTATTCCACATTAGAACTTCCTAAATTATAGGCAAAAATCAAACCGTAAGAGACTCTTATATACAGAGAACGAGCTGAGGGTTGATGGGGTAGGGGGTTACGGGGATGGGGAAAATGGGTGATGGGCATTGAGGAGGGCACTTGGGATGAACATTGGGTATTGTATGTAAGTGAGGAATCATGGGAATCTATGCCCAAAGCCAAGACTACACTGTATACACTGTATGTTAGGTAACTTGACAATTAATTATAAACAACAAGAAACACATGATGTTAGCAATACAGGTTCCAGAAACAAAATGAGGTGATAACTGAATGCAGAACAAACTAATGAAACTGTTTCTTGTAGTCTGCATTCCTGTCAGCAGAGGATACCAGGGCCAAGATGCCACATCCCTTTTAGTACAAGGAAAAACTTCCTTGAGGTTTCCTCATCTATCATTTAAGAAGTTAAATGAAGTATACTGTAGCTGTTCTATACGGTCTACTCACTTTTGGCAGAGATGGATTTGCTGCATTAATACCTGAAGCTGTAAATCAACATTCACATATAGAACAAACTTATACTTGGAACTGGATTTCAAATACTGCTCTCTTATTGGCCCTTCGTCATCTCACTAAGCAAGAAGATATCTTCTTACCCCTGTAAAATCAAACAGAACTTTCTTATTTCCATTTTTTACCAAAAATAACTAAAAGGTAAACTTCATGACAAGGTAGCTAGCTTCACTAAAACAAGTCCCAATAAACAGCAAATAGTTTTGACTGGCTCCTATTTAGGAAAAGCTGACTACTTCAATGGTTAAGAGTATGAAGTGAGGTAATAGATAGGCCTAGATTGTAATCACAGACATTATACTATATGGAAGGAACTATAATGAATCTAAAAACTTTCATCATAACATTAAAAAATAGTAATGCTGACATTTCTTAAACATCTACTCTGTGATAGGCTCTATACCCACTGATCATTGCAGACAAATGAACAAAAACTAAAATATAATATACTGTCCTCAAACATCAATGGTGTCCATTTGAAGACACTTACCATACTCACTGTATTTCATAATATATTTTCCATAAATATTAGTTCCCCATTTTCCTGGACATCATCACTTAGACATCTCTAACTCTGGCATTCAATGTGTGATCCAAGAAGTAGTAGTCTCCCTTTTACATGTCCTTGCTTCCACTCGGCATATGCATGCGCCTTCTGAGATCTAAGGGATGAACTTCCTTTTTTGCTTTCAACAGCATATGTAGATTTTAAAAAAAGGGAAAAAATAATGAGCTCAGAATAGGTATGAATATTAAAAAAAAAAGGATTGTCTGAGGAACTGGCAAAGTATACTGCTACACCTGTTGTTTCTAAGTCTTCAAAGTTCTCACAGTAAGCCAAAATTTTCTGTTGAAAATAATGTTCTCTAAAATGTCTACTGAGGCACATTGACTAGATTTCAGAGTGTCATTTAAGCTCAAGTTTGAAAATCATTATGTTCAGACAAGGTCCTGTGTCATCATTAACCTAGCCAAGGCCTCTGTAATGCACTATTACTTTTCTTTAAAAAGTTAGTTTACCTGGAGTGGTTTACGTTTGTCCTAAATGTAGCTAATATGGTTTTCAGCCTCCTTGAGAAACTACTGGGTAGGATCCACAGTGACATGTCAGAAAATTGAGTAGTTAAATTCTCTCCTCCTTTCAGAGTCATCAACTATGTGGGCAAAAAGGCACTTCATAAGACTGATAAAACTGCAATACAAAAAAAACAATTATAACATGACTTGCTTTACTTATTTAATATAATTCAAATATTGATGTATTTAATGAAAAGACAGTCCCAAAAGGACTGGAATGCAAAGGGGAGTAAGAATCTGGCAATGTATTATCAACTGGGTCACATGTATTTTAAAACTTTATATGATCTAATAGATCAAATCAATTAAATTTTATTTGAAATGAAGACAATAGTGTTTTTCCTAATCTTTTAAATCAGATTATGAAATTTCTACACAAGTATTACTATTATCACATAATTCCATAAATTACTTATATTATCCTACTAAAAGTTACGACCTAGAAAAAGTAAAACAGATTTACAAAAATTATAAGACTTCTGATATCTCTATGTGAAACCTGAGAAAGTTAAACTCCTAGAAACAGAATATAATGGTGGTTACCAGGGCCTTACCAGTGTAGAGAATGGGGAGATACTGATCAAAGACTATTAATTATTAAGATGGGTAAGCTCTAGGGATCAAATGTACAACATGGGGACCATTGTTAACAACACTGTATTATAATATTTGAAATTTACCAAGAGTAGATTTTAAATGTTCTCACCACACAGACACACAAAAAAGAAATGGTAACTATGTAGATTGATGGATGTGTTAACTAATCTTATTGTAGTAATCTTTTCACAATGTAGATGTATAGTAAACCATCATGTAGTATAACTTAAAATTACACAGTATTATTTATCAATTATATATTGATGAAGCTGACAAAAATTTACAAGACTTCTAAAATTTGACATGATTAAAGAGCAATGAGTTTACAAAGGCAGGAGGAAGCAACATTACTTTTTATATACTTTTATACTAAGTCCAGTTTACATATCAAAGCATAAACACAGAATACCACAAATAACTTAAAAACAAAGATTTAAGGAAGCAGAACTATTAAATCCCAGAATTTTATTTGAAACTATTATTTAAACCACAATGAAAACCTATATTGATATGGAATGCATACATTACTGTTAATAAATGTGACCAGGAAATCAAGAAGTCACTATCCAACTGTGTTTTAGATATAACGTACAACTCATCTGAATGCACAGTGGAGGAAAAATCCAAAGGGACAAGTATTTACTTCCATGGATGTTTGAAAACTTTTATGGTATTATGTGTTCCCAATGGAACACTAGAAGCTTAGATCTAGCAATCCATAGCAAAAGATCCACATTTATCTTACACTTAACATGCAATTATATGCGTATCTGTGCCAAGTATTTTTTCAATTTATGTTCCACAATCAAGGTTATCAAACAATTCAAGGAAGTTCTAGGCAGAAAACATTATCACCAAATCAAAATAACCATTAGAAGTAAGCATCTTTCAGAATTTAGAGTTCTTTTCACTCACCTCTATCTAACTTGCCAAAGGGGCCATCATCATGTTAGGAGATATTAGAAAACAGGTTTTCTTTGCATATGTTGCACAATCACTCATGCCAAAAATCTACGGGTCATCCATGTTAGCAGATCTATGCAAATGGGAAAGTTTTCCTCCAAAACAAAGAAAAGAACCACGAATTATTCAAAAGTTGGTCCAGAGAGCCAACTGCAAAGAAAACAAGGCTCTTTGCATACCACTCACAAAACTCTTAGAGGAAAAGTTATCTGTCATCTATAACACAGTCAATTTTATCTTAACAGAATGGCTTTCCCTCCAGAGATCCAGGTAAAGTTCTTTGACTGGGGCTCTGTAACCAAGAAGGTTTTTTGTAACATTCACAATCTCTTAAGTATCATATCTGTATTGTAAAAATTTCCTAAACCAAGGAAGATCTGGCTCCTTTATATTCCCTACCTAATAGTGTACATTAATACTAAAATCTACTCTGGGGGAGAACATACAAATTTGATGACATTAATTGCAGTAATTTTGAGGGTCCCTTTTCCTTGGGACACTATTAGTTGAAAGGCCATGATTTAAAAGATGGAAATGGAGGGGCGCCTGGCTGGCTTACTTGGTAGAGCATAGGACTCTTGATCTCAGGGTCATGATTTGGAGCCCCACATTGGGTGTAGAGATTACATAAAAATAAAATATTTAAAAAAATAAAAAAATCAAAGATGGAAATAGTAACATACATACAACCTCTTTTGGTAAAATCAAATGAGAAGGCACAACAATCCACCAGTTTTAAGTTATTAAAGAATTATTACCAATCTTTAACTAGTATTTTATAAGCTACAATCAGTAAGATCTGATTCACTACCTAGTTGATAACTTAGCAATAAAACCTAAAAACCTCCTTCCTCTTCCTTTTAAGTGACTTCACTGTTGCATAACCAACTCAAACTGGACCTATAAATGTGGGCATCCCTTAATTATCTAACTGGAAGAGACTGTCTACTCTTCTAAACACTTCCAGTATATCACTAAGTGATGCAGTTAGATATAATTTGTACTCAATAGTGTCAATGACATTTTAGGGTATATGTTACTTGTATTTTAAGTAACACAACTTATTTCAAATATGAAATCTCCACTAGTTCCCAGTACCCAGGTTCCTCCATTCATTTAAAAATTTGTAAGTAAATACTTACTGGTAGGTAGTGATGATTCATCCAGGATCCCATCATCTACCCTGATCACACAAGGCACAAAAACACTACAAAAGCTGATCAACTGAGGTAAACTTCCAAAAAAAGTAGTATCTCCAATTTCAAATGCTTTGACTTAATGAACAAAATCTGATTTAGTACCACAGTTTCCTTCCATAGGTGGCCTTCCAAGGCCTTTCATCCCATCCCTTCTTCCTTTCAGGTATGTAGGGTACAATAAAGTGGAGGAGGCCATGTGTTAAGTCTTAGTCTGGTCACTTAAACCCTGGTCAAGAGATTTCTTGTGTCAAGGTTACTGACTTATATCAGTCAATGCACAAAGTGAAAGTTAGGAAGCCTAATCAGGTATCACAACCATTTACCTTAAGAATTAAAGGGAAATTAATTTAAATGCATTGCTTAACAGAATTCACCTCATCCACAGTAACTTCAAGACCAGAAAAATCCCAGTCTTCTCTCTAACCTCAACAAAGTCAACAGGCAAAAAAAATATACAACATACAGCAGTACCTTGCAGTTTAATTGCTTTGTGCATTTTATTAGCTAATATTAATGCAGTAAAGAGGGAACAAAAGCTCACAAACACTACACAGTTTCACAAGACACATTGCAGGGGAAAAAGTGATGTAATAAGGATCAACAGTATCCTAGGGTCTTGGTGGACGCATTCCGGGGGGAGGTGGACCTGGAAAAAAAAAAGCAAAATTCCATAGGACCATTAGAAAAACATCATATAAATATTCAAGGGCCCGACTGGAATATTTATATGTGCAGAAGTGTAACCACTCACCTCTAATTCCTGGTGGAGGGGGTCTCATTCCTGGGGGGGGCATGCCTATTGGCGTCCCTCGAGCAGGGGGAAGCCCAATTGGTGGGCCCATGGGTGGTCTCATACCAGGTGGAGGAGCCATAATGCCTAGAAATGAAAAATGGCAGAAATAAAGACGTCATAAATAAGCTCAGCTAATAACACACAATAAAATACAAAATAATACTTAAAGAAATGGACCCAGACTCTAAGTAAAGAGTTGAACAGTTTTCCGTTCCATTACCATATAAGCCATCCTCAACTCAAGAGTCCACAGCTTTTAATTAAAAACTGTTGTTTAAAAGTAGGAAATATACTCCAAGCAACTAGTGAGGTACTTAGGCTGGTTCTTTGTTCAGTATCTTCTTAATAGTATTTTTAGTTATCACTTCCTCGAGATGATACAATCTTTTTACAGAACAACATCTATATACATCTGAGAACCAAATTCTCTTACTTCTTTATGGATTCCTTACCTGGAGGTGGTGTTGCTCGGCCCACAGGAGTGGGTGGGGTCCCCCGTCCTGGGGGGTACTGAGTTGGGGCTCCAGCAATACTGGCAGTAGCTGCCACTGCAGCAGCTGCTACGGTGCCTCTTCCCTGTGGAGTCATTACCTGAGAAGGCATGGTCAGATATGGTAAAGTTAAGGCATATCCTCTCATTATTCAAATACAAAACAAATGGCGAATACCACAGCTGATTAAATATGAAATAATTATAGCAATTTTTTAGTTCTTCCATTGTTTTCATCTAAAAAACCTCAGCACACTAACACCCCCTCCTTTAAATCCAACATGCCCTATTTTAATCTATTAAGTCCCTTTACATTTTCTCAACTCTGGTTTACCCAACCATATTTCTCTTTACTCACCAATAGTGTTAAGTTACTCTTACCAAGGTGGCTTTCTTTCTTCTTTTCCCCTCCCAATGTGTATCTGTCCTTCAGCACCCTCTATAGCATGTACTGCTTACATATTATAAGATGTGCACTCAGGCTTTTAAATCTACTCTGCCTCTCAAAACTTTCTCTCAATAATATAAAACCTCCTAATTCCTCACCTGTTGGGATGGCCCCCCAACCCCTCGGACAGGGCCTGCTAATCCAGCAGGAGCCTGGGGAATTGGTACACCAGCTGGCACTCCTCGGCCAGCTGCCCTGCCAACCCCAGGACCTCCTGCAGCTCCAGCAAGAGGTACCCGAGCAATGCCAGTCTGAAACAAGAAAAATTAGTTTGAAATCAAATGATTTACCAAAGCTATCAATAATCTTATTCTTAAAAGATCACTGTTTTCCATCATTTTTCCTACCACCCAGCTTATATCAGGTTCTATATTCATAGCATTAGGTTAAGTGTACCATGGAGGCATTCAGCAGATTAAATGTACATTTGTCAAATTGTGAATACAGACAAATAAGCCATTCCTAACCTTATCTAGGTAGTATCCAACCCACTGAATAATTCATCATAAAGTCCTTAATCTCCAAATATAGAGAAGTAAGAACTGACATTAGGTGTTGGGCATATTTTACTTAACAAATGTATACTATATATTGTGCCTCATTATACCTTGATATAGCATCATCTCAAATAATGTGATGTCCTTCCACACTAATGTTCTGTCCTACCCTTATATACTCCTTACATCTTTCGGGGGTGGTCCTTCCACTGTCATGGAAACCAAGTTCTCCCCACGTAGCAACACCAGACCCAAAACCCGCTTTTCTTCACGTTCTGGCTGCTTTGCATTCTTTGGCCTATAAAGGAGAAGTAAATTTTAGTAAAATAAACTAGGAATCACTCGCTAAAGTATTTACAGTTCACCTTAATAACATGTACACATGACAATAATTGATGCCTATATATTCATGCTGTTACTAAGTTATGACAAAACAAAGGCAAAAACGAAAACACTAGACTCACTGACATAATGATAAATGTTAAAGCTCTTTTCCTATCAAAATTTTCCAGAATGTTCCCTTAATGTTATACTACAGCAAAACTAATTTCTTCTTTATGAAACACAGACACAAATCATGTGGCTAAAACATTTAAAAATGTTTTCATATTAAAAATGGGAAGTAAATTTTTTAAATCATTTTTTAACTAAGTAAACCTGGGTGACAGACAACTAAAATGGGAACTACTGGCAATGAGGCCATACCAAATGATAAAGAAACAAAACAAAAGAAAACAAAACAGGCTTGGAATTAGAGACACCTTTGTATTCCTGGCCTTACCACTTATATAACCATGGGAAACCTTAAAAAATAAAAAAATAAAAATAAAAAAGAAACCCTGTACAAAATCACAACTGTCTGCAGCAAAAATCTACATGCATAGTTAAAAGCAACTGACACAGTATCATTCAACAATCCTGAGCACTATCACAGAAAAAAAATGCACAGTTTAAAGCATTATCCATGTGAAATTATCCCTATAACTTAGTGAGAAATGTTAAACAGAGAAATTAAATATGCCTAACAATCTCAGCAAATGCCTTTAGTATTTATCAATATCATTAAGGTTTTCTTTGATTTTCAGTAAAAAGTTAGATTATTTAAGCAAACAAAAAATAACACTTGAAATATTCACCCTTAGAATTTCTGAAATAAACCTACTCATTGTGCATAACGGAGACTGAGAATACATGAAGTGGCATATGTTATGAATTCTATTCAAATTTGCCTGAGAGGAACAGACTACAGCAGGCAGGTGAAGCATCACCTACCTTTTTCTTCATATTTAATAAAACCTAAGTGAAGTGGGCAAATTAAACTTCTGAATAGTACCTTAGACTGTGGCAATAAATTAAATCAAGCCAAGAGTCAAGATGCCTTTTAAGTTCTGCCCCACGATAAGAAACAAAGCCATCTTGAATGTGCAGAGATATTACAAATACCAACTCAAATACTCAATGAAAAGTCAAGTGAATTTCTGGAAGTAGGATGCCACTAAGATCTACCAATTATTGTGATCTTATTGCAGAGGCATAATAGTGCTCTGTGAAAGGAAGTTCCCTGGTCACAGGTACAAAGAGGGTAGCCTAATGTGGTAAGGCACAAGCACAGAGAATATTCCTGAAGAAATTAAATGGGTAAATCACAAATACAATAAGCAAAGTGGGTTAAGAACTGACACCAAGTCAACACTGAACATGATGATTTTGACAAAACAAGGAACATGCAAAGAGGCTGGATGAACAAATGTTAAACCTGGCCTAGAGTATTCTACTCATATCCTAACTCCTCAACCATGAGGAGTAAAATTGTAAGATTCCTTCAGTCTAAAGGAATGCTACAGAAGTTACCTATTAATAAAATTTCTTAACTTTTTAAATAAATATAACTTGATACTCTCCTCATACTGTGCAGTTCTATTCCAAGTTAAGTTCATGACGGTGTTTGCAAAGTTAAATCAGTAGTATAAATACAATGACTTCAAGACTGGGAGACTTTGGGGGCACCTGGGTGGCTTAGTCAGTTAAGCATCCAACTTCGGCTCAGGTCACCATCTCATGAGTTCAAGCCCTATGTCAGGCTCTGTGTTGACAGCTGAGAGCCTAGATCCTGCTTCAGATTCTTTGTCTCCCTCTCTGTGTTCCTTCCCTGCTCATGCTCTTTCTCTCTCAAAAATAAATAAACACTAAAAAAATGACTGGAAGACTCTGATCTTCAGAGATAAGGCCAAGAGGTTAGACAAAAGACTAACCCTACCACATTTTCCCTACCTCCTTCAGTTACCCTCTATAAATCCTTTACTCCTATTATCCTCTCCCTCAATATTCCATTATCCAAACCCAAGTGGCCTTACTTGATCTTCCTGAATTCATCGCAATCACAGAGGATCAAGTTCATGTGCTTGTCAAAAGCCTTAAAGGTGCCAATGAAGATTCGGCCATCTTGCAGGATACATCGCATTCTATAGTCAATGTGTTGCAGCATCTTGCTGCTTTTTCCCACAGTCTGAAAAGAGTAAGAAAAGCTGTACGCAGTTACTTTATAACCCTCCCCGCCGTTTCTTCCCCACTCCTTTATCAATCCAAACATTGTTTCCTTAATACATCCTCCCTCCCATGTTTTCTGCAAAAATACATCCACAGTCTCAAGATACTGGGCCAAATTTAGACCCAAGACAACCCTACTCTTGTGGAACCCTCTTACTTCTCAGTATGACTATGCAGTTTCCCATCATCCTATTTCTTCCCCCAACAGATTCACAAATCGTTTCATTTTTGTATTCTATCATTCTAATTCCTCTCCTTTACCAATTCTAATCCCAAATCCCACCCTCCTTCAGAACACTTGACCCTGTGGACTATTTATTTTCCCCTAAACACCTAGCCAAACAGTGGGAAATTGCTACTTCCATCAAAAACTTTCCAACTCCCATCAACCCAATGCAAATACAAACCACTATTTAAGTTCCCCAAAGGCCTCTGTCCTAGTTATATCACACCCTATATCTCCTCTCACTCAGAATTTGGATCAGTGTTTCTCAAACCTGTTTTGGATTAATTTATCCTACTAAGGCACTTTTTGAAAATATTTTTATCATGGGTCAACTAGGTGGCTGAGTTGGTTGAGCGTCTGACTTCAGGTCAGGTCATGATCTCACCGTTTGTGAGCTCAAGCCCCACACTGGGCTCTGCACTGACAGTGCAGAGCCTGCTTGGTATTCTGGCTCTCTCCCTCTCTCTACCCCTCCCCTACTTGCTCTATCTCTCAAAATAAATAAATAAAAACTTAAAAAAAAAGTTTTTTCCCTTCTCTCTCTCTCTCTCTCTCTCTCTCTCTCTCTCTCTCTCTCTCAGTCTCTGAGTGCCTGGGTAGCTCAGTTGGTTAAATGTCCAACTCCATATTTCTGCTCAGGTCATTATCTCATGGTATTTGAGTTTGAGACCCACATGGGGCTCTAAGCTGATCAAGCAGAGCCTGCTTGGGATTCTCTGTCGCTCCCCCTCCTCTCTCTCAATAAATAAAAACATTTAGGCCACTAATCCCTACACCTAAAAAGGGGGGGGGGAGAGAGAGAGAGAGAGAGAGAGAGAGAGAGAGAGATAGGGAGAGAGAGAGAGGAAGAGAGATTCTCTCTGCCCCTCCATCACTTGTGGAGCATACATGCACTCTTTCTCTCTCTAAAATTTTACAAATTTTATCCTAAATCACCCACTCCACTGAAAATTTTAAAATGATATAATACTGTATCTCTATTTATGTCTTGTGGTCCTTTGGAAGACCTCAAGCCATTGTAAAATCAAATATTCTTTCCACTTCTCAAAATCAGTTTTTGCTGCCTTGGGATATCCTTTTTGTTGAGAATACATGTTTTCAACTATCTAAACCTTAACAGAATACATACTCTCAATTACCTAAACTTTAACAGAACCACAAAACTGATTAGGACGCTGTATCTCTCTACAAACTGCTTATTATGTGCGTATTTACCTAAGCCCAAGGTCTTAAATCCCTCCATTTTCAAAGTACATTTTATGTCTATTGTAACTTAAGTAAGGGTCCTTCATCTGCAGATGGTCCCTTATTATTGTTGTAAGTCATGACCAAAACTCCCTTCTGTATTTTCTCACATATAAGATCCCTCTTAAGATGTTTTCCAAACTAGGGTGCCTGGTTGGCTCAGGTCCAACTTTGGCTTCAGGTCATGATTTCAGGGTTTGTGGCATTGAGTCCCACATCAGGCTCTGGGCTGACAGTGCAGGGCCTGCTTGGGATTCTCTCTCCCTCTCTGTCTGCCCCTCCTGCTCGCTCTGTCTCTCAAAATAATTAGATCAACTATAAAAAAGATGTTTTCCAAACCATCTTATCACTAAAATAGGACAAGGGACATATCTCTTCTTCAGTTGATATTCCATACAATGAGATACCATCTCTAAAGATGGATTCCTATTTTTCTAACATCAAAAACACAAAGACACTTGTGGGCAAGAGAACTGGGTGTTACATGGAAACCAACTTGACAATAAACTATAAATTTAAAAAAAATTAAAATTTTGAAAAGAAAAAAAAAACACAAAGACACCCCACACTCTGGCAAACTATTATGTTAGGCCCTTCCAGTAGCTTTTCACCCTTCTGCCTTAATAAACATCTTACCATGGTTGCTGTTCCACCAAATCCAATGTCCAAAGAAAGGTTTCAGGATCCTTAATACCTAAGGGAAGGCTACAGATAAAGGGATGACGCAGGTTCTCCTACAAACAATGCAAGCTTGGGGCAGAAGCTTCAAATAGTAGATGGAGCCTGCAGAGGAAAGCATGATCTAGCTGCACTGCAATCTACCATGTTTAAAAACAGGCAGACAATTTTGCATGAAAATCACCATTAACAGACATATTTAAAAACACCTCCCATGTTCCATACCCACCACATGAACACCAAATTATACCATTCCTTCACCTTAACTTTCACATTTTACACACTTAAAATGGATAATGTTTACTAAATTTTTATATTATACAGATATTTTTTAATGTCTCAAAAATCACTTTCATTTTCCATTCCAAAAATGTAGTGTTTTCTTTTTCCAACCTTACTTTAGGTGGTGCTTTATTCTCTGGTCCTAAGTTAACCTATCATCTCAACTTCAACATTTTGACATATCCTTAAGCTTCACAGCCATCTGAATTATTCTCCTGAATTAGTTAAAATTTTTGGTTCTTAGCTAAGCCACCTAAAGGTTTTCAACCTCAATGCCCCCCTCTGTGACCCTGCCAAAACCTCTTCAAAGTAATTCTAAATGATATTCATTACCAAGAACCAAATGCATTATCATGTACCTGCTTATGACTTCATATGTAAAAACTGGACATAAAACAACTGAATACTTGCTTATATGGATATATAGGTAATTTTCTTAGCATTCAAATGAACATGCATTATTACAGTGTTATCATCTTTTCCAATATATTAAGAAAAATGCTTATTGAGTATGGCAACCAAATCAAAACTGTAAAAGAATCTCAAACTAGTAATTATACTTACTTAAAAAGCAAACACACAAATTATATTACTCTTGAATGGGAATTTGGCTTTATGCAAAAATGTAGCCTACTGTAATAAACAAAATCTGGCATAATTTTACTTTTAATAATAGAAACATTTCTAGTCAACTTGTTCTGTGTTTTCAATAGAGACACTTTGCAAACAGCAAAGTATACTGGTTCAGAAGATTATGAATCCTGTATTTTATGATAAGAAAATAAAATCATCAAAATAGTGGTTGTGAACTATAACATCAAAACAGTAAGGTAAAAGAAATGTTTTGTCGACATATTTTTCCAGGTGGAACTATGACACTAGATCAAAAGAGAACAGAACGGTATGAAAGAAAAAATTCAGTTAGAGTAGGTAAGATGTAGAAAAGAGGTTTCCCTATAATTACAAACATTTAATGGCAGTTAAATATATTATAAGAACTTTGGAGTTTCAAACTGTCTAAAAAATAAATTCCTGATATTAATCAGAGTATCTTCTAACCTTTTTTTTCCAAATGCGAACTGCTACGCACTTTTTGTGCATTTTCTTAAATACTTTCTGCCTACACCCTCCTTAACAATGTTCATACTTCTCCAACATTTATCATGACTATAATTATCTATCAACTTGCCTCTTCTTCCCATCTACCCAAAGTAGGTCTTTGAAGATACAATGACATCAAGAATACCCCCTTTTATAGCAGCCAACCTTTGTATATGACATAATGTTTTCCATAAAACTGACATGTAATGATCTCAAATGATCTATTCAAATCAGACTGACATGCCCTCCCCTTCCCAAATCAATGTAGTTTGTAACACAAACTCACAGGAGTAGTTTAAGGTTTATAATATATATGTTCTGAATTCTGACAGAATTATCTATAAAACAGAGTCTAAATCCAAGAATACTTATAAATTTTTAATTTTTACTCATTAGCTATTTTCATTTTTTATATCTACTGAGATTTAAAATCTTCAGCAATCCACAGTAACAGAAAGTAAATCATCTACAGAAACAGAAAAAAAAAAAAGAAACAAATTGACAGAAACAGAAAGTAAATTAAGTGGTAATCTGAAGTTGGGGATGGAAACAGGGAATGTATGTAAATGAGCATGAAGGATCTTACTTTGGAAATGAAGTCCTAAAAGTTCCTGGCAATGGCTGCAAAAGTCAGTAACTTTACAAAAATTCAGGTGATTTTTTATGGTTTATACATTATACATGAGTAAAGTTGGTTTTAAAATGTAAAAAATGTCAGGATCTTTCAATAATGTAAAAAGTTTATAAAACTGATTTTTATATCACTGTTGGTGCAAAAAAAATACTATTCAACAAGACACTATTACTGCATCATACCCCTTTTACCATCAACAATGGAGACAAGCTACCAAATACTGAGCCACGAGACAGTGATTATTAGAAACAAATTTTTAAAAAATGTTAGGACTAGATTTCAAGATTTCATTTAAGGGAAAAAAACGAAACCACAGAAAGTTATCTTATGTAAGGATAAATATAATGGAAACCAGCATCAAGTGTGCATTTAAGGTAAATTTGTAGTTAGTCACCTCTCCAGTAAAAATTTAAAGTTCAAAACAAAACTTTTTACCTTCAGATGCCAAAGATTTGAGCATACAGATTTTCCCATTGCCTCAGTTTGAAATGTTCTGTCCCACCTGACATTTCAATGAACACACAACTATGAGCCCTAATTTGTACTTTGGCTATAAAAAACCAACAAATTTAAACAACTGTGTAGCAGAAGAATAAAGAGAAACTCAGTCAGTCCTGTATCTGTCCATCAGCTAACCTGTTTGAGTTTCCAAACTCCATCCACAACTACTATATGTTGTTAACCAATTATCAAGTATAAAAATACACCTCAAGATATGAGTCACAAACTAAGGAGCTGGAGGGGCACATGGGTGGGTTACTTTGTCAAGCATCCTTCAACAGCTCAGGTCATGTCTTACAGTTTGTGAATTTGAGCCCTGCATCAGGTTTTCTGCTGTCAGCACAGAGCCTGCTTTGGATCCTCTGTTGCCTCCTATCTCCTCCCCTCCCCAGCTCATGTGCATGTGTTGTCTCTCAAAAATAAACAAACACTAAAACAAAAAATAAATACTGATTTCCAAAAATATCTTAAAAAAAAGAATTGGAGACCTAGAGAACTGGGGACATGGACATGTAATATGATATAAAATTATTTTATATGAAATTAGGTATATTTTATAAAATAAAATATACATACACGCTACTCATAACTCAGAAAAGGAGTTGACTGGAGTGGTTAAGATAAGACTTCCCTTAATGAATAGGACTTGAAATAAAACAGTTATCTCTTATCCCTAAATTTAGTACACCATAATCATGAATCCTTGTAACAGGAAAAGGATGTATTACTTTGGAGATTGATCAAATGTATCTCCACAACAAATGACAGCAAAATGCCTCATGAAAAGGAAAAGAGTAGCGAAATCACACTGCACTGATGAATTAGCAGTTATGATAAGTCTCCTTACATCAAAAGGCACATAAGTAAATAAATGGCCCAAGTCCCTGACTCAAAAATTATAAGATTTTTCATAGGAGAAGTTCTGAAACTTTTGGGAAGCTCTCAATCTTTTGGGAACTTTTCAAATGATAAAACTTAAAAAAAATAAGTGAAAAGGTAAGATGGTCCGAACACCTGGGGGCCTCAGTCAGCGAAACATCTAACTTCAGCTCCAGTCATGATCTCATGGTTCATGGGTTTGAGCCCCACATCAGGCTCTGTGCTGACAGCTCAGAGCCTGGAACCTGCTTCGGATTCTGTGTCTCCCTCTCTCTCTGCTCCTCCCCTGCCTGTGCTCTGTCTCTCAAAAATAAATAAACATTAAAAAAAAAAAGATGGTCAAACCTAGCCAAGTCACATAAAGCAAATAAGAAATCATATAATAGTAATGCATTAGTGCTCATTCAAACCAGGTAAAATAGCACATCCTTCACAGAAAAATGTACAAAAAAGTTTAACAAGTAAAAGGAGATAACACAAATAAATGGAAAATATTCATTCAGAAAGCAATGCCAGTTAAAACCACACACACACACACACACACACACACAAAATTTTCCTTTTCTGGAACTGTTTATTTATCAAAGAAAAAGAAAGACACTAAAGATGGTACTGAGAAACTAGCACTTGTAGTAATTGTTCTAAATGGCAATCAACAATGCTTATGATGCTGTCAGAAAGCAATGGGACAGAACATTTAAGAGTCATATTAACATTTATACCCTGCATTCCACAACTGGACTCTTATCCTAATAAATTTAACATACCAAATATATATTAAAAAATATAAAACTAGTATTTATAACAGCATAACTAGAAAAAAAACAAGTACAAGGGAAAAGTAAATAATGAATGAACTATCATTTATTCATCATAAATAATTATGAGGACTAATAAAATGAGGAAACATTAATGATATATATACATTTACATGGAATAAATACAAAATAAATTTGTTACAAACATGATTCCAACTAAAAAAAGCGGGCAAAATGAAAGAAAATTCAACCTTATGGTAGGTTTAAAACATGCATTTTAAAACCTTTGGTTTACTTTCACATTTTTATCTATCACTTGGATGCTTTAGATTTTTATAGGAAAAATAAGAAACTTATCAATTGTTAAAATATCTTTAAAAACCTACCCATCTACATTTTTTCTTTAGACATAACTGTTAAATTTGACCCTCATCCCAGAATTCGTTTGATTCTCTACCTTTAATGTTTACTTCATTTATATACACTCCTTCCTATATAACCCCTTTTTCTTTACATTCTATAGTATCACCACTCACCCACTGTCCTAACCTGGTGTTTTCATCTTTGAATGTGGTTCTCTAAGATGCCAACTTCCTTTTAAGGAAGTGCATTAATATTTTAGGCTTTGCCTGCCATTTAATCTTTTACAATTATTCCAGTCTGCTGCTGTAGTTCCAAATACAGCCACAGACCATACATAAATACAAGGACTTGGTTGTATGTCAATAATTTTTTTTTTTACAAAAACAGACAGTGAGTGGGTCAGATACTTTAACAATCCCTGCTCTACAATAATCCTAGTAACCAGTGCTGTTTAACTATCACTGGAGACTAGACTAAAACATAGTATAAAAAAATACACGATTATATTTGCAGATCATAATGTAGGATTTACATAGCAGGGGTGTGTGGCTGGCTCAGTCAATAAAGCATGTGATTCTTGATCTTGAGGTTTAAGTTTGAGGCTCATGTAAATAAATAAATAAAATTATATTTAGGAACTTATAAGTGTATATGAAATGCACTGAGAATACAAAAGATTCCTGGTTAAAAAAAAATCAATTGTTCAGAGTAATTTAAAAATGGCCCTACTCTAAGAACAGCTGGGGACAATGATCAGATTCTACCGCCTGAATCAAATCTACTGCCTTGCAATCAATTCCAGGTTATTACTGGAAAATGCTGAGTAAAGGATTCAGCAGGGGGGGCGCCTGGGTGGCTCAGTCAGTTAAGGGTCCAACTTTGGCTCAGGTCATGATCCCACAGTTCATGGGTTTGAGCCCCAAGTCGGGCTCTGTCCTAACAGTTCAGAGCCTGGAGCCTCCTTCGGATTCTGTGTTTCCCTCTCTCTCTACTCCTTCCCCACTCATGCTCGGTCTCTCTCTCTCTCAAAAATTAAAAAAAAATTAATTAAAAACAAAAAGGATTCGGCAGGGGAGAATTTTACTCAGAAAACTTACATTTATTCTCTTTTGTTTTAAAAGTCCAAATAGTAGCTATAAACAAGCCCAATTAATTCAAGTTGAGGGGTAATACATTAAAACAGAAATAAAGAAAATCTAGAAGAAAACTCATCCAAAAGTTCCCTTTCTCTCCTAGTTTCTAAAAAGTATATCAAACCCTTTTGATTGCAGTCATTCAAATCTTAAAAAAAAAGTCACATAAAAGATAGAAAGACAGACTGTAAATAAATCTACATCACAGTGAAAAAAAAATGGATAATATTTTTATTATATTGTCAGCTGAATCAAATACACTGATACATTGTCAGCTGATTCAAATACTCTGTTGAAAACAAAAGTAAAAAAACAAAAAAGGAATAGTTAGTAAATATGCATGGGAATTTAGCTTATCTGATTAAGAATGTGATGTATGTTTCTAATTCAGTAGGCACAAATGATATGTAATTAAAACAAATGCAGGTAAAAGTGTTAGCGTCACCAGGCACTCAAAATTTTTTTCAAGGCAAAAGAGACTAACACTTTGCAATACAGTTTAAAAAATGTACCCTAAGGTTTATATTCCTGATTCAATTTATTTTCATATCTACGTATCTGAGGAAATAATTCTATCTGATACGTTATGCTCAGCAGTCCACTGAAGCTTTATTAAGACTACCAGGAAAAAGATGAAGTTTCTCACAATAGGTAATTATAAAACATTGATTCACAGGATATTCAGTAGCCATTTATAATGAAGTATATTCTTATAAAGTTAATTTGAAAATCAACAGAATTTAGATATGAATAAAACTACTTAAAAAGCATGCATAACTGGGAAAGTAAAATATCTAGGTAAGAATGTCATGATCCTATTGCTTTTACATTTTTAAACTTTCTGCAATGTGCTTATAATATGAAATTTTTAAGAAAAAATTTATTTTAACATACCCCAAATAACTAAAGTGACCTCCAAACACATTTTATTTCTAACCATGACTGTATCAGCTCTACCCTGGTTTTTCACTTGGAAATCAGCTAACCTGGAGGTTCCAATACTGCTTTAACCACCTCTTGGTGTCTCTGCTAAGAATGCCTGTCTCAGTTCCGCCTGGAAATCCACTACAGGTACTTGCTGCTGCTGAGATCGCCTTGGGTAGAGCTGACAC
>CM053560.1:115292391-115372847 GCA_028646485.1 Cryptoprocta ferox
CTAACCATGACTGTATCAGCTCTACCCTGGTTTTTCACTTGGAAATCAGCTAACCTGGAGGTTCCAATACTGCTTTAACCACCTCTTGGTGTCTCTGCTAAGAATGCCTGTCTCAGTTCCGCCTGGAAATCCACTACAGGTACTTGCTGCTGCTGAGATCGCCTTGGGTAGAGCTGACACCTATGACAAGAGCACAATACATATAAATAGATATAAATGAAAAGAAATGTTCCTATATGGATAACAATACTAAAGAAAATGTGGAGACTCTTACATTTAAAAAAATTCTCAATTAGGGTCAAAGCATGCCATTACCTTATGAAGAGACTATTATGAAGAAACAAGAGTCTCTCTGTAACAGAAATGTGTAAGGAAAAGGATACTTACCACTTTGGATAAATAGGATACTACTCAAGGAATTTTTAAAAAAAAGTTCTTTTGGTTTAAAAAGCCCTGTATTTGAATGCCTGAATAGCTTAGTCAGCTGAGCGTTGTACTCTTGATTTTGGCTCAGGTAATAATCTCATGGATCAGGAGTTTGAGCCCCACGTCAGGAGTGCGAGTGCCGCACTGTGCTCTGTGCAGACAGCATAGAGCCTTCTTGACAGCACAGAGCCTGCTTCGGATTCTTTGTCTCCCTTTCTCTCTGCTCCTTCCCCACTCATGCAGGCACTCTCTCTCTCAAAATTAAATAAATAAACATTAAAAATACTGTGGAAATACCATCAGTACCATATCCATTACTCACTTTCCAATCCTATCTGGAAACAATTCTTTTTTTTTTTTTTTAACTTTATAGTTTATTGTCAGGTTGGTGGAAACAATTCTTTAACCCCTAATAAGAGTGAGGCATTTGCTAACCCATTTCCAGGAAACGTTAAAGACTGCCATCCTTACTCATACTCCTGACGAGCAACCGCCTGAAACAAGGAACTACCAGGGCCCAGGCTGTTTAGATTCTCAAACTGTAAACTGACTACCTATTAGTCAGAAAGGAATCCCATAGAAAAGCCCTTAACATATCCCTATGGATCAGTAATCAGGTTGTGAATCTGATTCTGAGAATGATGAAGAAGAAATGTACAAAGTGTTATTGGCTAACAAGCATAAAAAAATCACCAGCAATATTCCCTTAAGTATGTGTATATGATATGTATGTGTATTTATTTATATATGTATATGTATGTGTGTGTATATATATAACTATTCCATAGCAGTTAGATTTGGAAATGGGTTTGACAAAAGGTATTCCACTATTTTCCAGTTTTTAAATAACATATTTTTAAAAACTTTTTAGTGTTTTTTATTTATTTTTGAGACAGAGAACGTGTGGGAGAGGGGCAGAAAGAGGGAGACACAGAATCCCAACCGGGCTCCAGGCTCTGAGCTGTCAGCAGAGGGCCTGATATGGTGCTTGAACTCCTGAACCACGAGATCATGACCTGAGATCATGACCTAAGCCAAAGACAGATGCTTAACCAACTGAGCCACCCTGGTGCCCCAGTTTTCAAATAACGTTTTAAACATTCTGTTATATAATAAAGAATTGGGTTAACTTTTGTCCATGGTTCCTGAGAAGTAACCTCTAAAACCCTGAATTTACCAACTGATAGGAGTTCTTCATTATTCACAGTGGGCCCCTTGGATCACACCTGAATTAACACTAACAAGATGATTCAGGATAAGGGCTAGCCAAGGCACAAAGACCAACCATGTGATGAGAGTGTTGGGCCTTTGAGCTTGACACCTTGGGAAGGGATGGCATCAAGTGAGATGGACTTCAATCATATGACCAATTATTCAATCAGTTCAAGTACGGAAACTCTAATAAAAATTCTACAAGGCACCCAAAGTTCTGGGGAGCTTCCTGGTTGGTGACCTACACACTGATTGTGCTAAGACAGTATTATATCCTAAAGACATGGACATTACAGATCTTGTCCTAGAAGTCTCTTCATTTGGCTTATCCGGATTTGTATCCCATATAGCAAACATAATAGTAAGTATAGTGCTTTCTTGAGTTCTGTGAATTATTCTAACAAATTACAGAACCTGAGGAAATAATGGAAACCTTAAATTGTATCTAGCTGTTGCAGCTGGTATCTGAATTGAGGGTAATCTTATGGAGGAACTGTACCCTTACTGTGTCAAGTCTGCATTAATTCCATTGAGAGTCTGAATTACACTGTCCATGCTTTTAAATTATCCCAAACGAATCCATGAATAATTAAATCGTTATCTGGGTATTCTCAGTTCCAATCCTTTCATTACCAAATGGCAACTAAGTCTCTGACCTAATAAGCTTCTAAAAAGTGTTTCAGCCAAAAAAAAATTTTTTTTGGTGTTTTTGCTTCTTTAAACTCCAATTGGGGGGTCTCTTTGGGGTTTAACCTGAAACCCAACTAAAGACTAAGGTAAAACTGAGAAAATAAAATGCAGTACACATAACATTTACTTCATGAAATGCAGAGTATAAATTTATTTTTTTTACATTTATTTATTTTTGAGAGACAGAGATAGAGAGTGAACAGGGGAGGGGCAGAGAGAGAAAGAGACACAGAGTCTGAAGCAGGCTCCAGGCTCCGAGCTAGCGGTCAGCATAGAGCCCAACATCGGGCTTGAACCCACAAACCATGAGATCATGACCTGAGCCAAAGTTGGATGCTCAACTGACTGAGCCACCCAGCTGCCCCCAGAGTATAAATTTAAAAAGACATCTGAAAGGGTATATAAAATTGTCTCTCCTGAAGACTCTCCAGCCCCAATCTCCAAATTCACAATACATCAAGAAACAGGAAAGACATTCACCAGCCCCAAAATCCAAAACTGATTTACTTGATAGATCTATTGGAAGAAGAATTCCAGGAGTACAAATCAATGATCTTCTATTACCAGTTGTAGTTGGTCTGTGGGATGTTCTGTCTGAAATGCTTTGGTTTTTATTCAATTTTGTTTTGTATCTTGGATGCAACATGAATAACAATCCTTTATTAGCAATTAGAACTGGTGTACACACAATTTCTCAGGAATACTGACTTTTATTTTGGCAAAAGGTTTAATATTGATGGATTATCATTAAAATAAACAGATTATAACTATCAAATATCCCAATCCTGAGAGAATCCTGAGCATATGTACCAGGCTTAGAGAATATCCATACTGCTTACCTATCCTCATCATCACATACTCTCAAGCAGAGAGAGATGACTGGGGAAATTACACTATTTCCCTAACTCAAAACTCCCCTCCTCCATTTTAGCACCCTATACTATTTATATAATATATACAGAAGTCAAGAAATGAAGTTACTTCTTTGGAAGCAACAAAATGTTTCCAAACATGTGGACAAGAAAATGACACCTAAGAATGCTTAAAGAAGATGAGGATGAGTTTGCCTGTTATGCTAGTCCATATTGATCCTGTAACGATAATGGCTCTAACAAAATATAATAAATATGATAGAACCATAACCCACCAACAAAAGATCCTCCCTCAAGAAACCCCCCCATACCACCACCACAATCTCAAATACTTCTAGAGACTCTGGGGGTAAATGTCACTTTTCAGGGTGTCTGCGTGGCTCAGCTGATTAAGTGTCCAACTCTTGGTTTTAGCTCAGATCATGATCTCATGGTTTTGAGAGTTTGGGCCCCTCATTGGGCTCTGTGCAAGGAGCATGGAGCCTGCTTGAGATTCTCTTTCTCCCTCTCTCTGCCCCTCCCCCACTTGCATTGTCTCCATCTCACTCAAATAAATAAACTTTTAAAAATAAAAAAAAAGAAAATGTCACTTTAAAAATTTTGAAGTTACAAAAGACATTACAAGAGAAAATTAATGTGGCAAAAAGGCTATTATAAAGGGAAAATTATATGAAATATTCATTTGTAAAATACTTCTTTTCAAAGTAATTCCTCAAATAAAAATGTAATAGAATAATGAGTTCAAGAATAATAAATAAACAGGGAAAAAGGGGAAATCATTAGCCTCACCAGTGATTTAAAATGTGCAAGTGAAAATATATTGCAATTTTCCTACATGTAAAATGTGCAAATAACAAAAATAGGAGGCAAAATGCTACCATCATTTTACACCAGCTTTAAAAAAAAAAAAAAAAGCCTTACAGGGGGGCCTGGGTGGCTTGGTCGGTGAAGCATCTGACTTCAGCTCAAGTCACGATCTCAACAGTTCGTGGGTTCGAGCCCCGCATCAGGCTCTGTACTGACACCTCAGAGCCTGGAGCCTGCTTCATGATTCTGTCTCTCCCTCTCTCTGCCCCTCCCCCACTCATGCTCGGTCTCTCTCTCAAAACTAAATAAACATTAATTTTTTTTAAAAAAAGCCTTGTTTGAGGCAGAAATAAAATGTAAATAATAATGAATATCAACTTTCAAACTGACTGCCCTTATATTTGTTTATAATCACTAAGAAATACAAATAGCCTAAATATAAGTAAGTTAATTACGGATTTAATTATGTTATTATACCATCCAGAGTCTAAAATTTGTAAAATAAGTAAGGAAGATTTATATGCATTCACATAGAAAGACCCCCAAAACATATTGTTGCAGAACAATAAATCTTACATATGTAGGCAAACAAATCACAAGTATGCCTCCCTCCTCTCTCTACCATGTGTATATACACCATGAATAAATAGGAAAAGGTCTGAAAGTATAGACATCTACATACCTGTGGATTATCTCCAGGAAGGGAAGGAGAAAGAATTGATGATAAGTTGAATTGAATCCTCTTTATCTCAAAGTTATGTGTTTTATAAAAGACTATACTCATGTATTTTTATTACTTGTAATTGTGGAAAATAACCAAATAAAACAGCTTTGGGAAAGGAAAAAAAATGCTACCCACTGATACTGTCAAGATTTATAATGATAACAAAATACAAGTTCCAATAAATACTCAATATATTATCGGGTCATTAAAAATGTTGATATTTTGTATTAAAATCCTCCTTCTGGAAATCTAAATTTAAAAGTGTATCTACATATAAATATCCTAACTATGAAGAGGGAAAAAATGTATACATTTCAAAATTTAAAAAAATAATAATGTTTATTTATTTTTGAGAGAGACAGAGACAGAGTGTGAGTTGGGGGAAAGGCAGAGAGAGAGGAAGACACAGAATCTGAAGCAGGCTCCAGTCTCTGAGCTGTCTGTACAGAACCTGACATAAGGCTCGAACTCAAACTACAAGATCATGACCTGAGCAAAGTCAGACGCTTAACCAACTGAGCCACCCAGGTGCCCCATACATTTCAAATTTTTAATTGGATATATGCACTAACCAAAAATAAAAATCTGAATATTGCATTCCATCAAATGCATAGAACATTTTGCCAAACAGAAAATGTGGTTTAGTAACAACATAAATAAAACAGGCATAATTTAAATATCAAAGTTGAAATATGTAGAATTTTATGAAGATATAACCCACATACACATGTGGGATAAAAAAATGCACTTTACTAAATTTTTTAATAGAAATTAGTACTACATGGTTAAGCATAATTTAACCATTTTGCTATATCTTCTATATTACAGTCCCAGGTTTCTTTCATTAACTAATAAATTCATTTCAGTATAACCTCACTGCATTATACTTTGTTCCAATTTGAAAAAGAATTCTAACCAAAATTGGTTCTCAACCCAGAATGCACTCACTCTTGGTTGCTCAGTGAGGCTGTCCTTCTACGTTTGACTTGGACTTCCCCCTCTGGTACGTGCTGTTCCGTAGTCCGTCTCAGGTGTAAGCGGTCCCTGAAACAGAAACGGGAATTTATTTGATAGACTTCAACAACTTTAAAATAACCACTTACTTAAAGGCTGTATTTAAAGCTGTATTTAACATGATGGAGATTTTAATGTGCTTGTAATCTAATTAAAACAAGGTACAGTAGAGGTGCCTGGCTGGCTCAGTTGGTCCAGCGTCCGACTCAGGTAATTAGCTCATGATCTCATGGCTTGTGAGTTCAAGCCCCACTTTGGGCTCTGTGCTGACAGCTTGGAACCTGGAGTCTGCTTCAGATCCTGTGTCCCTCTCTTGCTCTGCTCCTCCCCCGCTCATGCTCTGTGTATGTCTCTCTCTCTCTCAAGAATAAATAAAAAATTTTAAAAAAACAATCAAAAAACCAAAAACAAGGTACAGTAGTGGGGTGCCTGACTGCCTCAGTTGGTTAAGCATCTGACTTCGTCTCATGTCATGATCTCATCGTTCATGAGTTCAAGTCCTACATCAGGCTCTCTGTTGTCAGAGTAGAGCCCCAAGCACTTGTGGTCCTGTCTCCCCCTCCTTCTGCCCCTTCCCCCATTCTCTCTCTCTCTCCCTCTCAAAAAAAAAAGAAGGTACCATAGTAATGTACATCAATTGTATCTTAATAAAAATGGGGGAAAATAAACAAGGCAAAATTTAAATATTAGAATATCCTCCAACAGTCAGGATCTATCCTAAAGCCACTTTCCCCCTTTAAAAAGCCTTTAACATCAGAAAACTGGGCAGGGAGTAGTGGGGGATGATATCAGTTAAGCAAAAATATTTATTTCCACTTATTTTTACATATATAGATTAAAACATTACATTCATAGGAACATATTTATATACACTGACCTACTCACTACCCATACCTACATAACTTGAAAAAATAGCAATGTTCAATTCAAAACTACTCTGAAAATATTTTATTAGGACAGATCCTATAGCAGAAGGTAATAAAGCATAAAGTTTAAAATACAAAATCTCTACTTAAGCAACCTCCTATGCAAATGTTGTTTTCCTTAGATTTGCAAAATAAGAGATAAAAGGAATGTTTCAGCAAAAAATAAATATGTAAAACCAGTATAGCTACCACCATCTTATGATTTGCAGAACAGCTCACAAAATGGCTGCTCAATGGATTTGAGCATGAAATCTTGCACCTGGTAGTCCATGTTAGAAACTACAGGAACCACTCATAAAACTGCAAAAAAAAAAAAAAAAAACTGCAAAAATGCTAAGGCAGAAATGATAGAAGGAAAAACATTTTACAAATGTCATTCGACATAATTGTTTCAAAGGCAGGATTCAAAGGAAACAGCCCAAAAGCTAATTCTCTGAACTCTTGCTATTTTAGAATTCATGTTAGAACCAAAGTAATCCAATCAAATAGTTTTCCAGTAAGCCCAAGTTGTTTTATCACTTCAAAAACTTTAAAGTTCTAACCAAGCAATAGAAATCATTTAAAAATCACATATGTACATCAGCTTTTTTAATGATAAAAGTATATAATTTGATAGAACTCCACTTCAAAATGGGTGAAAGATTAGAACAGACTGCTTTCCAAAGACATACAAATTTACATCTGCACAAGAAAATATACTTAATATCACTACAGTCATTAGGGAAATGGAAATCAAATTATAAATACACCACGTCACACCTGAGGAGTGAAGGAGGAGATGGAGAAATTGCTAGTGGGAACATGAAATGGTGCAGCCTCTGGCACTTCCTAAAATTGTGAACAATATAGTTAACATTTCACACAGCAACTCCACTCCTAGAGAGAGTGAAATAAAAAAACATTAACTTGAGTGTGAATGTCCCTAGCAGTATTAATCATAAGAGCCAAAAAGTGGAAACAACCCAAGGCACAACCACCAAAAAATGAATAAACAAAATATGGTGTGGTATGGTTTATTCAATATGATGGAATGTCATTCAGTCCCAAAAAGGAATTAAGTATTTACTGATGAAACATGGCATCACAAATATATTATATACAATATTATATTAAAATTATATAATAAGAACTATCATGAACTTCTATGTCATTGACCATCAATTATGACTAACCTAATAGTACAATTGAGAATACTCCATTACCAAAAATTTTACAAATGAAAATCTTTAGTTCCTTTATCCGTTCATACCAGTTCCTCAGTATGAAAGGATCTGAGTTCATTTGAGAAAAGAACCAGCAAACACAATTATTCAATTTTATGAATCCATTTTTAAAGTTACATGTAAAATCATCTCTGAGTGGCTTTGGTTTGATATCATTAGAAGTTTATTCTAAATATGCATACATGTGTATGAATTTATAATCTTCCTACTGCATTCCCAACCTAGAAACCAGCTTTCAGAAAATAATCATTTAAAGTTATGAAAAAAAGTTGGGGAGTTTAGTTGGCTCAGTTGGTAGAGTATGCAAGCATGTGACTCTTGATTTCAGGGCTGTTAGTTCAAGTGCCATGTTAGGCACAGAACTTACTTAAAAAATAAATAAATAAAAATAAAGGGAAAAAGTTCTGTGTGCACATTAATATTTTTTCTCCAAAATTATTTTCATTAAAAAAATAATACTAACTTGGAAATACACTGAAAAGCAAAAAGTGATCAGATCACACTTTTTCCCATTAGCCTAAACATTCTGTCAAATATTTAATATGACTTATATCCTACCAAAAAAAGAAAAAAAGGGGCACCTGGGTGACTCAGTCAGTTAAGCATACTACTTAGGCTCAGATCACGATGTTGAAGTTCGTGTGTTGAAGCCCTGCATTAGGCTCTGTGTAGATAGCTCAGAGCCTGGAGCTGCTTTGGATTCTGTGTCTCCCTCACTTTCTGCCCCTCCCCCACTCACACTCTATCTCTCAAAAATGAATACACGTTAAAAAAAAAAAACAAAAAAGAAAAAAAAACTTAATAAAAATTCAACTACTAAGATCTCAAGAATGAAAACTAAAACCAAAAAGAAAATGTGAGGTCATCTCAGTCTACAGACCTTCACATAAACAAAGTCAGTGCCTCTTAACCAAAACCTGTGGAATCATCAAAAAGGAAATTCTAACCAATCAGCATTAAGGAACTAGAAAGCAAAATAAACCACTTCCTTACCCAACATTTGTTAGTGAAGGAGACAACCTTAATCATCAACCACTCTTACTCAAGCTTCCTGGCTCTGGGCCACAAAAGAGGAGAGGGCAAAGGGGACCAGCAATAAAATCCTAATGTAAACTGAAGATCAAAACTTTCATTGTCCCTGTCATGTTGAGATAATACTCATACCCTGATTACTTCAAGGATTCTTCCTAAATATACCTAAGCAGCAGAGTGCAGTGTCAAAGAGATTAAACTCAAAATGGATTGAAGATCTAAACGTCAGACCTGAAACCATAAAATTACTTAGAGAAAACATAAGCAGTAATTTCTTGGATGTTGGCTTTAGCAACATTTTTCTATATGGTTCTCCTCTGGCAAGGAAAAGAAAAACAAGATTAAACTATAGGGATTACACCCAAATAAAAAGCTTTTTCACAGCAAAGGACAACATCAACAAAACAGACAACCTACTGAATACCCATTCAGTAGATATTTGCAAATATCTGATAAGGGGTTAATATCCAAAATATATAAAGATCTTCTACAACTCAACACTGAAAAAATTAATAATAATAAAATAAAACAATCCAAGTAAAAATTGGCAGAGGAACTGAACATTTTTTTAAAGATAGATAGAGGGCCAACAGACACATGAAAAGATGCTCAACATCAATCACTTATCATCAAGAAAATGCAAACAAAACCAGAAGTCAGAATGGTTAGTATCAAAAAGACAAGAAAGAAGTGTTGGCAAAAATGTGAAAAAAAACAACTCATGCAGTCTTGGGGAGAACATAAACTGGTGCAATCACGGTGGAAAACAGTATATAATTTCATCATAAAATTAAAAACAGAAATAGCCTATGATCCAGTAATTCCACTTCTGAGTATTTACCCGAAAAAACCTAAAGCACTAATTCAAAAATGCACAAAGACACATGTACCCCTGCGTTGACTACAGCACTATTTATAATAGCCAAAGATATGAAAGCAACCATCTATGTATCTGCCCATAGATGAATGGATAAAGAAGATGCAACATATATATGTTACACACAATGAATATTACTCAGCCATAAAATATAAAATTTTGCCATTTCTGACAAGATGGATGGACTTAGAGGGTATTAATACTAGGTGAAACAAGTCAGAGAAAGCCAAATACCATATTAATTAACAGCACTGTATTGTGACAGATAATAACTTAATTTGTGAACACAGGACAACATATACAGTCATTGAATCACTATATTGTACATCTGAAACTAATACAGCATTATGTGTCAACTAAACCCCAATTAAAAAAAATAAGAGATAATTTTGAGGCCCTGACATCATAAATAAGGAATTTTTCAAAAACAAACCAGAGCACTTTTAGAGTAAAGGGGAGAAATAAAGCTGTATCATCACCACATATGCAGAAAGTATTTCAGCAAAGAAATACTAGACAGATGCACTATACAAACCAAGTTAATACAAAATAAACGCTAAATAAACCCAAACCAGACAGTACTTTGCCCTAGATAGCAATACAACAGTCCCAGGACTGTTTCCTTGCTTTAAATCACAGAAAGGTACACACTGCCTAATCATTTTCAAAATTATTTTCAAAAAGCCCTGATATTAAGCCAAATAGTCAATGGACAGAACAGAGACCTTGAAACCTCAGAGGTCTTTCCAAAGGGATCCGCCATATTGAGATCCTGAGCCTGCATGAAAAACTACAAAATGGCTGACTAGGATAATTACACGATCATTTTGCCAATAGCCAAAATGATCAGAAGTTAAATCAAAATATAATTCTTTGATGCAGTATGTGTACATAAGTAGGAAAAATGAGCAACAAAATTCCAGACTTCTGCTATTTTTAAAACTACTCAAAAAGATTCCACAAGCTTTCCAACAAGCTTAAGCTTTCCTTAATCACACTGCAACTCAGCATAACCAGACAAATTATTTGCGATAGATGAGGAAGAATGGAAAGAAAGGAAAACCCATCAAAATCCTGCAAAGAAAAACAGTATCCTTGAAAATGCCCCCCACAAAAGGTGGAATACAGAATACTGGAATACTTACTTTATTAATTATCCTTTCTCACCAAATTTTCATAGTAGCGCCAGCTTCAAAACTGACGGATCAAAAGCATCACTTTAAAAATCAAACGGGGACAAGAATTCCCTAATCCAATACTCACACCCACATAGCATTCTACTCTTCTGATGTTGTCCTCTGTTCTTGGGCAAACCAAAGTTACAGTTCTCAGCTCCTCAGAACCCTGGAGAATTGTCTATAAAAGCAGCATCACGAAAGGACTACCCAGAGATTAAGAAATACGACACACTCTTAAAGGTGCTGCAGGTGTAGAATGATCAAATATGGAAAGTGGAAATCAAATGTTATAGGAAGGAGAGTTGTTTAAAGCGTTACTGAATCCCCTCTGAATATTAAGAAAGATTAGAATTGCTCACAATATAACCTAGGGAATCTATTAAAATGAAAAGGTGGGCCTTTCTAAAAAGTCAGCAGATTCAAAATCTCCTGCACCAGTAGTACTGTGGATCATAGGACGGCTTTGCCTTTCTTGCCTTCCAGGCCCCCATCTCTCCCTTCTACTGCACCACAGAAAGGCAGGGCACAGCATGGCTGCCAGTCCAGGCAGGCATAGAATATACAAATCCTTTGCCTCATTTCCCTCTCCCCTTGGAAGTGGCCTTATGGGGAAGGGGAGGCCGCAAGGTACAGGCTCAACAAATCCTCGTCCTCCTTCCCTCCACCCACTGCAGCACAACAGGGAAGGAGGAGCCATTACAGTGGACAGGTTAGGGGGGTGACAGCCATCCCCGCAAGGCGGAGGTTTCACAAACCCCCTCCTCTGGTGCCCGCCCCACTGCAGGGCAGAGACGGTGTTTTCTCTATTGCGCCTGCGCACCCCAAATCTTGCACCCTTCCCTACTTCTGTACTTTAGGGAGGGGGCAGTTACCCACTCTTGCCCACCTCCTCCCCTTAGCACTGCGCTTTGAATAGGGTGCCGCTGAAACTGCCAGCCGGCATAAGCTGCATAAACTACCCCTCCCCCAACTGCGGCACTAGGGGAGGGGGTGGCTGCCCCCTACCCTTCGCGCCTGCGCAGACTGCACATCTGCAGCAGCAGCCATCTTTGGAGAGCCGCACAATGGTCGTGACGCGGCACTGGACCTCTGAGAGTCTCCAAGCGTACTTTCAAAAACCTTAGTCCCAATGCAAACTAGAGACGCCTCTGCAGTATTACAGCCCAGAATCTGCATGACCCTCAAAAAATTCATAAAGCAAGTTCTGCACAGCATAGCCCTAATCTTACACCAAAACCACAAAAGCGAGGGATTATAATAGACAAACATTTCGTCAGCCATCCCTTCAGGTGAGCGGTGGGCAGCAGCAAATTCTTAAGATTGTCTCAGGTCAGAGAACTGAATGTTCCCTCTCTTCTTTAAGCTAAGAGCTGTGGACCACTCGCCGCTGCATCAGGCCGCCACCAGAATCCCTGTCCACTGTCTCCACCTCTTTGCCCCCTCTTAACGCGCTCACTCTACAACAACCATGGTGGAGACTCGGCAAAGCTCCCACACACCACCGTCCCCACCACCCAATCGTCCCCTTCCATCAACAATAGCATGGCTGCTCTGCCGCCCCCACACATAATATATCCTGGTGGGTCACCCCTTTCAACGTGCCGCCCTCTTTGTATCACCTTCCTGGCAGCCATCCTCGCCGCCCCATTTCACCACAGCCCCTCCCTACCACCACCATGATGGTTACTCGCTGCCCCCACCCACCATGGCCACCAAAATCACCTTGCTGGTCATCCTGCCATCCCCTCCATTATCACTACCACAGTGGCCACCTCGCTGACCCCCAAACCAACAGCATGGTCACCATGGCGACCCCTTCACTACCACCAACACCATGAACAGCCCACCTTCTGCTCCCTCCCACCACCACCATGGTGGCCACCATCGCTTAAATCACCACTTTGGACACCTCACCCCAAAGACTCCGCCTTACCACCACCATTGTAGCTACCCTGCTACCCACCCCCAGATACCACTGTCACTTTTACCAGATGTCCAGCTTGTCGCCCCCTCCTTGGTATTGTGGAATCCTCACTGATCTTATCCCATTATACCTTCCCCTGCCTTTTGCACCACGGCCATCACAATGTACCCTTCCAAACCACAGTCATGGCCTCAAATCTCAAGGACAAAGGGCCACTCTACAAAGAATCTGATGGGACACAGAGTGGTATATATACCGGCCAATACAACACGACATGGACAGAACACCATCCGGGAAGGTACAATTAAGCCTCAAACCTTCATTCAGTTCCCCAGAACAAAGAACTTTAGGGCCCGGATTCCCAGTTTATACAGTATTCCAAGTTTGGCAAACTTGGAACACTGAACAAACAAAATGAGTATTTCCCAGGCTGTCTCTAAGGGAAGACATCCACACAGCTTACCTGGCCCGCTCCATCGCGCTGCTAGCCGCTCCTCAGAACAGACCGTCAGGCATCTCCGACAACTACTCCACTCTGTGTTTGACTCACTGCGGCAGCACTAATCACATCAGTTCAACTTGCGCGTGCGCGGCAAACCACCCCTCCGACCTTGGCTGCGCAACCGCAACTGTTTGCCGCAGTGCTGACGTCCTGCCGCAGTGCAGGGGTGCCAGCGCCCCTGCTAAGTGGGATAACTGGAGCCTGAGATCTACTGGACTCCAAATAGCCAAGGCACTAGTGCCTTTAGATGGGAATTCCAGGGATACCACCACGGCCACCACCACCCTGGGTTTAATGGCAAGGTCTCTCTTTTTTAAAATGTGTAAAATGTTGAAATAATTATAGGTTCCCCAACAAATCTTTGCAGGCACCATGGACCAAACAATCCTAATTTACAATCACCTTCATGTCTTTCAATAGGACATATCAGAAATGCTAATTTGAAAACGTTAAACTGATGCAAAACCCCAGTCAATGAATATATGCTACATAATTGAAATCTGTCAAGATTTAAAAAAACGTTCATTATTCAAATTTGGTAGGGGATTTTCCCCCTCTTTTTCTGCTTTCTACAATTTCTTTTTGCAAATTGTGAAAATTATGCCAAAACAATTTTAATGTAATTAAACTCTAATACAGAATGGATAGGTAATTAATTGAAAAAAGTTGGCTACTCATTTCTTATAAAAAAAATGAGCTTGGATCCCTGCAAAGCCTTTACTTGGATACACTGAGATTTTTACCAATAATCAATGATAACTGGAGTGGAGAAGATATCACTTTCATACAACACTAATGAACAAGTAGATAAAATGATTTTCTTTTTTCTTACTCTGTCTACAGATTTAAGGGACTCGTTGGTTAACTCCAACATTGCTACATATGTATAACATGGAAAAAATGCTAAGATGAGAAAGCTAAGGAAAGAATCTTGAAGCTGTATTTGCATAATATTTTACATAGCTTTTCCATTTTCTCAATTCTCCATATCAAAAAACTGAGGCTGAAGGTGGACTAATAGTGTCTAAATGGCTAAAATCCCCTCCTCATTCTCCTAGTGTTCTGTTCTCAATCATATACTATGCAAACAAGTGTGAAGAGATATCTCAAGGCAAACATCCATAATAATAAAATCTTGGAAACTATGTAATCTGCCTTATGAAAGATAGATGGACTTAGTAAGTTTTTTATCTATCTATATATATATAGATAATAATAGACTGATATATATATATATATATATATAGTATATACTTATATATATAATCTGGCTGATATAAAGAATGAAGTTTTGCATAAAATCATGTAAAATTTATCAATTTTAAATAGTTTTTGACCTAAAAAATTGCACTAATGATTCATTTTTATACATTCTAGTAAAGTAACATATGAAGGAGTTGACAATATACTACCCCCCCAATATGCCAGCATATTGACTATTTTTAGTTATTCCCCTAGACCTAGAAAGTCAACTCTGATCATGAGAGTGAATAGCAAAAATCATGTAAAATTAATGCAATGTGGATATTTTATGTAAATATATATTTACATGTGCACTGAAAAAAACGTATGAAAGAACACACATAGCACTATAGTTAGTGATGGAAACCAGGCCTTGGACTCAGACTCATTAGATTCAAATTCTAGTTTTGATGCTTGATAGCATTGTTACTTTAGGCAATTTACCTAACTTCTGTGCCTAGTTTTATTAATCTGTAAATATGGGGAAATTGTACTTATACAATGATTTGACATCTAAATGAGTTAATATACATATTTAGAACAGAGTTTGATTCAGACCAAAAACTCTATAGAAGTGTTAGCTCTTAGCATTGCCCCAAATATTACTAAGTAATTTCCATTGGGGAATGAGAATTGAATATATATGTGATTGTTGTTAATTAAAATCGATACCTTATTCATATTTCCTCAGATTTTTCCTAATGTCATTTTCCTGTTGTAAGATACCATGCATATGTTCAGTAGTCATGTCCCCTTAGGCTTCTCTTGGCCATGACAATTGTTTTTAATGTTTTTTTCCATGCTTATACTTTTTACAGTGATCATTAATTACTTTTAGAATTAAAAACTAAATATTAAGATAAAACAAAATTATACTTAATTCTCTCAGCTCTAATTTACTTAATTGTCTAATTTATTGACCCACCTTCCAAATCCTTTCCAGCCTACTCTTTTTGACAACTCTGATTACTCTCCTCATAATTTTCTGGTTTCTCTACTGCATTAGGAAGCTGGCTTTAGATGCCAGAGATGGCATGATGAGTTCCCTGAGCCTTACACGCAATCCAAAGAGAACTTCCATTTTGGATCACTCATATAGTTAAACAGTATAGTTTATATCAGCTTATAAGCCTGATTGAGCATACTCTGCAATTGGGAAGTGAATAAGACTTTACCAATAAGCTTTACTATAAGGACTGTTGCTAGACCCAGATATGTCTTTCAACAATTTCATCTTTTCCAAAGTCTAGACCTATCCCCAAGTCATACACTCAAAGGTATGAGCTTAAGGGACATCAAATCTGGAATAAAACTAACAAAAAAAACAACTATTCTCTATAAAACTGAAGTGGATGAAGCTGCAAAACTTATCATAATTCCTATATCATACATAAAAATTAAATAAAAAGGGATCAAAGACCTAAATGGAAGAGTTTAAAATGTAAAACTTTTAGATGAAATCATTGGTGTAAATCTGTGTGACCTTAAGTAAACCATGTTTACTTAGATATGATACCTAAGGTACAAGCAACCAAAAATAGTAATAGTAGTAATAATAATAATAATAATAAAGTGGACTTCATCACAATTATATAAAAATTTTTTGCTTCAAAGGACACTATTAAGGAAATAAAAAGACAACCAGAAGAATGGTAGAAAATATTTGCAAATATCATATAAAGGAAGTCTTAAAACTCAACAATAAAAGGACAAAAACATTTAATGGGTAAAAGATTTGAATAAATAATTCATCCAGAAAATGATAAACAAATGGCCAATTAGCACATGAAAAGATGTTCAACATCATTTGTCATTAGGGAAATGAAAAAGAATAGCTCAATGAGGTGCCATTTCACACTCACTAGGAGGGCTATTCTCAAAAAGACAATAACAAGTGTTAAGGAGGATGTGGACAAATTAGAACCTTCATACTTTGCTGATAGGAATGTAAATTAGTGCAGCCACTTTAGAAAAAAAGGTCGAGAATACCTAAAAACTTAACCGTAAAGCTATCCTATGATCCACAAGTCTACTTTTAAGTGCATAACCCAAAATAAATGAAAACATACATCTATGCAAAAAAATTATAAATGAATTTTCATAGCAGCTTTATTATAATAGAGGAAATAACTCAACTCTTTATCAACTGATGAATGGATAAACAAAATGTGATATGGTATGGCATATCTATACTACAATGTCATTTAGTTATAAAAAGGGATGAAGAATTGATTCCTGCTGTAAAATAGATGAACTCTGAAAAATGTCATGCTACATGAAAAAATCCATACACAAAAGGCCACATTTTGTATGAGTCCACTTATATGAAATGTACAAAATATCCAAATCCATAGAGACAGAAATCTGAGCAGTGATTGTCACAGAATGATGGAAAGATGAATAGGGAGTGACTACTAATGGAATGGTTATTGGGTTTCATTATAGGATGATAAAATGTTCTGGAATTAAATGGTAGGGATGGTTGTAAAACATTGTGAATATACTAAAAATCACTGTCTTGTGCAATTTAAGAATGGTGGTTATAATGCTGTGGGCATTATATATTTTTTTTCAATTCCAATTGAGGGAAATTTTACAAAATACCTGATTAGTAATCTGAAAACTGTCAAGGACATCAAAAACAAAGAAAGTCTGAGAAGCTTTCTGGTCTTGCCACACCAAGAAGAGCCTTGAGACAGGAGTACTAAATGTAATATGTTGTCTTGGATGAGATCTGGGAACAGAGAAAGGACATTATGAAGAAACTGATGACATATGAATAAAGTATGGACTTTAATATTGGTTCATTAATTGTAACAAATGCACCATACTAATGCAAGATATTGACAACAGACAACATAATTGTGAGATGTAGAATAATTTTCTGGACTATCTTTGAAATAATTATGTAAATATAAAGCTGTTCTGAAATAAAAAAAATTAAGAGAAAAATTGATCAGAAAATTATATGCAAAAATGTCCTTACATGGTTACCTTCAAAGGAGAAAGTTGGTTGACAAGGGTTGAAAGGAGACATACTGCTAAAGAATCTCTGCAATTCTATTTTTTAATTGCCTGTCATTTGAATTTATAAACTATACCAAATAAAAAACAAACAATCAAATGATACAGAAAATGTTATTCATGGACACTTGTCTGGCAAAAGGATACAATAAGGTTAAAAGAGACATGAGAACACATTTGCAAGATACTTAATTAATATATACCCACTAAGTTAAGAACTCATAGAAATTAATAAGGAAAAGACAATTTCAGAGAAAAAAAGTGCAAGGATGTTTGGTCATTATAAAGTACTTGCTCTTTGTGATCTCTCTACTCTGTACCTGCTGCAAATTTCTCTACCTAAGTGGTCCTCCCACCTTCTGCTTTTGTCACATCAAACCTACACAGCACACTCCCTTACTATTCCTCTGGCAGGTGAAGAACAAAGGCTTCCTCCCTAGCAGTGGAATTCACACCACAGCCACTACAAAACCCAAAACCACCATCAGTAAGAATGGGGGCCAATTAGGTAAATACTGGAAGAGATCAAGAGGCAGCCAGTGAAAAGAAAATGGTTAGATTCTAACCATGAGGTATTCATAATTTATACCCACATGTTCTTGTCCTTAGATAATCTGTTGCTTGGGAAACATCTGTATAAATACCAACAGCATTATTTTGAATTTTCTTGTTTTTTTTAAATAATCCAAATAAACACTGATAACTTCAAATACATAGACTTGATGTTTTCTAAAGTAAATCAATCTTAGGGGGAAAGTCTGAGGAGAGGGAGGAGCAGAGAAAAACACTTGTTTTGGAGCACCAGGCTGGCTCAGTCAGCAAAGCATGCAACTCTTGACCTCAGGGTTGTGAGTTCCAGCCCCATGTTGGGTGTGTAGAGATTACTTAAAAAAAATATTTAAAAATAAATTTTAAGAAGTGTTTTAAGTTTGTTTTTAAAGCAGATTTCTATTTTGTTTGTTATGTTGTGAAATTATAGAAAAGTGAATGAAGAGATTGTGATGGTTTTGACTAATATAAATTGTTTTGTATTTCCTGAATTTGAGTCAACTATAAAAATCCTATCCAGGCTTGAAAATAAGATATGCTGTTACTTGAATAAATGTCCCTTGTAGGGAGTAAAAAAACACTTTAAAACAAATATAACTATAGTACAGAACAAGGTATAAAATCAGGCTAATTTTTAAATATAAAACAAGATATTATGAACTTCTGTTTGTGTGACCACTAGACAATCCCGTCTATCTTTTCTGCCATCAGGAGGACTTTTGTGGAAGAAGTCTTTTAAATGGAAGAAGTCTTTTAAATATGACATTTGGCTTAAATAAAAAGCATTTTTGCTAGTATGAAAAGTCATACCCACTAAAACATTTGTGAAATTTTTATCCTAAAGTATCATAACTAAAACAAATACAAAAGAAAGTAACATTATAAAATAAGATATAAACAATTAGGGGTGTCTGGGTGGCTCAGTCGATTAAACATCTATCAGCTAACGTCATGATCTCACAGTTAATGAGTTCAAGCCCTGAATGGGGCTCTCTGCTGACAGCTAGGAGTCTGGAGCCTGCTTCAGATTCTGTCTCCCTCTCTCTCTGCTCCTTCCCCACTCACGTTCTGTCTCTGTCTCTTTCAAAAATAAATAAACATTTAAAAAAAGATGCAAACAATTTGAGATAGAGGTAAAATGATTTAATCTCTTAGATGTTTGTGGAACATGGACAATATTTGAAATGATACTGCAGAGAGACTAAAGTCCTTTTTATGATAAAATTTAAAATTCAGAAGCAGAAATTCAAGACCATAAAACTATGAACACTATATGGTTTGAAGTCTGCATTCTATGTGAACAGCTATTTTTATTAATTAATTAAATAAGTAATTTAATAAACACATATTCTGCTTACTATGTATCAGGTAATTTTCCAGGTACTTTACCATTAACCTAAATAACCATATGAGTTGTTTCCTATTCCATCCCTCTTACGTTTTAGGAAACTGAGGACCAAGAGAGGTCTAGAACCACACCCAAAGCCACACACAGTTCATAAGTGTTTGAACCCATATTCAAGCCCAGCACTCTGGTCACTGTGCCTCTGTTCTTAACCACTACCCTATACTGCAGCAACTACTATGGGTAAGGACTCTTCATTATAATTTTTATTTCACAAAAGGTTTTTATAAATCTCTATATGCAAACCTAAAGCCCAAGCAGAAAGCTGGGTGAAAAGACAAAACAGAACACATCCTTGCTGCACAAAAGCCCAAGACAGTCCCTATAGGCTCACTGCTCAAGGCGCTGGGTGGCAGCCTTTCACTACAGGTACAATCTATTCACAGGAAAACTGACCTGTGATATTTTTGCTGTAGGCTCCCTCCCTCAATCTGGGGAACAGCATTCTTGGAAAATCCTAAAACCAGCTTTAGAAGAGGCTGAGCAGGGGAAGGAAGGGCCTATCCCTCTTGAGAATACTCAAGCAGGTCACAAGCAACAAAAAAAGACACTCTTCCTCCCATGGCTTTTGCACACATTCTCACTGTATCTAGGCTTTAGGTAAGAACACCCTAGATGGTCAACAAACTACCCCAAATCTCACCAACTGCCTGTATATTTTTTACGTGGTTGGGAAGGAATCAGAATGACGAGTTTGTGACACATGAAAATGATATAAAGTTCAAGTTTTGGTGTCCATAAAGTATAATTAGAATAGAGATGAATAGAAAGACCCACTCTTTCCTTCCTGAATGGGAAAAACTCCAGTTTTCCACTCCTGTGTGTTTCTCCTTTACCCTCACACTACTACAATGTTCACACAGAATACTTCGCTTCTGATCCTTCTGTAACCAAATTTGTGGGTGTTTTCTCCATACCAGGTAATTCTCTATGTTGTACAATTTAACTCAAATCTAATACTATCCTACCTGGAGTAGTGTCATATCCTACAGTTAAGGGCTCAGTGCCAAAAGACTGCTGTCACCTACTTCAGATGCCAATTGCAAGGAGCAGGGCTACAAGTTACCCACGACTTCTGTTTGGCATGGCTACAAATCAGAAGTTCCTACCTTCTGTGTCTTTTGGTTTAATTAATGTGCTAGAGTGGCTCAAAGAACTCAGAGAAATGTTTACAGTTGACCATTGAACAACACAAATTTGAATAGCATTGGTCCACTTATATGTGGATTTTTTTCAATAAATGTATTGGAAAATTTTTTGAAGATTTGGGACAATTTGAAAAAACTTTAAGGTGAGCTGTGTAGATCAGAAATACTGAAAAAATTGAGAAAAAGTTAAGTGTTAGTGTAAGAATATAGTATATAATACATGTAACGTACAAAATAGGTGTGACTCAACTATTTTTATCAGTAAGGCTTCTGGTCAACAGCAGGCTCTTAGTAGTTAAGTTTTGGAAGAGTTAAAAGTCATACATAGGGGCACCTGGGTGGCTTAGTCAGTTGAGCATCCAACTTTTGCTCAGGTCATGATCTCACAGTTCGTGGGTTCGAGCCCTGCACTGTTCTCTGCCATCAGCACAGAGCCTCCTTCAAATCCTCTGTCCCTCTCTTTATGCCCCTTCCCGGCTTGTTCTCTTTCTCTCTCTCTCTCTTTTTCTCTTTCTCTCGCTCTCTCTCTCAGAAATAAACAAACATTAAAAAAAAAGTTATACATAGATTTTCAACTGTGAGGGATTTGGCACCCCTAATCCCCATTATTGTTCAGGGTCAACTGTACTTACATTTGCCAGTTTATTAAAGGATATGATAAAAAGATACCGATGAACACCAAATGAGGAGATATATAGGCCAAAGTCTGGGAGGGTCCTAAGAGCAAGAGCATTTGTCCCATGGAGTTGCGGTGTATTATTCTCTAAGTACATGGAAGTGTTCACCAATCTGGAAGATCTGTGAGTACCATACTTTGGGGATTTTTGTGGAAACTTCATTAGGGAGGCATAATCAATGATTAATTCCACAATTAATTCTACCTCTCTAGAGAGTGAAAAATTGTAAGCTTCTAATCATGGCTTCATCTTTCTGATGGTCAGCTCCCATTCAGAAGACATCTAGGAACCCACCCAGAGTTGCCTTATTAGAACAAAAGATGCTCTTAAGGTTCTTATCACTTCGGAATTTATAAGGATTTTAGGAGCCCTGTGTCAGGGATGGGGTCAAAGACCAACTATTAAAACAAGAGTTGCTCCTAGTGTTCTTATTAAAAAATAACAAGGGAGTTCTGTGACAGGATCTATGAGTATATGTATTCTTTTATTGAAGTATAGTTGATATATATTTTTCTATTATCTCACAACAGCAATGCCCATTGTTTATATATTTATCTATGGCTACATCTTCACAGTTGATGTAGTTAAAATTGATGGGGTTCAGGCCCAAAATATGGCATATTGGGATAGTGAATATTTTAAGCTGATGGAGTTTGAGAAAATAGCATAAGGAAAAAAAATCACTTTTCTGCACCCCCTTTCTCCTCTGAAATAGGGCATAAAATCCTCATGTGAGAAGTACCCTCCTTAGACCTGGAGGGAAGGTGCATCCTTACATCCAAAGACAAATGGATGCCAAGAATCTGAACAAACAGTTCTTGCTAAATTTCTCCTAGTTTACTAAATAACCTCATACTCTCTGATCTATCATATTCTTCCACAACTGGCCACCCTTCATCAAATCTGGCAAAAATAATCATCTCTGTTTCTTTGGGTCTTCATTTCTTTATTAAGGCTCCCATGTTACATAAAATTTATATTAAATAAATTGATATGATTTTCTCCTGTTAACCTGCCTTTAGAATTTTAATTTTCAGGGGCACCTTGGTGGCTCAGTCAGTTAAGCATCCAACTTCCACCCAGGTCATGATCTCATGGTTTTGAGATTGAACCTCTCATTGGGCTCACTGCTGTCAGTGCAGAGCCAGCTTCTGATCCTCTGTCTGCCTCTATCTCTCTGCCCTTCCCCCAATCTCTCTTTCTCTCTTCTCTCTCTCAAAAATAAATAAAACATTTAAAAATAAAATAAAATAAGAAAAAAAACTTTAATTTTCAGATCCAGACAGAGACTCTAGGGGGGTCAAGGAAAACTTTTTCCTTCCCAACAACAGAAAATGAAGTATAAAAATGGAGCCATTGTCATGGAATTCACTCATTTCACTATGCATCCCACCATCCTAAAGCTGCTGGAATGATAGAATGGTAAAGGCTCTGAAAGACTCAGGTACAGTGCCAGGTAGTGGCGATACCTTGGAGGGCTGGAGCTAGGTTTTTCAGGAAGATGTACATGCTCTGAATCACCATTCAATATATGGTACAGTTTCTCTGATATCCTCTGATAGTCAGGATTCATGGGTCCAGGAATTGTAGAAAGAGGAGTGTCACCCTTCATTGTTAACCTTAGTGACGTACTAGCAAAGTTTTTACTTCCGGTCCCTATGACCTATGATTTTTTGGCCTAGAGATTTTAGTTCCAAAGGAAGGATACTTAAAAGGAAGACACAAGAATGATTCTACTGAACTGGGAGACTGGCATCCAGCCACTCTGGGCTCTTCATGTCTCTAAAACAACAAATAAGAGCGCAACTGTGTGGCCTGGGGTGACTGATCCTAATTACCAATGGAAAATTGGACTACTAACCATGAGAGAGGTAAGGAAGAGCATGTCTGGACACAAGGATATCCTTTAGGACATCTCTTAGAATTACCATACCCTATAATTAAAATTAAAAAAAAAAAACTATGACAACCAGGAAAGATTACTAATGGTCCAGACTCTTTAGAAATGAAGGTTTGGCCACCCCACAAGTTAAAGAATCACAACTAGAGGAGGTGTTTGCTGAAGGCAAAGTGGATATGGAATGGGTAATGGAAGAAGGCAGTTATAAATACCAGCTATTACCATGTGATAGTTACCATGTGATAGTTAGGAGGGCTATAATAGTGATAAGTATTTTCTCTTTGTTATATGTTTGTGTGGGTGTATGGGTGTTTGTTTTATTTAGGTATCATTAACTTTTTATCACAGTATTTCAGTCGCATGAGATCAAGCAAAAAAAGTGAACATTGCCCAAAGACTTTATATCCTTTCCTGGGGAAAGGGTTAATGAGTTTTTGTGGGTTTTTTGTTTGTTTATTTGTTAATGTTTGTTTATTTTTGAGAAGGAGAAAGACATAGTGTAAGTAGGGGAGGGGCAGAGAAAGACAGAGACACAGAAATGAAGCAGGCTCCACGCTCTGAACTGTCAGCACAGAGCCAGAAGGCTGGAGGGTGGGGTGGGGGCTCGAACTCACAAGCTGTGAGATCATGACCTGAGCCAAAGTCTGACACGTAACCAACTGAGCCACCCAGGCACCCCAATGAGTTTTTACTTTTACCCAAAGTAGCTATATCATGTTATACACAAGTAGGACATTGTTAATATCTTTATTTGGAGATTAAGTATGATTTAAACGGATCTATATGAGTGTCAAGTTGACAAGTGGTGGACTTATGATGGTAATTTTATGTGTCAACTTGGCTGGTCCACAGGGTCATATATCTGGTCAAACATAAGCCTGGATGCAACTGTGAAGGTGTTTTTTGGAGGAGATTAACATCTAAATTGACCTTTGGTAAGTGGATTAACCTCCTTAATGTGGGTGGATCTCATCCAATCAGTTGAAGGTCTTGAGAGAGAACAGATCAGGTCTCCTAAGGAAGAGGGAATTCTGTCATCAGCCTGGTTTTGAACTAAAGTACATAACTCTTTTATGTCCAGTCTACCAGCCTAACCTGTAGATTTTGGACTTGCCAGCCTCCATAATCACAAGTCAATCTCTTAAAATAAATCTCTCTATCCTTAATAAACTGGCCCTTTAACGAAAGGTTTACAGATCTGTATCCTAGTCACTTGGCCTACATCACAAAAGTTGTCAGGGATTCCTGGTCAGAATAGTGTGATTTAAAATCTTCCTCACTGGGGATGCCCGGGTGGCTCAGTCAGTTAAGCGTCTGACTTCGGCTCAGGTCATGATCTTGCAGTGTGTGGGTTCAAGCCCTACATTGGGCTCTGTGCTGATAGCTCTGGAGCCTGCTTCAGAGTCTGTGTCTCCCTCTCTCTTTGCTCCTCCCCCACTCGCACTCTCTGTCTTTCAAAAATGAATAAACATTAAAAAATTAAAAAATAAAAATAAAATCTTCCTCACTGTATTTATCCTTACAAGTGCTACTAGGAATGCTAATTTTGAAATGTAAACCCTAAAAAATATATTTTTTAGAAATTACAAAACACAGACTAATGGAATAGCAAATAGCAGAAATAAACTTTTGCATATAGGTCAAATGATTTTAACAAGAGTGCAAAGACCATTCAATGGGGGAGAGGACATTCTGTTCAACACATCGTGCTGGGAAAATTTAATATCTACAAGCTAAAATTATAAATCTCACAGATAAATACTTCATGACATTAGCTTTAGCAATGATTCCTTTGATATGATACCAAGAGCACAGAAATCAAAAGAAAAATGGATTAAATGGGAATACACCAAAATTAAAAACTTCTGTGTATCAATAATGTGAGAAAACAATCCACAGAATGGGACAAAACATTTGCAAATTATATATCTGATATGGGGTTAATATCCACAACATATAAGAATCCCTACAACCCAACAACAACAAAAATAACCAGATTAAGAAATGGGCAAAGGACTGGAATAGATGTATCTCCAAAGAAGAAATACCAATTTGTAAAAATCAGTATACAATGAGATACCACTTTACACCCATTAGAATGGCTATGATATTCAACAACAACAAAAACAGAATAATATGTATTGGTAAGGATACAGAGAAATTAGAACCCTTGTGCTTTGCTGTTAGAAATGTAAAATGGTGCATCTGCTATGGGAAATAGTATTTCCTAAAAAAAATACTATAAGTAATATATATATATATATATATATATATACACACACACACATGGAATATTATTCTGTTTTAGAAAGGAAAAAAATTCTGACATATGCTTCAATATGGATGAACCGTGAAGACATTATGTCAGTGAAATATGCCAGACAGCAAAGGACTAATACTGTATGATTCCACTTATATGAAGGATCTAGAGTACTAAAATTCATAGAGACAAAAAATAAAATATTCATTGCCAGGGGCTCAGGATAGAGAAGAGGGGTATTATTGTTTAACGGGTACAGAGTTTCAGTGTTGCAAGATAAAGAGTTCTGGAGATGTGTGGTTGATGATTGCAGAGCAATGTAACACAATTAATGCCACTTAGCTATAAACTTAAAAATGGTTAAAATGGTAAATTTCATGTTATATGCATTTGACCACACACACATAGTTAATGCAAAGCATTATGACAAATTAGAAAGTTATTAGATTCATGAAAATCAAGTCCAGATATAAATTGTAAGGGGGTACTAAAAAATGTCACTGTATTATACATTCCCAGGGACATAGTTTTGGTTTTTACTTTATAAGTTACTGGTCAAACATTTATTTTTAATCAACAATTCAAAAATAAATTAATTCTATTGATTATTAAAACTAAGTAAAGAGGGTTTTTTGGTCCCTACTCCCCTGGCCTCAACCATTATTAATCCATTGATGCGAATTTATGCTATGCTCAAATCTGACTCTGCTTCCACTGAGATTCTGGTTCCCAACCCCCTCACCATTTTTATCTGGGCTCCCTGAAAGTTGATATGTCATCAAACCTGGCCTTGATGACAAAGGACATGTTAACCTATCCCTGATTCTTAGAGATAAGTTTTAAGCAAAAATCATAGAATATAAATAAGTATATGTTTTAGCAGGGGATTCATTATTACACAATTCACAAGATAGTCATGTAAATTTTCAGTGGGAAGGAGCAGGAAGGCTGCAAAATGGAGAAATAATATAAACAACACAAAGAATGAACATCTACAGTTCACTTTTCCTAAACGCAGTTAGGACCTTCTCATATTTAACCTTATTTGGGGGCAACTTTTCAGATTCAATTGGTCTGAAAGCTCTCCTGTTTGAAATTCCCCTTGATTAATTTGCACCAAACAAGACACATGTGCAAGTTTAGGAGCAAAGCAAACTCCAATACAAATGACTTGGAATTGGTCACTCCCCTTGAGACCTTTCATGACTTCTCTCTCTTCCCAATACTGTCCTCAAAACACGCCCCATTTCACACTCAATACAAGAAACAGTCTCCATTTCTCCATGGTCCTGTCACATCTGAATCTCAGGTCAGACTCTTGCCTCTAGCCTAGAACCTCTTTCTCTCCATCTTTATTTTAGTTTGGACAGTACAAACTTCAGGAACCCTTTGAGGAGGTTTTCAGAGGTAGAGACACCTTAACACAAAGCACATTCCATATGCCAGTACTTCTATCTGCATTTCAAATAAACCCACCAATTAAACAAAAATCTAATGTCCACCAGAATGTAACCTCTAAGATAAAGGGGTCTTATCTTCCTAACTTGTGATCTCCCACAACATACACACAAGTGACTGAATGACTACACTAACATGAACATTCAACAATAGTTTAATTATATAAATCAGGGGTCAGGAACCCTTTTATGTAAAGAGCTACATAATAAATATTTTAGGCTTTAAGAGCCATAGGTCTCTGTTAAAACTACTTTGCTGCTACAGTACAAAAGCAGCCAAAGACTATGCATAACTAATGGACATAATTGTATTCCAATAAAATTCTACTTATGGACACTGAAATTGGAAGAAATAGTATCCTCTTGATTTTTCCCAGCTACTTGAAAATGTAAAAATCAATTTTAGCTCATATGCCACATACATACAGGTAGCAGTCTGGAGTTGGCCACAGGTTGTACTTTACTGACCACTAGTATAAATGAATGCAGTTTGAATCAATTCCAAATGTATCTCTATGATCCTATTCTTTCTGTTTTTCCAGTTATCCTGCAGACTTCTCCATATCTTACCAGATGACTAGCCCAGTAACAACCCTTCAATGCATGCCAATGTGCCCTCCATTCCATGGGGCCTAATAACCCATTAAATCCCATACCCTGCCTCTCTCGTATTCCTCCATATGTCTGTGAGGCACATCTTTTTCCCTTTTAGGCAGTATCTCCGAGCTTAGTCTCCTGGTCTGTGAACTTCCACAAAATCCACCCCCTTTTCATACCGTGGAGCCCTGACCAAATCATGTCTTCCCTAAGAATTCCTACCTGGGTACCTTCTGCTAGGGTCCCAAACACTAAATTCATAAACACAGCATAGTTAGCTCATCATCCTTTCATAAACTGTAGGTTATCTGACTGCTTGCTTTATCTCTTTTCCAAATCAGCTCCCCACAAGAGCCATAGATTTTTTTTTATCAACAATTCCACAAATGAGCTGCCAAAAATTGAACTTTCAACCACCATTTTAGAATTGATGACTCTCACTGCAGGAAACACATTACACTAAAAAATAAAAAACTGAAATAAATTGGAAATCATTTGGTATATGTGACATCATTGCTAGTAAAGACAGGGACTAAGTACAGTATAGTAAGCTTAGGAGAGGAGTGTCACCAGGCAAAACTAAAAAAAAGAAGAAAATAGAAGCAGCAGTATCTCTGTGGTGGTAAGAGATAGGCTGGGGAGAGTACCATAATGGTTGAAACTTGCTACCAGGGTTGGCTCATGGCCCACAGAATATTGAGCTGCAGCCCTAAATGTGAGACCCTTACCTCTGGGGAACTTGCTACCTGTGATACTGTGGTTTATAATAAAAATATACATATTTGGTCTTTATCCTCCTTTCAGGCCCAGAGCTCCTAAAATTCTTGGAATTTCCTGTAATGAGAGGGCTAAAATTACTTTTTGTTATGTTAATGAGGTAACACTAGAAGGCCAGGAAGGAAGGGGTCTGGTTTGGTTGCCAGGAGAACCATGTGATTAGAGGATTGGAATTTTCAGTCCTGTCTCCCTGACACTGCAGGAAGGGAAAGGGGCTGAAGATTAAATTATTAGCCATTGTATTGATTGAATCAACCACTCCTATGTAATAAAACCTCCATAAAACCCCAGAAATTTAGGGTTAGGAGAGCTTCCAGGTTGCTGAAATAATGGTTCCATGGGTCACATGCTGGACCCAAACTCCACGGAGAAAGAAGTTCCTTTGTATGGGATTTTGCCATGTGTATCTTTCCATATGTCTATTGATTCCTAATCTTTATAACTTTTGTAATAAACTGATAATCTAGTGAATAAACTGGTTTCTTGAGTCCATGAGTCAATACAGCAAATTAATCCAACCTAAGGAGGAGGCCATAGGAATCTGACTTACAGCCAGTTGGTCAGAAGCACAGGTAACAACCCAAACTTGGCAATTGGCAAATGAATGAGGGAGCAGTTTTGTGTGTCTGAATCCTTAACCTGTGGAATCTGATGCTATCTGTGGGTAGATAATTGTCAGAATGGAGTTGAATTATAGTTCACCCAGCTGGTGTTCAAGAATTGTTCGATGGTATTGGGGGAAAACTCCCCACACATTGGAATTGTGTGCAGAAATCTTAATACCCAATATTCAGCCAGCCTTGAGTACCACTCTTCTCTACCTCCCACACCAACACCAGCTCCAGAAACCCACTGGTTAGGAGAGAAAGACAAAATAACTGTTTAACTTGTGGGCTTCCCTTCAAGTACGCAAAACGTGTTTTTTTTTTTTTTAATCTGAGCTTCTTTATTTTCTAGACCATTTTCTGAAAAGAGCAAGGAAACTGATGCACAGATAATTTAAGTGACTTGCTCAAGTTCCCACACCTTTTTTTAATTATCATTATTATTTTCTTCATAAGACTAAGAAGATCACAAGCACATGCCAGTGAATTGGCAAGATCTAGATCCAGACAGTACCACAGATGAGGAAGATGTTTAGATACCTAAGAAGAATATGGGGCTCCTGGGTGGTTCAGTCAGTTGAATGTCCGACTCTTGATCTCGGCTCAGGTCATGATCTCATGGTTCATGAAATCAAGCCCCATCTTGGGCTCTCCACTGACAATGTGGAGTCTGCTTAAGATTCTCTTTCTCCTCTTTCTCTGCCTCTCCCTGACTTGTACTTTCTCTCTCTCTCTCTTTCTCTCTCTCTCTCTTAAAATAAATAAATAAAGATTTCTTTAAAAAATATCCTTAAGAAGAACTTACTAAACAATATGAAGAGGGGCACTTGGCTGGCTTGGTTGGTAGAACATGACACTCTTGATCTCAGGGTTGTGAGTTTGAGCACCATATTGGGTAAAAAATAATATGAAGGAATATGAAATGATGTGAAATAATGTTAGAATACATTATCACTTGGAATGGAGACAGTCACTGATTCAAATGCTCAATCAACATTATTATGCAGGTGAAATGTTTGACCAACTGAACTCAGTTAATGGTAGAAACTGGAAAATGGCAGAAATTGGAAAGAGAATAAAGGGTTGGATAAACAACAACAGATACTGAATCTCTTCATGTAGCACATAATGAATTTAAGCATCACATAATGGCATTTTCTGAATTAAGAGCTTAATAAGCTGAAAACAAAAATGGTTAAAAGAGGGGTGCCTTGCTGGCTCAGTATGTGACTCTTAACCTCAGAGTCGTGAGTTCAAGCCCCAGGTTGGGCATAGAACCCACTTTTTAAAAATGCTTCAAACAAAATAAGGAGAAACTTTTGATTACTTTGGGTATCTATAAGACCATTTCCCTCTACCTGATAGAAATAGCAAAAAGAAAAAAAAACATTCAAAAATCAACTGCATAGGGGCAACAGTTTGGTTCATTTGGAAGAGTGTGTGACTCTTGATCTTGGGGTAATGGAAGCCCCATGTTGGGTGTAGAAATTACTAAAAAATAAATAAACTTTAAAAAAGAAAATGAACTGGAGGCACCTGGGTGGTTCAGTTGTTTAGGCATCTGACTCTTGATTTTGAGTCAGGTCATGATCTCAGGGTCCTGAGATCAAGCCCCACATTTGGTTCCATGCTGAGCATGGAGCCTGCTTAAGCTTCTCTCTCTCTCTCTCTCTCTCTTTCTCTCTCTGCCCCTCTCACACTCTTTCTAAGATATTAATTAATTTAAAAAAAGTCAACTGCATAGCTGATAGCACTACATGAAATATTACAGATTCATATAAATAGACTTTTTGATGTTCCACAGGATCCACGTCAAAATTAGTGATTCCTTTTGACCACCTTATATTGAACTGCTCTTACTTAATGGAATTACATGGAGACATCTATAAGATCCAACCCAGATAAAATTGGAAACCTCCCATCAGTAAAAGGATTGTCTCTTTTTCACACAATATTTAAAGAATCTTGTCTTCAAGGCTAATGGAAACTCTAAGGACTACCTCCAAAAGAACATTATTTGCAAATCAAAGCACATAGTCCATCTTCCTTTAATCCTTAAAATTGCATATACCCCAGGGGCACCTGGCTGGCTAGGTTCAGTAGAGCATATGATTCTCTGATCTCCTGGTTGTAAATTCAAGCCCCACCTTGAGTGAAGACGTTACATTAAAAAAAAAAAAAAGAAAAAGAAAAAAAAACCTGTGAGGCCCCTGGGTGGCTCAGTCAGTTAAGCATCTTGGTTTCAGCTCAGGTCATGATTTCACAGTTTGTGAGGTCGAGCCATATGTCAGGCTTACACTGATGACATGGAGCCTGCTTAGGATTCTCTGTCTCTCCTTTTATTCTCCACCTCCCCTGCTCATCTTCTCTTGCTCCCTCTCTCTCAAAATAAATACTCTCTCTCTCTCAAAATAATCTTAATTTTTTTCTGAATAAAAAAGAAGGCATACACCACACTCTATTATTTATTATAAAGAATTTTTTTACCTTATTTTGAGAAAGAGAGAGAGTTCATGCATAAGTTGCGGGGGGGAAACAGAGAGAGAGAAGAAAAGAAAGAGACTCCAAGCACTGTAAGCACAGTAAGCACAGAACCCAATGTGGGGCTTGAACCTATTAATGCTGAGATCATTACTTGAGCCAAAATCAAGAGTTGGACACCTAACTGACTGACTCACTCATGTGCTCCTCCAGTATTTATTTATTTAATTTTTTTGATGTTTATTTATTTTTGAGAAAGAGAGAGACAGAGCATGAGCCAGGGAGGGGCAGAGAGAGAGGGAGACACAGAATTTGAAGCAGGCTTCAGGCCCCGAGCTGTCAGCACAGAGCCTGACGCAGGGCTCAACCCAGGAACCGCGAGATCATGACCTGAGCCGAAATCATATGTTTGACCAACTGAGCCACTCAAGTGCCCCTATTATTTATTTTTAAATGGTCTTCTCATTCAGTCAGTGCTCTAGAGTTTTAAACTATATGAACAAGAAGGTAAGTAAAAAATATTCTAGATTTAATCATTATAAAATATTTAATGTACTTTACTTCATGCAATGTTCTTTGGAGAATAATTTATGATATTGCTAATGTAATATTTTTCCCTTTAAATTTCAACAGTTTTAATGCATTTGAGTTCCATGTAGTGCTTAATTCTTTTATACTCACGAATTATAATATTATAATTTATGTATATATAAATGGTCAACAGATGAAAAGATGCTCAACGTCACTCATCATGAGGGAAATGCAAATCAAAACTACAATGAGAGATCACCTCACACTGGTCAGAATGACTAAAATAACAGACACAGGAAACAACAGGTATTGGCAAACATATGGAGAAAGTGAAACCCTCTTGCACTGTTTGCTCCTGGGAATGCAAACTGGTACATCTGCTCTGGAAAACAGTATGGAGTTTCCTCAAAAAGTTAAAAATAGAACTACTGTACAATCCAGTAATTACACTACTTGGTATTTATGCAAAGAATACCAAATAGTAATTCAAAGGGATATATGCACCCTTAAGTATATGCAACATTATTGACAATAGCCAAATTATTGACTATGTGTCTATCGGCTGAGGAATGAATAAAGAAGTGGTATATGTATAAAACGTAATATTCCTCAGCAATAAAAAATAATGAAGTCTTGGGGTGCCTGGGTGGCTCAGTAAGTTAAGCATCCATCCGACTTCAGCTCAGGTCACCATCTCACAGTTCATGAGTGTGAGCCTGTATCAGGCTCTCTGTTGTCAGCACAGAGTCGGCTTTGGATCCTCTGTCCCTCCCTCTCTCTGTCCCTCCACTGCTCATGTTCTCCTTCTCTCAAAAATAAACAAACAATAAGAATAAAATAATGAAATCTTGCCATTTGCAATGATATAGATAGACCTAGAGAGTATAATGCTAGGTGAAACAAGTCAGAGAAAGACAAATAACATAAGATTTCATTCATAGTGGAGTTTAAAAAACAAAACAAGCAAGCAAAGGGAAAAAATAAGAGCAAAAGAGAGACAAAGCAAGACACAGACTTTTAACTATAGACAACAAACTGATGGCTACCAGATGTGAGGTTAGGTGCATGGGGGGATGGGTGAAATAGATGATGGGGATTAAGGAATGCACTTGAAATGAGCACTGGATGATGAATGGAAGTGTAGAATCACTTTATTGTACACCTGAAACTAATATTACACTGTGTTAGCTAATTGGAAATTAAATAAAAATTTAAATAAAAAAACCTTCATTTCTAATAATATACAAATGGAACAGAATGCAGATTCAGAGATTTCTGGAGATATCTTCTGAGAATTTAAAGTGAGGACATAGGCAGAATGAAAGAAAAGTATTTATGCATAAAATATCCTTTGCCCCCTTAAATAAAACAATATAACAATATAATTTGTTACCTCCTTTATTCAATTTTACTTGAAGGCCGAAGTCCAGCTCCAGCAGGTCCAGGGTTTCCTGAAGGATGGATGGTGCCAGCGAAAGGGGGAGGGACGAAAGAGCCTCAAGTTTCTTTTTGATCACCAGGCAGGCATCTCTGCTCTGTCTGATTCTCTAGCTTTATTTATAGTGAAAAGTACAAGAAGCAGAAAGTGCAGTGTGTGTTTAGTAAATGATTTCTCATAGATAATTTTTATAATTTTCCAGAACATGTATTCTGCAGAAGTTACAATTCTAATCTTAGTAGTTGTAAAAAACTTAGCTATAGGCACTCATGCTATTATATGGGAAGGGCAGGTATTTTTTAAGCGTACATTTTTTCCATAGGATACATAAGACCAAGATCTACAAAACCTCAGGTATAGCCCTAAGAAAGTGACCTTTAACCATGAGGCAAACAGCATTGTCAGTTTTTTATGAGTAAGGGTCATTAGGCTGTTTATAGCTCTAAGAGAAAGTTCCCAGAAAAACAGGATCCCCAGGAGACATAATGTCTGCTCTCACAGTCCCAAAGACAAATGATACATTTTTGACATTTATCGCAGTAGTGACTTTTGCAATGATGTCCAGGCCTAGAAAGTAGTAAATTATCAGTTAATTGCTCAGCTAGGAGGAAAATTATACGCTGCTTGCCTTAGTCGCATTAGGGTGTATCTAGTTTACTCATCTTTTTCCCTGAACAGGTGCAATCACGCCTCAGGGACAGGGCAGGGGACAGGCCGCTTCTAACACTAATCAGCAAAGCACTCCAAGGTTTGGTGCCCAAGCAGAAATGAAAGTTACAAGAGAGTAGCTATTGGTTGCTGCCTGGTGGCAAGAGACCATGCAAACTTGCCGTACCCTCACCAGGAATTTTCACTCAACCGGTGAGTTTAGATAGCTCCCAACACTTGAAAACATGTGTTTTTCTCCTGTTGCAGAGACTGGTTACTAACATAAAAAACATTATATGGACTCTGACCTCATGTTCACTATTCCACAGGAAAAGAAATGTTGGACCCGTCTTGGAAAAAAAATGCACATATGCCTTTCATAGGAAATGTGTGGCAGCCCCATGGAAGGTTGTCTCGGCTTAGCCAGGGCCCTAGACTTCTGTCACCCAAAGCTCAGGCAGACAAGCTGCCACACTCATGAGGGGACACCCACTTGACAGGGCCCCTATAGCTTTCCTGAGGCACTGTTACTTCAGGCCCTGCATGCTTACATGTATTCCTCATCCCCCTAGATCAAAAACCCTTTCTCTTTCCAGAACACTGCTTGCATTTTCTCTGACAATTTTGAAAGTTGATATTAAACCTATGATGCCTACGTTGTGTTCCTCTGTCAACCAATGGGAAGGAAAGTAGAACAGAAGATTGAACATGGGAGGGGAAAATAGAGAAGAGAAGACAAAACAAAACAAGGGAGACTCTCGGAAAGAGGGTTCTCAATGTGGAGGAAGGTGATGCAGAAAGGGAATAAAGGAAGGCAAATCAAACCCTGTGTGAACAGATTGGGATTGCAAGTATCATTATAAATACATGTGAGAAACACATGCACACACAGTTTTATATATCTATATACAGATCTTCCTCAATTTATGGTAGGGTTATGTCCTGATAATCCTGAGTTGAAAATATTATAAGTCAAAAATTTTTAATATACCTAACCTACCAAACATAGCTTAGCCTAGCCTACCTTAAATGTGTTCAGAACACTTCCTTTAGCCTACAGCTGGGTAAAATCAACAAATACAAAGCCTATTTTATAATAAAGTGTTGAATATACCATGTAATTTATTGGATACTATACTAAAAGTGAAAAATATAATGGTTGCATCGGTACAGACTGCATGGCTAACTGGTAGCCGTAGCTCCCTACTACTGTCCAGCATCAAGAGAGAGTATCATGCTTCAGATCACTAGCCTGAGAAAAGATTAAAAAAATAAATAAACTTGAAGTATTGCTCTCTTGGGTCCTTGCTTCCAAGATGACCAAGAAAAGAAGGAATAATAGACATGTTGCAAAAAGGGACACATGTAGCCTATTTGCGGCACCAACTGTGCCCACTGCGTGCCCAAGGACAGGGCCATTAAGAAGTTCCTTTTATGTGGGGGGCGCCTGGGTGGCTCTGTCAGCCCAGGTCATGATCTCATGGTTCATGAGTTCCAGCCCCACATCAGGCTCTCAGCACATAGCCCACTTCAAATTCTCTATCTTCCTCTCTTCCCCTCCTCCACTCACATGCACACTCTCTCAAAAATAAATAAACATTACCAAAACACAGTTTTATTCAGAACACAGTAGAGGCCATTGCTGTCAGGGACACTTCCAAAGTGAGTATCTTAGTTGCCTATGTGCTTCCCAAACTTTATGTGAAGCTACAATACTGTGTGAGTTTTGCTATTCACAGCAAGGTGGGCAGGAATTGCTCTGGTGAAGCACAAAAGGACCAAACACCCCCACCCGGATTAAAATTTTCTTTTCTATTTTTCTCTTAGAGAGGGAGAGAGAGAGAGAGAAAATGCATGTGTGCATGGGAGAGGGGAAGAGGGAGAGAGGAGAACAAGATCCATGCTCAGCCCAGAGCTGGACACGGGGCTCCATCTCAAAAACCATGAGATCATGACCTGAGCCAAAATCAAGTGTTAGATGCTCAAACAACTGAGTCTCCCAGGGGAATAAAATAGTTACAGAGAGGGAGAGAGGCAAACCATAAGAGACTCTTAAATACGGACAACACACTGAGGGTGGATGGGGGTTGGGGAAGAGGGGAAAGTGGGTGATGGGCATTGAGGAGGGAACTTATTGGGATGAGCACTGGGTGTTGTATGTAAGCCAATGTGACAATAAATTACATTAAAAAAAAAAAAACCCTGAACCTCCCAAGGGCCCCCAGCCCCCAGATATGGACCAGCCAGTGCTGCCCCACAATCTCCACCAAAGTCTATGTAAGGAGCTAAGTCCTTAAGGACCGCAGAAAAAATGCTCTCTGCAAAAAAACAAAACAAAACAAAGCATGGAAATTATACTTAAAAAATGAAGTATTATTTCTTCTAAATGGTGCATTTGCACCATTGTAAACCTGAAAAATCGTAAGTTGAACCATTATAAATTGGGGACTATCATAGTTATATACAACTACATATTTTTTAAAGTTTATTTATTTTGAGAGAGAGAGAGAGCAGAAGCAGAGGAAGAGGCAGAGAGAGAGGGAGAAAGAGAATCTCAAGCAGGCTTTGCACTGGCAGCACAGAGCCTGATGCAGGGCTCTATCTCACGAATCATGAGCTGAAATCATGAACCTGAACTGAAAACAAGAGTTGAGCACTTAACTGACTGAGCCACCTAGGTGCCCCGATATCTATATATTTTTATCTAAAAGGACCTAAAAGCAATATTAATAGCACTGCGACCTTGGTTTCTAAACACCTTTCCCCTATGCCTATTTTTTTATCTATGAATTTGAATGGCTAATATATTCACATGTTGAAAAATCAAAATGTACAAATAATGGAAAGTCTGCCTTCCATCCCTGATGACCATATAACTGTATTTGCCTGGTGAAGACTTTGTTTACAACCACGTCCTGGTTTGATGATGAATAGTCCCTTCTTCCTCTCAGAGGTATGCTGTTTTGGATGATAAATAATACAGACACTCTAGCTGGATCCCTCTACCTTTGCCATGCTGCCACTACAAGACATACAGAATCACCTGTGTTATCAGTGTCTATGTATACTTCTGGAGGAATTGTATGCATATATAAGTAAATACATACATAAATCTTATTTTTTTATTTTAAATAAATGGCTACTGTTAATCTTATTTTGAAGAAAATTTGTATAGTATATAGAAATGGCAACTCACTAATTTTAAATATTTTGCCATATTTGGTTTGTCATGTTTTGAGCTACCATCACTTTCACCTGGATTGAAATTTTCAGCCCCTTCCTTTCTCAACCTTTTAAATTATTTGGGAAAATTCATATACAAAAGAAGAATCCAAGAGGATAATATTGAAAACTTTATGGAGTAAGACAATGGCAGAAATGATAGAAGAGGAAGGGGAGTGTTGAAGAAGTAGAGTATGGGGGTGCATAAGGAAGGCTTGCAATCATAATTTTGAGAATCAAAGAATTAAAAAATCATAAAATATACAAATGCTTTATCTGTGATTGACATAAAACATTGAAAATATACTTTCTCCCAGGAGCCCTTTATAAACTTAATGACTAACACATATACCATGGTAGCATAGGCCTAAATAAATAAATAAATGTCTGAAATTTTAACTTTTCCTGCCTCAATCCTGAATAACTTCAGTGCAAGCCTTCATACACAATCCCATTTAAGTCAATAAAGGAAATAATCATGTGTATTGTGCCCTTATTGTGTTCACAGTCCAATAAGTAATTAGAACTAGTTAATGGAATTAAATTTTTTATTGTTTATTTATTTGTGAGAAAGAGAGACAGAGAGAGAGTGAGAGAGAGAGAGAGAGAGAGCGAGCGAGCAAGCACAAGCAGGGAAGGGGCAGAGAGAGAGAAGGAGAAACAGAATCCAAAGCAGGCTCCAGGCTCCAAGCTGTCAGCACAGAGGGCAATGCAGGGCTTGAACCCATGACCATGAGATCATGACCTGAGCTGAAGTCTGACGCTTGTGTCTGGTGGCAACTGAGCCACCCAGGCACCAGAAATTTAAATTTAAGTAGTAAGAAAATAAATACAGCTAAACCAGAGGTTTTAGTCCCTCACTCCCCACCCAAACCTCTAGCTAGACATACACATATCTATTGACAATAGTCATTTATCACTTTTCACATTGCTGAGTATAAGGATCTGGTCTACTCCTACTTTTAAGTGTGAGGGTCTAAGGATATACATACTTAGAAATTCATGGCAGCAGTATTGGTGATAAATGAACACCACACATGACACAGACAATCACAGGTATAGAAGGGCCCTAGCTATTGTGGGATTATTTTAGATATCATATGTATGAGTGATACCATTTTATATGTACATATATTTAATGTACACAAATATGCACAAGTGTTGGTATTATATATAGTAGTGATAGATATAGATAGATAATGATAGAATACTATCTGGAGATGAAAATGAACAACTGGAACTACATATAACAGAGATAAATATTGTTAATATAAAACAGCCATATTCTGGGGATACTGTGGGTTCAGTTCCAGACTACTGCAATAAAATGACTCTTGCAATAAAGGGAGTCAAATGAATATTTTGGTTTTCCAGTACCTATACAAGTTATGTTTACACTATACTTCTCTACCATAGTTTATTAAGTGTGCAACAGCATTATGTCTAAAAAAATATAAAGTACAGGGGCACCTGGTTGGCTCAGTATGTTAAGCGTCTGACTTCAGCTCAGGTCATAATCTCACAGTTCATGGGTTTGAGCCCCATGTCGGACTCTGTGCTGACAGCTCAGAGCCTGGAGCCTGCTTCAGATTCTGGGTCTCCCTCTTTCTCTGCCCCTCCCCTGCTCACACTCTGTCTGTCTCTCTCTCAAAAATAAATAAAACATTAAAAAATTTTAAAAAGACCGTATCTTAATTTAAAGATACTTTATTGCTAAAAAAAAAATAGCTTTTGGGAGTCATGATCACTGTTACAAATCTTTATAACAGATAAATTTAAAAGTTTAAAATATAGTGGAGGTGACACAGATACAAGAAGTAAGCGAGTGCTGTTAGAAAAATGGCACAGGTACACTTGATTGATTCAGGAATGTTGTGAACATTCATACTGTAAAAAATGCAGTGTTTGGGGCTCCTGGCTGGCTTAGTCAGAAGAGCATGTGACTCATGATCTTGGGGTTGTGAGTTAGAGCCCCAGAGATGTAGATTACTAAAAAAAATAAATAAATAAATTGGGACACCTGAGTGGCTCAGTTGGTTAAGCGTCCAACTCTTGATTTTAGCTCAGGTCATGATCTCACAGTTCATGAATCTGATCCCCACATCAGGCTCTGCAATGTCAGATTCTCTATCTCCCTCTCTACCCCTCCTCCACTCACACTGTCTCTCTCAAATAAATAAATGAATAAATAAACATTTAAAAATAAATAAGCAAATAAAATAAACTTTTAAAAAATGCAGTGTCTGTGAGGCACAATAAAATGCAGTACACCTAGATGAAGTAGAAAAACAACAACAATAAAACAGGCAGTTAAGAGCAAGTAAACTCTATAAACTGTTATATATGTAATCACAAGGGATAAAACTGTAAAGACCAGCATGGAGGATTCATCTCCATTGGAAGATGACACCAAGATTGGGAAGGGATGGAGAAAGAAGGTAATAAATCTTTTGATGAGTAGACATTTCCCTCCATGTACCACAATTGTTAATGTTTTAACAAATGTGTCCTAAGTAGGCTTGGAAATATCCTAGTCCTCATAATAAGAAATATCAGAGAAGTTTTGCTGAAAAGTCTTGCTTTGCATTTATGTCATTGTTTTTTTTTTGTTTTGTTTTTTTACTGTTTTATACTATATGAAGATAATAAATGCTGTAAACTGTTCCCCCCACCCTGCAAAAAAAAAAAAAAAAAGGAGGACTACAGGACTACCCAATAGTTATGAGAAAGCCAGGGATCTTCCTTCACTTGGTTACAAGCCTGAATAAGCCTCTTTCTATGATATTTAAAAAAATTTTTTTTACATTTATTTATTTTTGAGAGACAGAAACAGAACACAAGTGGGGGAGGGGCAGAGAGAGAATGAGACACAGAATCCAAAGCAGGCTCCAGGCTCTGAGCTGTCAGCACAGAGCCCGACGTGGGGCTCCAACTCACAAACCATGAGATTGTGACCTGAGTCAGATGCTCAACTGACTGAGCCACCCAGGCATCCCAATCTTTTTACCTTTAAAATGGAATATTCGATGAGAAGCAAGAAGAACACTCACCAATAAAGAAAAGTATTCTATAGATGCTGGCTGATTGTGGTTAAATTCACATCATCTTTTATATGCAACCCCCAACAATCCTAAATTGTGTTCAAAAGCACAATTTGTTTTAATGGACCAAGGAGAACTGGGATGAGTTGGCCTGAATGGCTGTGCCCTTTTTCCTCACCGGCCACTTAGAAATGCAAAGCAGGAAGCAAGTCTTGAATCCTCCTTCTGACATGCTCACAGGACCAGGGCAGAACATAAAGGTTGTTTACCAAGTCCTAGGCTGGTCACTTACCTTGGCATTCAGCTCATCTCTCTGGCTGGAGCTCTTTAACCACATCACAACTTGGAGAAATTGACCCTGCAGGTTTCCTGTTGTTATAAACCCCATGTCTTTACATTCTGCATCAACATTACTCTTTCCCTCCCTTACCTGGAAATTTAGTTGGGTTCTCCTTAGGCTAATAGAAAAAAACGGCTCTTTTTGACTGCAAATAGAAATGACTTCCAGCTTACTCTGCAGCAATACTTTCTGGGAGGGGCTACAACTCCTCCATGATCAGTGGTTTTCAAGCATATAAAAACATTCACCTGCTTCCTTTTTAATTCCCCAGATAAGCCTCTGGGAAAAACTCTGTTCACCTGCTAATGTCCATCTTCTTAAACGTGACTGCATCAGAAACCTTCACAAAGCTGAACTTGTAGTTCCAGTTCCATTGACTTTGGATCACATCTAGCCCTGCATTAAGGCAATCATGTCAGAAGAGACTAACAGTTGCAATGCTGTAAATATCGTTGGATCTATGCCAATCCCAGAATTTGTGAGTGTCCCCACCAGGCAACTTGTGGGATATATCTGCTCTGTCAGTTAGAAGCTGTTCTGAGATAGGAAGGGAAGATAGTATACCTTTAGGGCATGCTTGTTAAATCCCTACTTGGAAGGATGCCACACCTGGGTAATACTTCCAAACAAATCTTAAACAGCAGCTGACTTACAACATAACCACTAAGCATTAGCTATCTAAATAAATGCTGTCTGAGCTGAGCTCTGCTTCAGGGACTTGAGATTTAAAGGAGAGCCTAGTCCAGTGCTTTTCAAACTATAAAGAGCATAGAATCACTGGAGATATTACCATTTATATTCTGATTCAATAGGTCTGAAATGAGAGCTCAGATTTGTGTTTCTAACAAGACTCCAGCTGATGCCAACGGTGTTTGTTCACAAACCTCACTTAGAGTAACAAAGGTTTAGCATCTGGCTTAAGGTTGTACTTGTCAGGAACACATATCTAGATAGAATCCTAATTTTAACTAAATTTATGTGAGATCTTGAACAAGTCCTTTCCCTCTGGACATGAGTTTATGACTAACCACCTTCCCACATTTGCCTTGATAGGGTATGTAAAGCACTCATTTACATATTAGATGGAGCTTCAGTTCTGCACTCTCATATTTGATTTTTTTTACGTTTCCTTATTTTTGAGAGATAGATAGAGAGAGAGAATGAATGGATGAAGGGGGAGGAGCAGAGAGAGAGGGAGGCACAGAATCTGAAGTAGGCTCCAGGCTCTGAGCTGTCAGCACAGAGACCAATGCAGGGTTTGAACTCATGAACCATGAGATATGACCTGAGCCGAAGTCGGAAGCTTAACCAACTGAGCCACACAGATGCCCCTGCACTCTCATATTTGGGACATTTCAGTGAATTTCTCTATCCCAGTTAGTGAACCTCAGTCACACTGGTTGCACTATTACTTCTCTCAGAGTTTGGTCCTCAGATCAACCCTGCCACTTTTCAGAAACAAATTCTCAGGCCCCAAAGCAGATCTAGTAAATTAGAAACCTGGGTTGGGGGTTTCACTCTGTGTCTTAACAAGTCCTCAGGTTATGCTGATGAACACTCAGGAGAAACATTGCCTTTGCCAGAGGGATGGATATAGCAGAGTCAAGCAGAGCCACTGGAGAAAACCAAATATCCAAAAATGAAGAAAGAGCTAAATTATGAGGTTAAGTTATAATAACGAAAACATGCAAATACCAAACAGGTAGATTTCCCAGGGTCTCAGAAACGAAAACAGACGGTGTAAGAACACAGAAGCAGGCAGGATTGACCCCCGTGGGCCTCCATAGCCTTCCAACAGTGCTCAGGGATGGGAGACAGAGACCAGATGGGAGGCGGAGACCAGATGGCGGAGGAGGCTTGTTTCCTCAGGCGTATTGTCCTGGGATGGTTTACTGAGAACAACGGGCAAGGGAAGGCAAGAGCTTAGTAGCGGACCCCCTAGAGAAATTTTTAATATTTTATAATAGAATAATTTGTACGATATAATTTTTAATGATTTTAGTTTTCAAAATAGGCTACATTGGTCTGAAAAAAAATACTTCAGAATTACTACTTAAGTTCATTCCCTCAAGATGCTCCAAAAGTTTTAAGTAATTAAGACAACATAACACCACCATTAAACATACATTCCTTTAAAAGGTGTTTGATTCAGAGAAATTAAATTATTGACCAAAAAAGGACACCATATTATTTCAAATGAAATTTTCCTTTATTTTATTACATTCCTATTTTTCAGAAATTTGTCGCTTTCAAAAATTCATTCTTAATTAAAATTTCGATCTTGGCATATATTACGTACTGAACAAATGCATGCTGCTACTGGCTAAATTTAACAATATTAACATTATATGACCTATATAATACATATGCACATATACAATGAAGCACATATAGAAGCATATGATTTTGGTATTTCTTAAGTGGATATCTGAATAGAAAGAAACTAAAATGCAACGTTTCAAGGTGTAACTGCACAACTCAGAACACTGAGGTGGACTTTTATTTACTAATTTTTGAACTGATTATTCTTTCAATTTCCTACAGTAGCACACATTCCTTCTTTAAAAAATAAAGTCAACATGGCAAAATATATATACATATATATGTATATATTTATCTGATTAATACAAAAAAACTAGAAATAGTTGAGAACCATTCCTAAATATGATATTAGGAGTTTTACCCTGTTAAAATTATTCTCTGCCTCCCCTTAGCTTTTCTGTAGTCCTAAATTTTCTATCATTACATTAAAAATAAATAAATAATAGAATTTAAAAAAAAATTAAAAGCCACTTCTAAATAATTAAGATAAAGGAAATAAGAAATCCTATTTTTTTTGGAATAGTTTGGAGTATTTCTAAAATTTGCTAAACTTGTGGAATCCAACAGATAAAAGTTTCTGCTATATTTTTGCAGTATACAATGAAATGGTAAAGTGGAGACCAGTACTGGGGAAATGGGTCCATTGGACAATAGTGTTGAGGCAGAAAAGTGAGTTCGAGTGCAAGCTGGTGAGAAGAAGAAAAGGGAGCAGTGATGCATTCACTAGGGGTGAAAATAAATGAAGTTCAGTAGCTACTTTGAAAAGAATTCTGAGTTATTTCAAAAGTTTGCAGGACACACAAAAAATTGTCAAAGTAAGAACATTTTTAAAAGTCAAAATTGTGTTATTTTTAAGATAAATCTTGAAAGATAGATGAAATTTTGTCCCAGTCAAGCAAATGTTCTTTAGTTAATTTGATTTTTTTAAAGGAAAGTACCAAAGAATGCCAGACATAACCTAAAATTTCACTTTATTAAATATGGTATTCCCATTTAAATAAATGAATGAAGCATAATAGCTTCAATATAATTTTAAAAGTATTTGAAAATTCAGACCAATGAAATTGGATAAAAGAGAAGTAAAAACATTATAAATGTTTTTAAGTGACGTTTTACAGACAATACTTATAAAACAAAAATTCTATGGACTTAAAAACACTGCTTTATTTTTCTGAAGCTAATAACCTCTACATGCATAAATTCTAAAATCAAAACACAAAAATAACCCCTTCATCCCCTCCCCATCCCCTTCATAGGTTGTCTTTTTTCCCAGGGAGCAAACTACTGCTGGAAATTCCTCTCAAGTAAGAATACCACAGAAGCTAGGAAGACAGAAGCAAGGAGGTAGAAGTCACATGGGACGCCTCACCCGTATGCAATGCAGATGCTCACGGTATCCTCCCGTGTGGGCCACTGCCCTCCCTTCTCTTCTGGACCTTCCCTTGTGCACTGTGAGAGACCCAGCAGGGTGGAAAGATGGCACGTTTTCTGCTGGAGGTGCCAGTCCTGGCACCCTGGTGGAACCTGGAACAACAAACTTCTGGACTCTGGGCTTGGGGTCAATGGCTGCATTGTTTCTAGTTTCCCGCCATCTGCTTCTCTGAAGATTTTCTAATTAATACAGAAAATTCAAAATTGACATACCGTAAAATTTAATCTTCCAAAGAAGCATTATAAAAAAAAATTAATGTTTATTTATTTTGAAGGAGAGAGAGAGTGAGCAGGGGAGGGACAGAGAGATAGGACAGAATTCGAAGCTGGCTCCAGGCTCAGAGCTCTGAGCTGTGAGCTGTCAGGACAGAGCCCAACATGGGGGCTCAAACTAGGAGCTGTGACATGACCTGAGCTGAAGTCTGATGCTTAAGCGACTGAGGCACCCAAGAGTGCCTCAGAAAAAACATTAGAAACCAAAACTCAATATGTAGCCAACATGCTATCAGGAAACCACAGATTTCAAGACAGTTTTGTCCTGTTTTAAAATTTCAAACACTCTGTAAATTGAGTTGAAATTAACAGATTTTAATTTAAATCCCAACTAAATTTCAGTATAATAGTCCATTTGGTTGGGTGGGTGGGTGGGGGGAAACCTGACATTTCCTAGAGAATAAAATAGCTAACTTAAATCTAATGTTGTAATTTCAGTACACAGAAAATATATTCTAACCTGAGTACATTTTCAAGCATGATAGGGTATCAGATAATTTTGACTATATAACAATGATTTCAAAGAGCTATAGAAAAAAGTGAATAAAGAAAAGAGATCAGGTACCTTAAAAAATGCCAACCAAACTTTACTTGTTTGAAGAATAGAAAAATTCAAAATTAGTAACTGGACTCCTTCAAATGAAAATTTGGCAAAACAAGAAAAGCAAGAATATGATGCACCTAGAAACACTCCAACAGGTGAAAATAAAGTGATAATTTTTTCTCAGTCATATTGGAATACTTTTTATTTTATTTTTTTAATGTTTTATTTATTTTGGGGAGAGAGAGAGACAGCGTGAGCAGGGGAGGGTCAGAGAGAGAGGGAGACACAGAATCCGAAGACAGGCTCCTGGCTCTGAGCTAGTTGCCAGCACAGAGCCCAACGTGGGGCTTGAACCCACGAACCAGGAGATCATGACCTGAGCCAAAGCTGGACACTCAACTGACTGAGCCACCCAGGTGCCCCTGGAATACTTTTTAAAAACGACCTAATGGGATGCCTGAGTGGCTCAATTGGTTGGGCGTCTGGCTGTGGCTCTGGTCATGATCTCACAGTTCAGGGGTTTGAGCCCTGCATCAGGCTCTGTGCTGATGGCTCAGAGCCTGGAGCCTGCTTGGATTCTCTCTCCCTCTCTGCCCCTCCCTGGTTTTCTCTCTCTCAAAAATAAATAAACGTTAAAAAATATTTAAAAAGTAAAATAAAATAAAAACAACTTACCAAGGATTTAGGCTGTGAAATTACATTCATCTAATGAACCATCTTAAGAACCTTGCAATTGATGAGGAAAAATTACATACACACATTTATGGAAGGATGAATTTGACACAGGACAAACACAACCGAACAGGTTTTATAATAAAATACAGCTATGTATGTGTGTCCATGGAAACACACTTCTGTAGTCTATGTTTGTAAATGAAATCCATCAGTCTAATAGGTTTAGACCAACCTGAACAACAGTTTATTATAGGAAGTGCCATTATAAAGTAGATATGGAGCCAGGTTTCCCTGTGTTTTTACTGTAAATAATTCTGAGTTGTGTTGTTTTCCTGGAAGCAAAACATAGCATTATGTTTCAATTTTGAAATAAAGATTTAAAAAAAAGATTCCTACTCATATGAATGAAGTTATATTTGGTTCTTGGGTCTCTCTTTTCCTTGTTATGACTTTTTCTTCTTTCAGCCTTGTGACACTTTATCCCTTCCATAACAATTCACTATTATCCCCAGCAGCTGCTGGTAACATACTGTGAGCTTTTCAATGAGACTGACTTTGGCCTCTCATTTTCTTGGTGCCAGATGACGCTGCAATCCTGAATCCTAGAAATGAAATTAAGTTTCTATTTCTGAAACATGAGCAATAAAAGCATGCAAATAACTTGTGGATGGAATAGTCACAAACTGATTTGGAATCTTACACAGGAAAGCCTAAGTAGATAAAGAGAATGGTGGGAGTTATAAACCATAATTCCTTGTGAGCTCTCCCTTGTACTTCAGGATTGTTTTTTCTCTCTGCTAAATCCTCTATCCTTTTGCCTGCACAGACTCTCACTCTAAAACCAAGGGTTTGCATTAGCAAGACTTCAGATAACAAGAAACCAAAAATTTTAATTTATAGGCTCACCAACAGCATTCCTACTGAGAAGATGTCAAATGTAGGTAATAAATGTATAAGAAAAGAACAGCATACAATCAATTATTTGAAGCGTCATTCCTTCAAAATTTAGCCCCTACACATATATTCCACTTGATTTAGGTAGATGAAATATTCTCTACCTGTGGTGCCTCAAATATTTTGTCATCTGTTCATATCCTATTTCCTACCTGGAACAGAAATCCTATTTTTGTCTTCCCTGTTCTATTTTCCTTGAGTTTCTACTACTTACCTTTTATGTCTCCAGTCATTATTTGCTTCCTCCCGGAAGCCTTCTTTGACTTTTTAAATCTAAACCACGGACTCATCTATACCTCTGAAATCCTTCAGTACTGAAATCACAACTTTTCTACTATAGGAGAGGAAAAAAAAATTTCTTTTCACCATTCTAGATTCTCCACTGGGACTCTGTAACAAAAGCTAGATTAACAAGAGAAAAGTGTACAAATTTATTTAAGCTTTACATAATACAGGAGTCTTCATTATGAAATGAAAGGACCCATGGGACTATTAAACCTGAATGTTTTTATACAAGGTTTGGTAAGAGTTGAACATCATTGAAAAATGTAATAGGACAAAAGGGTATGGGCTAAGTATAGTAAACTGGAGGAAATTTAGTAAGGCCTGTTCATTCAGATTCCTCTTAGTGTCTGTCTTAGGAGATAAGTACGCTCCTTTCCTCCAAGTGTAGGGAGGGCACCTGTCACGTGAGTGTCTTAGCACTTGCTTCAGGGAAGAAGGTTAGGGAGTCCTTTTAGCAACTACTTTTTCTCAAATTTCTTCAGCTTAAAATAATACGCCAAGGTGCCACATTTTGGGGTAGTATCCTGAGCCCTGTCACTATTCACAATTTCATTGCCTATTAATTTATCTGAATTCCTGCTCCACTGATGTTAAATACATGAAGAAGGCTATGTTTTTCATTCACCTGTTCATCTACTACATGTAACAAAGTAGATGCCACACAGTTGCCACTCAAAATTTGCTTGCATATATGCAGCAGTTTCCTTATATCCATCTTCCCTTCCCCAAATTACACACAATTTAACATTTAAACAGTACCATCCTAAAGTCAAAAAATATTATTAGACCTTTTCCCACATTACAATTTCTCAGTTTCTTATTGCATAGAGGTAAAAATGACATCAGTCCTCCTTGTTCTGTCTAATCTCTTTTTCCAAACCTCCATTTACGACTCTGCACACAAGCCATTCTGATTCCTTTGTAATTTGTCAATGCATCATGCTTCCTCTTACGTCCTCACACTTGGGAATTTTTCTTTCTACTTCATGTCCTTTTATTTCTAAGTTCTGTGCATTTGAAATTTGTATTTACCTTCTAAGCATGAACCTACTTATTTTACTCCAGAAACCGATGTTCACATCTCATGTTATTTTAATGTCCAAGTTGATCCTCATTACTTGTGGATTCAGTATTTGCAAATTTACTAACTAATATTTATTTGTAACACCAAAATCAATATTTGTGGCACATTCAAGTGTTCTTTCATGATGTATTTAATGCCATTCTGAGTCTGTGAATTGGCTTAAGTCTGGAAGCTAGGTGGCAATCTATTGCCTTTATGGCTTTTCCTCCTATATAGTTCAAACAATACTCCAGTAGGCTTCCCATCTAGTTCTAGGGACCCTCTGTTCAGTTGTCTCAATTATAGATCCCTGTGTGCTAAAACATTCTGATTACTGGTATATCCCCACTTTAAGGTAAATCATACACCATTTCTTTGGCAGTTAAACTCTCACAAGTACAAACTGTTCAACCATTCACCAGCTGCATAAGACAACATGATAAATCTTGAATCCCTAGTAATTGTACTAATATGAATTCAATTCAACCCAATCAGGTGTTATATTTTAGCCTCCTTGATATAACAACCTTAGAATCCACCTCCAAAAGTTCAGTAGTCTCAGAGAAGGCCTAGTATCCCCTTTAAAGGGCTCATCTGATTAGGCAAAGCTCACAAAGGATAATCTCCATTTTAATTAATTTAAAATCAATGATGAAGTGTTAGTTCATGATGTGGATATGTTGGAGGTCCGTAGCTGATGGCCAATAAAGAATTCTTGAGATGTCTTCATCAGTGCAAAAAGGAGGTTTTATTAAAGCACAGGGACAGGATCTGTGTGCAGAAAGAGCAGTACGGGGTGGGGGTTGTGATGGGTGACTATAAGTTTGGAGGGAGTTAGAGACAGAGCAAGCTTCCAAGGAATTTTGGAAACAAGGTTTCCAGGATCCTGGTAGGGCTAGATATTGTTAGGAAAGGTCATTTATTACTGTTTAGTAAAAACTCAACCGTGATGTTGCAGGATTTTTTTTTTTACCTCAATACCTGGGATTAGTTGTTTCACCACTTTGAAGAAGGAAGAGGTGGACACAAAATAAAATGAGCAGCAGTCAAAACTTTATTAGAATATAAGATTAGAAAGTAAGAATAGTATGAAATCTCTCATTGCAGAAAGGGGGTATTCAAAAGTTAATGCTGGTGACTATGGGCAAGGGACTTTGTTTTGTAGAGTTTTGGTCGGCCCCCAACTTACCCCATGTTCCTTCTCAGGTTCACCCTTATTGGTTTGATAACTCTAGGTGCTGAGTTGTCCATTTCTGATTGGCTTGATTTCATTGTGTGAGGAGTCAGACTTTGATCATACTGTCCCTTGTATAACATAAGTTTTATGGTTTATTTATTTTAGTTAGGTATTTTGATTGTCAAATTACTGAGGGGAACCTGAGGGGGGAGCACTTAGTGTCTGTTACATTCTTTCTTTTTTAATTTTTTTAATATAGTTTATTTATTTTTGAGACAGAGAGAGACAGAGCACACATGGGGAGGGGCAGAGAGAGAGGGAGACACAGAATCTGAAAAAGGCTCCAGGCTCTGAGCTGTCAGCACAGAACCTGAGGCAGGGCTCAAACCCACAAACTGCGAGATCATGACCGGAGCTAAAGTCGGACGTAACCGACTGAGCCACCCAGGAGCCTCACATTCTTAAGAGAAACCTTATGCCTGAGGGAGTTTGCTCCTGGTCAGACACTCCCAGCATTGTTTTAAAATATGTGTTTTCCCCACCCAAGGACCTCAGGTCCTAACCTTTCCCTCTCTGCCTATTTTATCCTATTTTCTCCTATCATAATGAGACCCTTCAGATATAACTCATTGGGCCATATGCTTGGAGTATGATTGCTAGCATACATCTTAGCAAGTAGAAATAAAGGAAGCTTCCAAAGGAATTTATGTATGTTTAAAGTAGACTCGGGGCTCCTGGGTGACTCAGTCGGTTGAGCATCCGACTTCGGCTTAGGTCATGATCTCAAGGTTAGTGGGTTCAAGCCCCACGTCGAGCTCTGTGCTGACCGCTAGCTCAGAGCCTGGAGCCTGCTTCAGATTCTATGTCTCCCTTTCCCTCTGACCCTCCCCTGTTCATGCTCTGTCTCTCTCTGTCTCTCAAAAATAAATAAAATGTAAAAAAATAAAAATAAATAAAATAAATAAAATAAAGTAGACTCACAGGATCCTGGGGGTTGGGCTAAGATTGCCTTTTGCCCTTAGCAAAGTGCTAAGGCAGCTGAGTTCCTAGAGGAAGGTACTCTGCCTGTCTCGAGGATGTGTCAATGGCTCTAAGTAGTAAGGGAATTTCATTTTTTCCCTTTTGCCTTTGTTCCCCACATAATTCACCCTGAACAATTTTGACCCTTAAATCTTTAAGACTGCTGAGGGTGGAAGGTCTTATCTTCTGTTAACTTCTTCCTGCTGAATGAGGGGCATAGAGATGTCCTTACCTATGGGTCAAAATTGATCACTTGGATATATATATATATATAGAGAGAGAGAGAGACAGAGAGAGAGAGAGAGAGAGAATTGAATCCAAGGGGGACTGCATATATGGATCTTCCAGAGTAAAAAGGGTTATCTGTAAGCTTGATGCTATTTCAGTGAAGGAGTCTCTGTACCAGGTGGAGAGACATGAGAGACACCAGCAAAACACAATTAGGGTAACAAAAAGAAAAAGAAGCCCAAATAAGAGTCTTTTGACAGTTGACAAAAATCCTCTTCCAGTCCAGGAGTGTAACCAATTATATTAAAGGAAAGAGAGGGATTGTTGAAAGCACCAATTTGAGTATTCATGTTACTTAGAAATCCAGAAATATATTCATGATGATCTAGAATGTATACACATCATTCTGTTTTTATGATAGCACAAGTTCCACCTTGTGAAACAGTTAAAACATCTATTTTTAATCTCTGAATCTATAAGTCTAATGGCATCTATAGAATGCCATTCTATTTTGTAAAACTGCTTTACATATTTGTGTTACTTCAGTATTTAATAAAGAAATGCAATTTTTAGTGTCATTTAGGGCTTTCACTGTGTGTTTCTGTGGTAGAGTCCCCTCCCTAAGAAAAGAAAAAAAATGAACATCTCAAGGCAACCTTTCTATTCATGTATGTGACAACATCCCTTACGACCTTGTAACATGAGACCATTTAATCAGACTGCATGTTTGTGTGTTACCATATACGGGAGACAAAAACTAAAAAATATATATAAAACCATGTCACGTGGTGTTCGAGGCTCAGTTCTTTGGGTACAAACCCAACTGAGCAGTGCTGGCAGGAATAAAGTTGCTTCCTGGAAAAAAAAAAGCCTCCCATGTCACGTGTCTCTGTGTGAGAATCCTGCTACACTTCCATGTGCCAGACTACATCCTCCATTCCCAAAAAGGGAATAAAGATGGTTGCTCGGTGGTCATGCCAATGAAACAAAGAACATGTCCACTATTGTTTTAACTTGGAAGGTTGGCTAGGCTGATAATGGTTTTAATAATGTGTCCATGTATCCAGGCAAACCCCAGAGTACAGCAACCTATCCAGACTGGGGGAAGTCATGGACACAAGTTAGAACTGCATAGCCATTGTGTCTCATTAGGAGCCAGTCATCTAATTCTGGACCTCCTTGCACTATGGTCAGGATATCACGAGCTATTTAGTTATGGAGGGCCATCTTTTGAATATGTGGGTTACTGATTAAAGGTGGCTGTTACATGCTTGGTCAAAGCCTCCATTTGCAATTTTACAATAGAGGTGGCTTCTGGGATAGATATGACTAAGGAATAAAACCATCAAGAAGCCCTCTTTGATGGAAACCAACCTGACAATAAACTATAAAGTTAAAAAAAAAAAGTCCACTTTGTCTGAGGTCTAGCCTAACCTAATTATGAGGAATCACTGGCAAGTGGGAGAAGGCTTGTCTCAGGAGATAAGGGCATCCCAAGTGCATCATCCAACCTGATAGCATAAGGAAAGTGGAGCTATTCATGAACTCCACGAGTTAATAGTTAACTCCATGGAGTGGAGAACACTGCAATGTTGTCCTCCCAGCCACACAGAATTGTTCAAGGTGATAGTTGAGTTATAAAGTTGTTGGAGAATTCATCCTATTTTCCAGCTGTTCAAATAATCATGTGCCCATGGGGTCCTCTTATTGTCCCCACACAACAGCAAGCAAAAAGATTGTCCATACATGAACTGTTGTGGCAATTTCTCTGAAGTTTACCTCAAGTTCTCCACCTTAGGCAAGCAGCATTTAAAGACAATCAGAACTAGAATTTAACAGGTATAAAGATGTTATTGAAATATAAGTTTTCTCTCTATAATTGCCCTTATTTCCAAATGAAGCCTAATTGCCCTTATAGCCAAATTAAGACTAATTCATTTGCAAAACAGGTCCAGTTTTAACAAACTTGGCCTAATTATTTACATAAGTTCAGAAAAAATAGTGATTAATCATATAGATCTTTCAAAATCAGGTTTGCTGGAACTCTTCATAAGGAATCTAGATTGAACATTTAGTAGCCTCTCAAATCCTGAATCCAAGCCAAGTACTTGCCACCAGACATGCTTACAATGCCTGTAGATTTGAGAAAATTCCTCTTCATGAGTTCCCAAAAGTATCTTGGGTTCCTGCACCTACCAGGAAGTGACCTTCTTTACTTACTTGGTAAAGCTACTGGGAACTCTGTCAGCAAGGTATCAGGCCAACAGTTCCAAGCTGTTCTATTGGCTCCACATTTTATAAAGTCAATCTTAGTTTATTAAAGGTATTTGGTCATATCTGGGTCTATGCATGTCTCTCTCAAATATGACATTCTAATGAAATCCTTGGTAAAATAACCAATGTTCCAATGGTGTCCTGTTGCAAGGAAAAAGGATTCTTATTGAACTTGTGAAAATAATTATGATTGCCATAGAAAAAATAATACTCACTGAAGCTTTTTGAATTTCAGAGGTTTCAGGTAAGAGAGAAAAGTTAAACGCTTCGGTGTGTTCACAAATGAATACTTTATCACATTTGTGTAAGTCATAGGAAATTTCCTTTTTTGGAAGAGCAAACATTAGAGAACCAGCAATGTGTCAAACAAGAGTCACAAAAACTAGAATCATTTTTCTCAATTCATTTAGTCCCATGTTACTAATTCTTGTTAAGTTTTTTAAAAATGTTTATTTATTTATTTTTGAGCTAGAGAGCACTAGAGGGAAGGGCAGAGAGAGAGAGAGAGAGAGTGATACAGAGAATCCCAAGCAGGCTCATGCTGTCAGTGCAAAACCATAAATGGGGCTTGAACTCACAAAACCATGAGATCATGACCTGAGTTAAAATTAAGAGTCAGACACTTAACAAACTGAGCCATCTAGGTGTCCCTCTTGCTCAGTTTGAATGCAGCTTTTAAGATCTAGAAATTCTTACCTAATTCAGTTTTAATCTTAAAGATATAAAATACTTGTATTTGTCCAAAAAAAGGTCCTTTTTGTGAACCTCTTTGAAGACAAACAGGTTTTACAATAGAACAAGAACAATTATAAATGACAAAAACTCAGAAATGAACATTGTTAAAGATCTAATATGAGAGTTGGAAATTCAGTTATTGCTGTAACACGTAACACTTCAATAGTAGCAAGTGATGACCTTATACCAAAATGTCTACAATCTTATACCAGAAGGTAACATCAATAATCAACCTAATTAGTCAAAGAAGTCTGTTTATGATTTAAATCTTGAGGAATTTTGTTAAAACCTTAGAAAGTTTTAAAGCACATGCCTAAATAGGATTATGGATCACCAAAGACCTGATAAAGGCAAAACATAGAAACTGGTTTTTATGGACCAAAGAAAGAGAAAACAACTTTGTTTACATTTTCTTATCAAAAGCAGACCAACAATACGAGAAACCTTGTCTATTTAACAGAGAGAAAGTGTAATTTCAATATTATATACCAGTGTACTTTTAAAATCCATTCATTTTAATCTTAGTCCTTCGTGACCACACATAAAATTCCTTTCCAAAGATTTTCCTTCACAAACCTTCTACAAATTTCCTTTGCTTCAGATTTTGTCCCAAGCCATTTCTCTCCAAACTACCAGTGTCATTTAGGACAAAATTACTTTCTTTTATGTTCAACAAAAATGTATGTCAATTCCTTATTTCTTTCTTACACATACAGACTTACTTCCCTTATTTATATCACTCTTAATTACATTTAGCAGAATTTTAACTCTTAGAAAGATTAGTTCCCAGCAAAAACTAAGTAGTAGCCAATTGTGAACTGTTATACCAGAACCCTTTAGATGGCAAATTTATGGATACATTTAGCACAAAGCATTTTTCCAACAGACCCAAATATCCTTAGTTTCTCACAATAAGAAAAACCAATTTGACAACAAATTATATTAAAAAATAAAAAATAAATAAATAAATAAACATATCTTTGTAAATGGCAAAAAAAGAAGTCAAAAGCAGATAAACTTTATGCTTAGTAATCAATGCTTTAGTATTTTATCCTATTTGGAAAAGACCTTGCTAGATAAATGCAATCCAATTTATCATCCAAGGAAAACATTAAAGTTGCAGGCTACCAAAGACTTTGAAAGCTAACTTATACCCATGAAAAATTTGAGACAAAATTAACCATCATTTTAAGTCATGTTTTTGCTGACAAACTGCAAGAGATAACATGAGCTTATTTGACCTTTAGTAAACCTTGGTAGAATAAAACTTTCATATTTAATGCTGATAACTCTAAAGACATGTCTATTTTAATTAAACCAACAAATTTAAACTAGTTTAAATACTGATTTATGTTTCACCTGGGTCTGCTTAAAAGTCAATCAATTTGTTCCTCATTGTTAATTTTACCTGGAGTACCAGTGGGGAAATCAGAAGAAGGTGGTCCAAGTGGGGGGTGCTCTTTTCTCCTTGACAGAGAGGGTAGGAGGAGGATCTAATGGTGCTAGAGGCACTAAGGATGGTATAAGAACAAGTATTACAGTCTACACCTGAAGTGGTGGAGAAACTGGGGGGGGGGGTAGCAGAAGAGGTGCCAGAAGGCAGAGAAAGAGGGTTCCCAGTTCTAAACCTTATCAGGTCAAACAGATGATCAGACACCAGGGTTTTCTTTTTCCACCAAACTGGAAATATGCAGTCCATGTCCAGCCAGAGAAGACAGGGAACTTGCCCAAAACAAAGGGAGTTTTGGCAGTTGCTTGGGAATATTCCTTAAAGTCCCTGTTTTGAGGTAGACTAAACAGAGTTGGCTCCAATTATAGCCATTAACCCAGGAAATGAGTGAGGGAGAAGTCCCCACATCTATTTGGAGGAGGAACAGTGAGAGAGTCAGCATCCCCTTTGAAAGGGATGGCCTGTATTTCCTCTAGCAACCTGGGTTCTATCAGGAGGAGACCTATTTAGATAATTAGCATCCAGTATGTCAGGAGGGTGTTTACTGGCCTAGTTCCTGACCAAACACATAATGCAAGAGGCCCTTAGGTCCAGATCCTGATTTAGAGCCCTAAAGGCTTGGACCTAGGGTACCTGTATCCATTTGCCCTGTTTCCTATGGAAGAGATCTAACTGATATATCTTACTAAGGTCATGCTGTAATATAGGAGATCTATTGTTTTCCCCTTAAATCTTGTGATCCAATTTGTTTCTAGTGGTTTAAAGGGCATTCCAAGGGAAAGTCCTTTAGAACTTAATAATAGAAAAGGAGATCCTATCCTCCTAGAAAAGTAGAGAAGATCCACTACCAAGAAAATCCCTGCTGACCCTCAAGGGGTGTCCCATACAGGATACATCAGAGATTCCTGGTGTGAAAGCTACCTGAAGTATCCTTCAAACAAAATCTCTATGATCACTTCCCTGCCATTAATGGCCCTGTAGTAGGGATACTACTAGCATCCCTCCACTTCCCCATCACATTCTAGACTGCAAAATGGGTGCTGGCATATATGGACTGAGATACTGTGCTTTGTGGCTTGAAGGCCATGCCATGAAGGCCATGCCTTACCTTGCCTTGAAGAAATTACTATTTTTAATCCATGGAAAATACTAGAATAGTTTTACAGGGGGAATTACCCAGTTTTGTAATGTAAGTGGTTAGAAGGGGACATTGACAGGAAACAGAAAAGCTGGAAATCTATCATGCTCTAAGTGACATTCCAACATATGTCTTTTAGAACCAACTTCCCAAGGAAGTCCCCTGTTGGGTTATAATTCAATTGGCTCCCAGTGGAGATCTCACAGCTAGAAGCTCCTAGATCAGAGATATGAACGAAATCATATTAGACCAATGAGGAGGAAACTTCACACGGGAGTCTTAAGATCAGTAGCTGTGTTATTCACTGAGGTGGCTTTCCTGTGCCCAAGAGAGAGAACTTTGTATAAGGACAGGAAAAAAGAGAAGGTATCAAGTTTCTGGGTATTTTTTTTTTTGTAGAAAAATCTGTATTTAAAAAAAAAATAGTTAACAACAACGAAAAAATTTAACAAGTTTCACTTAGTAAAGTACACTCAAGAGGAAATCACAGTACAAAGAAAGTTTTAAGTCAAGACCTTACCAATTCCTACAGTATTAATAATGTGTCTCGATTTTCAAAACTAACTTTTTTTAAAAAGCTTAAATGTAACATAAAAGATTTTAAATGAAAATAAACTAAAATGAACATACATGAGGAATGTTCCTCTCTGAGGATTTATCACCTTGAGTTTAAAAAAAAAAAAAGTACATCTCTCCAATGTGTTCACAGTGATGTGGTATAAAAGGTCCATTTAATGTACTTAAAACTACTTTAACTCAGATAACATCACTCTGATGTACACTACCAAAATGTTAATTGAGAAAACCTGAAAATAGTTTTAGTTTACTTAATACCATATGCTAGAAGAAAGTTTTCATGAGAAAACACTGAAGAGGTAACTTTTTAATCCAGATTTCACAAACTCATGGTGTAAAATGGGTCCCACAGCTTCCTCTAGAGTAATAGTTGGTTTTCACTGTTTGTTGCTGCCTGTGAAAATTTGATTGCAATAACCCAAATGCTCCTAAAAAACAAGTCATATCCACCTATGTTGCTCTGGCCTCTATAGCCAGCCCTGTAACAGCCACTCACAGACTGGATCTCAAGACCTCTGAGAGTGGACTAGGCTGACACCCCTCATGCCTTGCATCATCTTGCTGCTATACATCCCATTGCTGGCCTCAGTTGTGGAATTCAGGAAAAGTTCTATGTATCTGTGTTGCATGTTGGCCTAGTCTTTGGACTTAGTTGCCAGAGCTTCTTCATTAGTGGCAAATTCAACACTGGCTTTGCCCGTCACTCTTCCATCAGGGCCAATCTCAATATGGACTCTAACAGGGTTGAAATGGAGAGAAGAAGTTGTAAATGTCATTCTCTGTGGCTTTATATGGAAGCTCTCTCATGTGGACAGTGTCCAGTGGTACTCTGGACAGTGAACTCATTGTCTCTTTATCTGTGGTCATACATGCCCAAGAGACAATAACGGAGATCTCTCCCAAACAGATCATTAGTGAAGCTGTAGTCATCACTGAGGCCTCTGTACTCATAGTCCCAGAAGCCTGCACTGTAAGTACCAGACCTCAACCTCTCCAGGCCCACTTGCTTGACAATGCCAATATACCTCCTGGCTGTGTGCTGGTGTGGTCATAGGGCCCCAGCCACTGTACAGACATGAAATTCAGAAGGGGATCCGAATATGACCTGACTTCTTCCTGACTGCTTTTGAACACTTCAATATACCTGTGCCCAATTCTCTCCTTGTGTTTCTGTAGGGCCTTCTCAGCTAACTCTTGTGAGGCAAACTACACAAAGGTGTCCCCTGTAATCTTGCCCTCAAAGTCCAGGCAATGTAATCCCATTTGACACAATTTTCAACCCTGAGAAAAACTGAAAAATTTCTTCTGTGGTGCATCCAAATGAGAGTCCCCAAAGCTGCATGAAGCCATTGCTGGCAGTGTCAACACTGTTTGGACCACTGTGCTACAACATCCAATCCATTTCGTTTCTGTGAGACTTGAACACCTCAATGTGCCAGTGTCCCATGCTTTCCATGCCTTTTTTAAGGGCCATTTTTACATCATCTTCTGATTCAAGTTCAACAAAAGCCAAAATAATTCTGCCTGGCTTCTCTAGTGTAGATGAAATGAATGCCTATTTCAAGAATTGGTCAATGGGTTATAAGTAGTAAGGAGTAGTAAGGAAATTTCACTGTTTCATTTTTTCCTTTGTTTCCCACATCAGTTCACAACCCTCTCAGGAATTTTCCTGGTATAATCTGAAACTGAAATAGACAGAGGGCAAAGAGAGACTGAAGTATGAGGCAGGCCACTTCAGGTTGGTAGGTGGTAATTTTAATTAATTATTATTATTAATAATAACAAATAATAATATAATAATCACATCCACTCACCAAATCTTAAAAGTTTACAAAGATGCCATAAGTGGGCTTTTTCACTTTTAAGATAAAGGTGTTTTCAACATTATATCACCAACCCAAGGCTCATGTACTTGAAGCAGCCCCTGGAGCAGAAAAGGCAAGTGGAATCCACATTGTGAGGACAGAGGGAGAGGGGTGGGAAGGAGCCTCTGAGTTCCTGGGTCCAGTTCATGGGTCAGTCAGTGGTCATGTCTTTTTTTATCACATTCCCCAACATTCTACCCCTTGTGCTGTTTTAACATTTTATTTATTTATTAAATATTTATATTTATTTTTATAAATTTTTTAGAATGTTTATTTGTGAGAGGCAGAGCATGAGTGGGGGAGGGGCAAAGAGAGGGGCACGCAGAGTCTGAAGCAGGTGTCAGCACAGAGGTTGACACAGGGCTTGAACTCACGAGCCATGAGATCATGATATCAGCCAAAACTGGATGCTTAACCTACTGAGCCACCCAGTGCCCCATTTTTTTCTTTCTATTAACCTTGTCACTTATTTGTTATTTGGGAGATGAATCCTCTATTTAATATCATGGTGTTTTTGCCTGGTATTACATATATTGACTTTTGAAATGTGATCCTGATTACTATCTATTCCATGAGGGTATCCAAACATAGTACTTAATTTGCACTAACCAAATTACCATAATTTAAGGGAAATCTGACATCTTTGGCAATATGTCATCTCGCCAGGGCATTTTGATGGCCATTCTTTCTCTGCACCCATTTGCTGTATCTACTGATGTGTCAATGGCTGAAGTTTATATCCAAGCTAAAGTATCAGCTTCCTGATTGCTACATGGTGTCAGTGACTCATGAGCTGGTACATGGAAAACAGTGAGGGCTGCCTTACGTAGGCACTTACAGATGGGCTCAAATGTCTCTCTAAATGTCTTGACCCCACATGGGCTTCCACATCTTGGCTATATATTGTCTGAGCCTTAGGATTAACCCTTTTAGAACAGCATGGCTGCCAGGGCTCGTGAGTAATCAGCAGCCAGACTGCTCTGAGATCAGCCCTTTGGGTGCTGCATTGGCTGCCATGTGAGAGGCCCTAGCTGGTGGAGTGCTGTGTACACTGCTAAGAGCTGTTGCTGTATGGAAGTATATCGGATTTTGGCCCCATTCCAGACTTAGGGCAAAAACCCTAAGGAAGCTTCCCTTCTGTTGTTTCTGCTATAGTGGTACCCATAATATTTGGAGTCAAATACATATTTAACTCAAATGTTAGCCATACTTGGGATATGTACAGAGCTTTAATCTGCTTCACTAGTATTTTTGTCTTCTCAAAGATGGCTCACTGCTTTGATCCGCAGTCCCCCATTATGCCCTTGTTGGGAAGCAAGAATTCCTCTCCCCTCAAAAGTCCTTCTAGCTGGAATAAGAATCAAGTTGATAAGAGACGGATTAACTGGAGAAAATTGAATTTAATAGGTGTATGTATATATGGGCAATCCACGTAGACATGAAAATTCCAAAGATAGGCAAAATGATGTATACATGTCATTCTCAACTAAGAATAAAGGGGTGGAGGTCTGGGATTTCAGAGGAAAAAATGCACTTCACAGGGTGATAAAGAGAGTAGATGTTTGGTAATTAGATATTTGCTCTACCATACAGATGGGTCACTCAGATAAAATTTATCTCTGTTAATAACCCTATTCCGGGAAAGACCCTCATGTTAGATTCTTCTGTGTGATTAAAGAAGAGACAAAATTTCTCACAGGGTCTCAAGTGACTTTAGCTCAAAATAATCCACATGCCTAAGTGGCACATTCTGGGGGTGGTCCTGTCCTGAACCTTTCAGTTTCCCCATTTGAAACTTCACTGGGAATTTCACATATTAAAAGCTGAACTGATAGATTGTTTCATCTCACTGATCCTTTCATAGTCCTGACAATAGGTCAGTTTAGTGAAACTCATTTCAGGAGGAAGTGATGTAGGTGTATTTTCAAAGTTAGGCATAAGGTTCAAGTAATCAGGTATTAAATAAGGGGCCTTTCTATGGAAACAAAAGAAAATCAATGGTTAATTATGAGGTCAAATAATAGCCAGTTCCTGAGTTCTGAGTGCTGCTAGTTACAAAGACTTCTGGATGTCAGACTTGAAACATCTTCAGAGAGTGAGGGTAGGTAATAGAAATCTGACAGATCTTCCTTGTTTGTAGCTCAAATGTGTCTGTTGGTCTTTTGAGTGGCCTGTAGAGAAAGTACAAAGCTTATTTACAGATAAGCTATATGGCAATTTCTTTACACCGAGTCATTTATATTTAGTTTTCAGGGCTTCAGGATAAAGGGCAGTGTTATCAAATGATATCAAGCCAAAATGGTGCGAGAAAAATCAAAATGTTAGTTTGGAGAGATGTAGTCAGGTATTGGTGGACATTAGAAGAGACCAGGATCTAGTTCAGCTTATAATGAAGAGTATTAAAATCTAATATCTACAGGGGCACGTAGGTGGCTCAGTTGGGTGAACATTCAACTTCAGCTCAAGTCATGATCTCATGGTCCATGGGTTCGAGCCCCATGTCAGGCTCTGTACTGACAGCTTGCAGCCTGGAGCCTGCTTCATATTCTGTGTCTCCCTCTCTCTCTGCCCCTCCCCTGCTCATGCTCTGTCTCTCTGTCTCTCTGTCTCTCTTTCTCAAATATAAATAAACATAAAAAAAATCTATTATCTACAAAGATGGTACTGAAACATATTTTCTTTCTACAATCACCCTCATTTTTACCAAAGATAGCCAACTTAACACTAATTTTTTTTTTTGCAAAATAAGTCTGGTTAAAAAAATGTGAACTATTTACATAAGCATAGAAAGAATAGTAATTGACTATATACACTCTTTAAAACATTGCTGTATCTTTTCATGAGGAATCTCTAGATTGAATTTTTAATAATTTCTCAAGGCCAGAGACAAGCCATCAGACTTTGCCTGCAATATCTATAGATTTAAGTGAATTTTTCTCCTCTCAAGATCCCCAAAATACCCTCAGGTTCCTGCATCTGCCAAAAAACGACCTTCTTTACTCACCTGGTAAAGCTTCTGGGAACTCTGTAAACAAGGTATCAAGCTGATATTTCCAAGGGGGCTTTATTGGCCCCATAAAGTCAACCTTAGTTCCCTAAAACTGTCTGGTCATAACTGAACCTATGCAAGTCTTTCTCAGATATAACATTCCAGTTTTAGTAATATAATCACCATTTCCAATGTATACTGTTACAAGGAGGACATATTCTTATTGAACTTCTGTAATAAAATATATTGCCATAAAATATAATAATACTCACTGAAATTTTCTGAATTCTGGAGGGTTCATGTAAGGAGAAAAGATAAATGTTTCAATTTGTTTATGAAGCTATACTTTGTTCAAATTTCTGTAAGTCAGTTAGCTTAAGAGAAAAAAAATTTTAATTTGGAAAAAATAAAACATTTAAAAAACTCATAAATCTTTCAAACACAAGAATCATAAAAATTATAATTATCTTCCTCCATGCAGCCCCATGCTATTTATTCTTGTTCTGCTTGAATCCAGTTTTTCCAGAAGTTCTGGCTTTTTTATGATCTGATGATTATCAGAAGCCTATACTCAAGAGTTTTTTCCATGAGTCCCATACATTTACAGGAAACTTTTATAGAGGCATCTGAGTAAAAGGACAACTGTCTGTAAATGATAAGAGACTTAAAAATGGTCATGGTTAAAGATCTGATTAGAGTTTCTTACACTGCAAATGACAAGGAAATTTGGTTATTTTTGTGAACTGCCACACACTTGAAGATAATTACATAATGGAACATCAGATTTCTAGGAGTTTCACATAATTTTAGAATACTTATTTTAATAGTATATCTGCATAAATATAATCTAAGAAGGTTTGATACCACATCTTTGACAATGTTTTCATATAATTAAAAAAATTAATGTTTATTTGTTTTAGAGAGACATAGAGAGAGAAAGAGAGAGAGAGAGAGAGAGAGAGAGAGACAGACAGAACATGAGAAAGGGAAGGGCAGAGAGAGAGAGGGAGATGCAGAACTTGAAGCAGGCTCCAGGCTCTGTGCTGTCAGCCCAGAGCCCAATGTGGGGCTCAAACTCACAAACTGTGATATCATGACCTGAGCCAAAATCAGATGCTCAACCAACTGAGCCACCCAGGCACCCTGGTTTTCACATAATTTAATATGCCAAATAAACTTCATTAGTTTAATTTATCACACACACACAAAATGGTTTTTTTGAAATGTTCCAGAAGACTGCTAGAAAATTTCTGTTACTTGTGGTCAAAAAACTTTATTTTAGAATTTGATTTTGGGAAGTATGTAAAAATGTCTAATATAAACAGTTTTGAACATTTGATTCAATAGGATCACAATCATTATGAAACAATATTTAATTATGCATTTAACAAAAGTGTCAATAAAAGATATCGAAAGCAAATATGAAAGGTTAAATATTTGTGAGTAAAATTTAGCTTTTATTTATTTTTAAGTATTTATTTACTTATTTATTTTGGGAGAGAGAGAGAGTGCAAGCTGGAGAGAGGGGCAGAGAGAGAGGGAGGGAGAGAGAATCCCAAGTAACTCTGTACATCAGCATGTAGCCTGATACAAGCCTCAGACTCACCAACTGGGAGATCATGACCTGAGCAGGAACCAAGAGTCCAAAGCTTAATTGGCTGACCCATTCAGGTCCCCCAAATTTAGCTTTTTTAATATTAAGATTCAGATTCCTTAAATAATCAAAGACCTTATAAACATGGTAAATTGCTTCAGCAAAAAGAATCATTGATTTTTTAAGGCAGATATCTTGTTCACAATTTCTTATGAAAAGCAGTCCAATGGTTTAAGAAAACTTTTTACTTTTAATGAAGAGGAAAGGAAAATTTTGCACTGATTTACTTTTGATATCGCAGTTCATTAATTATTTAAATTTATCCTAATCTTAGCCAGTACGAATCACATATAAAATTTCTTTCCAAAGACTCTATATTCATAAAACTATTACAACTTTCTTTTTTTATATTCAGCTCAGGAACTAAACTTTCCTTCTATAAATAATCAGTCTACTTTAGAGCAAAATTATTTTCTTTTCCCTCAAAAAATATGTATTTTTCTTCCTTATCCTTTTCCCCAAAAACACAGATCTTGATTTCCTCACATAGAGAGCTGTTCTTATTAGTTACAGTAGTCTTATATATTTATTAGAATTCTTAATGCTTAGAAACATTAATTTCTAATGTAAACTAAGTAGTAAGCAATTGTGAATTGTATGTTATACCAGAATTCTTTTCTTTTTTAATTTTTAAAAATTTATTTATTTATTCTTGAGAGAGAGAAAGAGAGAGAGAGAGAGAGAGAGAGAGAGAGAGAGAGGATAAATGAGCAGGGGGGGGCAGAGAGAGAGGGAGAGAGAGAATACCAAGCAGGCTCCACACTGTCAGCATGGAGCACAACGTGGGGCTTGAAACTATGAAATGTGATATCATGACCTGAGCTGAAATCAGGAATCAGATGCTTAACTGATTAAGCCACACAGTGCCCTCAGAATTATGTAAGTTGACAAATTTATGAATATATTTCATAATTTTTAGAAACATATTTTATAGTACAATCTTACAATAAAGCATATGTTTACTAAGACACTCAAATTTATTTTAGTTTTTCTTAAATTTTTTTTCATTTTTATTTGAGAGAGAGAGAGAGAGAGAGAGAGAGAGAGAGAAGGAGGGAGAGAATCTTGGGCAGGCTCCATGCTCAACACAGAGCCAAACTCAGGGATGGATCCCATGACCCGGGGATCATGACCTGAGCTAAAATCAAGAGTCAGATGCTCCAATAACTGAGCCACCCAGAAGCCCAAATTTTTCTATAGTAAGACAAAAATAAATAAATAATATTCATCACTTAATGTTTTATAACTTTACCTTATTCACAAATAATCTAGATTATCAACAAATTTGATTTTACTCATTAAAATTTTTTAATGCTTATTTATTTTGGGGAGACAGAGTGTGAGTGAGGGAGGCACAGAGAGAGGAAGGGAGACACAGAATTTGAAGAAAGCTCCAGGCTCTGAGCTGTCAACATAGAGCCCAACATGGGGCTCAAACTCGGGACCTGTGAGATCATGACATAGGCCAAAGTCCGAAGTTTAACAGACTGAGCCATCCAGGCATCCCCTTCATATTTTTTATATGTTTATTTTTGAGAGAGAGAGAGAGAGAGAGAGAGAGAGAGAGAGAGAGAGAGAACACGAGCAGGGGAAGGACAGAGAGGGAGACACAGAATCCAAAGCAGGCTCTAGGCTCTGAGCTGTCAGTACAGAGCCCAATGCGGGGCTCAAACTCACAAACCAAACCATCTTGACCTGAGCCGAAGTCATACACTCAACTGACTGAGCCACCCAGGCGACCCTGATTTTACTCATCTTTTAACTTAGCAAAACTTTAAAATTTTAGATTACCAAAGGTGTTGAAAGCTATATAAACATTTGCCTACAAATCTTTTATACATTTAATTAACTTGTTCTTAACGCTTATGCTAGGACTACCCTCAACACTCCATGAGGCATAATTTTTTTTTTCTATTGACGAATTTTGAAACAGAAATACCATAAACTTATGTGACTTTTTGTGTATATAAGTGGAAAAAAAGTTTTTTAAAAAATGTCTTATTTTAATTCCAGTTAGTTAACATACCGTGTTATATTCATTTGAAGCATACAATATACTGGTTCAACAATTTCATACAACATCTGGTGCTCGTCATAAGTGCATTACCCATCCCACCATCCACTTCCCCTCCGGTAACCATTAGTTTGTTCTCTATAGTTAAGTGTCTGTTTCTTGGTTTCTCTCTCTCTTTCTCTCTCTTTTTTGCTTATTTGTTTTATTTCTTAAATTCCACATGAGTGAAATCATTGGTATTTGTCTTTCTCTACCTGACTTATTTCACTTAGCATTATACTCTCTAGTTCCATCAATGTCATCGCAAATGGCAAGATTTCATTATTTTTATGTTGGAATGAGATTTGGTTATATATATTATATACCATGTATATTATAGTATATAGAATATGATATAAATTATATAATATATACACTATATATGATAATATGATATTATAATATATATTATAGATTATAGATGAATATAATATATTATAGATTACATATATAATATTATATGATATATATTATATATATATATATTTCTATGGATAGACACTTGGGCTCTTCCATATCTTGGCTATTATAGGTAATGCTGCTTTAACACAGAGGTGCATGTATCCATTTGATACATGTCTTTTTATTCTTTGTGTAAATACATAAATACATTTGATACATTTGATACATGTCTTTTTATTCTTTGTGTAAATACCAAATAGTGTCATTGTTGGATCATAGGGTAGTTCTACTTTTAATTTTTTGATAAAACTCTGTACTGTTTCCCATAATAGCTGTATCAGTTTGCATTCCCACAAAAGTTCAAGAGGGTTTTTTTTCTCCACATCCTCACTGTCACTTCTTGTCTCCTGTGTTGTTGATATAACTTCTGTGAGGTTATTTCTAATTATAGTTTTGATTTATATTTCCCTGATAATGAATTATGTTTAAATCTTTTTATGTATCTATTGGCCATCTGGATGTCTTCTTTAGAAAAATTCCTCTTCGTGTCTTCTGTCCATTTTTAATTTGGATTATTTGTTCTTTGGGTATTGAGTTTTATAAATTCTTTATATATTTTTGGATACTAATGCTTTATCAGGTATGTCATTTGCAAATATCATCTCCCATTCTGTAGATTGCTTTTTTGTTTTTTGATAGTTTCCTTCATTGTGAAGAAGCTTTTTTATTTTGAGATAATCCCAATAGATTATTTTTGCTTTTATTTCCCTTGTCTCAGGGGACCTTTCTAGAAAAAAAAAAAAGTTGCTCTGTCTACGGTTCCTGTCAGAGAAGTTACTACCTATGCTCTCTTCTAGGAATTTCATGGTTTTAGGTCTCACATTTAGGTCTTTAATCATTTTGTGTTTGTTTTTATATATGGTTTAAGAAAGTGGTCCAGTTTCATTCTTTTTCATGTTGCTGTCCAGTATGCCCACACCATTGGTTGAAGAAACTCTCTTTTTCCCATTGGATATTCTTTCCTACTTTGTCAAAAATTAATATGCATATAATTGTGGGATCATTTCTGGGTTTTCTATTCAGTTTGTTATTCTCTGTGTCTATTTTTGTACCAGTACCATACTGTTTTGATTATGAAAGCTTTGTAATATAACTTGAAGTCCAGAATTTTGATGTATTTAGCTTTACTTTTATTTTTATTTTTTAAGTTGTTTTTAATGTGTATTAATTTTGAGAGAGAGACATACACAGAGTATGAGCAGGGTAAGGGCAGAGAGAGGGAAACAGAATCCAAAGCAGGCTCCATGCTCTGAGCTGTCAGAACAAAGCCTGATTTGAGCTTGAACTCTCAAACTGTGAGATCATGGCCAGCTGAAGTCAGATGCTTAACCAATTGAGCCACCCAGGTGCCCCTACTTTTCTTTTTCAAAATTGCTTTGGCTTCTCAGAGTCCTTTGTGATTCCCTACAAATTTTAGGATTATTTGTTCTAGTCATGTGAAAAATATTGTTGGTATTTTGATAAGGATTGCATTAAATGTGTAGATTGCTTGTGTAGTATAGACATTTTAACAATATTTGTTCTTCCAATCCATGAGTATAAAATGTCTTTCAATTTGTTTGTGTCATCTTCATTTCTTTCATCAGGGTTTTATAGTTTTCAGAGTGCATGTCTTCCACCTCTTTAGTTCAGTTTATTCCTAAGTATTTTATTATTTTGGTGCAATTGTAAATAGGATTATTTTCATAATTTCTCTTTCTGCTGCTTCAGTATTGGTGTATAGAAATGCAACTGATTTCTGTACATTGATTTTGTATCCCATGACTTTACTGAATTCATTCGTCAGTTCTAGCAGTTTTTTGGTGGTGTCTTTTGGGTTTTCTATATATAGAGTATCATGTCACCTGAAAATAGTGAGTTATTACTTCTTTGTTATCGATTTGAATTCTTGTTATTTCTTCTGCCCCCATTTCTTGCTCTTCTTCTAAGACGCCTATGATATAGATATTGTTTTGTTTCATGGAATCAGGTAGTTCTCTAAGTCTCCCCTTGTGATCTAATAATTTTCTTTCCCTCTTATGTTCAGCTTAATTGTTTTCCATAATTTTATCTTCTATTTCACCTAATCACTTCTCTGCTTCTTCAATCCTCATGGTCACTGCATCTAGTTTATTTTGCATCTCAGTTATAGCACTTTAAAATTCATCCTCACTAGCTTTTAGGTCATTGATCTCTGCAATGAGGGTTTCTCTGATGTCCCTATGCTTTTACAAGGCCAGCTAGTAGTCTTATGATTATTCTAAATCCTTGCTCAGATATATTGTTTATAACTGTTTTAGGAAAGTCCTTGGTTGTGATTTCTTCTGGATCTTAATTTTGGGGAGAATTCCTCTATCTTGTCATTTTGGCTACATTTCTATCATTTGCATGTTTTAAAAACTCATTATGTTTCCTGCACCTGAAAGTACTTCTACATTTAAAAGGGGTCATACACTGTCTAGAGCACTCCAGGAAGTGTTTTTGGTGTATTATGTGTACACTCTGCTATTGTGTTTTGGCTGCTCTTTCCCTCATATTGGTCCTCTGCAGGGCTCCTCCTTTCTTGCAGTTTTGGGAGTGGTTGGACCTTTAACTAGGTGTGCTTTGACTTATTTGTTGATGTAACCCTGGGGGAAAAAGGAGGGGGGCTGATCCCACAAAAAGAAAAGGAACAGGAAGAACAAACAAACAAACAGACAGACAAAGAGAGAATCAAAAAACTATAAGGATGATTTTAAGGAAAAAGAAAGGCAAAAAAAGAAAAAAAAGAAAGAAAAAACAGCAGAAGAAAATTAAAAGAAAGAATAAAATAGGCTAAATAACTTCCCCCCTGCAATAAAAAAAAAAGATAAAATGAAATGATGAAAAGAGAATCAGAAACTATGACCCTGGGGGAGAACAGGGTATGTTAACTAACTTGAATTTAAATAAATAAATTAAAAAACAATACAAAACAGAAAAAAACAAAATAGGGGAATAATAACAACCATGTCCCTGAAAGTTTATATAAGTACCTTTTTACTGTTGATAATGAAGCAATTTGTTTTATAGTAAAAATATTTATAATTATATATATAATTATATCATATATAATTATATAGTGCCAATTAATGAGAAAACAAAAATATATAAAATATATATGTAAATATATATTTTATATTATATATAAAAATATACACTTATTATATATATATTTTTTTATTTTTTGTATTTTGTTTTTTCTTCAGCTAAGAGAGCAGAAGAGAGTATTTATCGTACACATGTTATATTCAGCCACAAAGAAAACAGAATTAGTCCCAGAAGTCACAGGTCCAGAGCAAAGGACCAAAAGGGACTATTTTGGTATGAGCAAATCAAGTCTCTCAAAAGTTGTCATTATGTTCAGATGGCAATGAATGTTTTAGATCCACTGAATCAACTCTAGAAAGTAGGCATGCAGTCCAATAATTGGTAACAGCATTCCTGGCCTCTGGCTTTCCTTATTTCTGCTCCTATGGCTCCATGAGTACACAAGCTAGTGGTTTACTGGGACTTGTGTCTCAACTTTCTCCTTTTATGCATCAGTCTGCACATTCACTTCTTCCTCTCCTTGGTTCTCATGGCACAGAGGTTTCCAAGAAGATGGCACTAAGGCTAATATATCTATCTATATCTATATCTATATCTATATCTATATCTATATTTATATTTATATCTATCTATATATCAGCCTTAGTGTATATGTGTGTATATACACACACATATATCTTAGCCTTAGGCTATATATATATGTATATATATATATATATATATATATATATATATAGAGAGAGAGAGAGAGAGCCTTATATATTGGGCCTGAATTTACAACCCTTAGATCAAAAGTCACATTATCTATTGACTGAGGCAACCACCCCACAATATTTTTTTTTAATTTTTATTACTCTTTAGAGATTCCAACTCTTAGCATCTTAGTTAGGAATTGTCACAACTTCCCTGATCTTAATCCATGGCATCTTGTGCCTTCCTAGCTTTGCAAAGCAGCACACTAGGGTCTATAAATTTTTATCCTGTTCTCCCATCATGTCTGCCAGCCCTAAAGCCATCAGGCTAGTGGGCACTCTCATGCCCTTTTCTAATCATAGCTCATTTTTTAACCTTCAGGCATGAACTTCAGCCTACAGCCTGGCATTGGTGGCCAGCTGAACTGTCCATAGTTAGAAGCCAGTCCACTGCAGGTACCATGTGTTTTCGTTCCTTGCTGCAGTGTGCAATTTGCAGTTTTTCCAACAAGCACATTAGACTATCTGGCATTGTGCAGCAATCCTTGTACTCATGCTGCAGTCTACAAGTATTTGGAATATGGGCCACCTCTCCCCACACAGAGGTTGATGGCCAACTCAGGATTTCCCCCATGGATGCCTCTTTCCTGAAGCTAATTTCTTTGTTCTCCTGGTGGCTCATGAATTGTAGGTTCACAACTCTCTCAGGACATTTTCTGGTGTAATCTGAAACTGGACTCCATATTTAGAAGGCAGGAAGAGACTGAAGAAAGACACAGACCACTCCAGGTTAGTAGGTGGCATTTTTAATAATCACAAAGGGAACTTACATATGAAGCTTGTTATGTATGAAGCTTTCTTCCCCACACTCACTCACCAGATCTTAAAATTTATAGAGTCCCTAACTGGGCTCAATTACATATACTGTGCTGATATTTTGTCACATCATCATCTCAAGGCTATGTCCTTGAAGCAGCCCCTGGGAATGGGAAGGGGGAGTGAAATTCACATTCCAAGGCTTGGAGGAGGAAATGGGGATGAGCCTCTGTGTTCGGGTTCAACTCATGGGTCAGTTGGTGGTCATATCTTTTTTGATCATATTCCCAAACATAAGCGACCTTAATTTTGTCTGCAGCGTCTCTTCACCTTTGTCATATAACATGACATAATCTTAGTAGTGATATCCTTTACTATATTGGCAGGTTCCACCCACATTCAAGGGGATGAGATTGCATAAGAGTGTGACTGATTGTGGGTCACTTTAAAATGTTTCCACCATAGGTACCACACTTTAGGCACCATCTGTTGTACTGCAAACACACACCAGTCCTCTCATCACACCAGCTACTGATTTTATACTCTCTCAGGTTTTCCCTGTTCCAACTTAGGTTATGATACGGCTATGCAAAGTTTATACCTGGAAAGAGCCTATGCATTCTTTGTGTCTTTATCGTGTACTTTAGAAGCTTCCCCATGTAAGTAGAACTATTGAATATTGTATAGCTGAATTTTTTATTATTATTTTCATCATTATTATATTATTGAGGTCTTATGTGAGAAAAAAGCTTTTAATACCAACATCTGTCATCTTTGGGTTTGAAAAGCCTGGTACTCATACTTTCCTTTCCCACTGGCATCTCAGTAATGACTATATGGGAGTTCTTCAAATATAGAGCCTGTCTTTTGCTATTCCTGGTCTTGGCTTATGGCTGTACTGGAGCAGGGGATATTCAGATAGGGCCAAGACATAATATATAATGTGAAATATTTCAGTGTTGTGACCAAAGGATGAATTGCTATAGGACAGGAAGATGATTTAAACAATAAAACGAAGAGAGTATATTTGTAAAGGCAATATGATTTCATAGTGATCTTACTTATTAGTACTCAAGGAAATGTTTATTCTTTATATTTGTTAATATATTTAATTTGCAAAAGATTCATGAGGAAATAATTTTTATTATTTCCATATAACAGACAAGGAAATGAAGCATAGGTAGTGAGATGGAATTATATAAGTACACCATATTTCTAGGTCCAGTCAGTGTGTATCCAATAAGACTTTACAAAGAACTAATTGGATGTGTTTATCTCCATAGTTTCAACAATGGCCATACCATAATTACAACTAAAGAAGCACTGGAGTTAAGGCATGGCCACCCTCTTTCTGCAGAAGCAGGAAATACGACTAATACAGTAAGTTAGTTGACCTGTGAGAAGCTTTAGTTCAAGTATAGTATTAATAAAGAAAGATACCGGTAATACCACAACGCTGGTGGGCAGGAAGACAATAAGATAACAGTAATACAGTTGTTCCAATGAGATGTTGGAAGTAGGTGGAAGTGTCTTAGGAGGGTTTTCCTTCCAGAAGGCAAAGCTGCATAAGAAGAAAGGTTTTGCCATTGGTCGTTCACACTGTCATTTTATTCCAGACTGAAATAAGGGTCGAAGTCTCTACTTAACACTACCATCTTACAATGTGACTCAAGAAGACCAAGGAGCAAGAGGTAGACATTGAGTCTGGAGGAATGGAATCTAAGAAGAGCATGAGTACTTAGTAGTATTGCTGAGTCACAATTTCAGTCCTTTCCTGTTTCTCCTAGGGTTGCTTGTTGCATGTCACTGATGAATCCACTTCATGTTAAGATAACTCAGATATATGTTATATTTCTCAGAAAAGCATAATTGAAAAAAAAGACACAAATAAAGCTTATATCCCTGAATGATGTGCTTGGAAAGTGCCCAGTTCCTTAATAAATTAATGCCAGTTGTGTAAATGTGAAAAAAAAAGCATACTCCTTAGGAAGTTTTTGCATAGAAAATGGCAAAAACTGAATAAACTGTCTTTTGCTCTATTCTCTTCATACATTGTACTTATCCCTGATAGCATTAAAGCCAGATACAATTTACTATCCATGAAATACAACATGAAGATGAAGGGCTACACATTAAGTATGGAGAAAATGGAAATTAGAAGGTGTCTGGGTCCCTGTTGGCATGATTGATCCACAATCTAAGCTCTTGTCTGTCTCTCTAAAGATTTCATGTTGACCTGATAAAGATTAAACCATCCATTTTTTAAAATTTAAATTCATGTTAGTTAACATACAGTGTAATATTAGTTTCAGGTATACAAAACTTCCTTACAACACCCAGTCCTTACGATAAATTCACTCTTTAATCCCCATCATCTATTTAACCCATGCCCCCAACCACCTCTCTTTGGTAACCATCAGTTTATTCTCCATAGTTAAGAATCTGTCTCTTGGTTTACCTCTCTGTTTTTTCCCTCTATGCTGTTTTGTTTGTTTGTTTGTTTCTTAAATTCCACATATGAGTGAAATCATATGGTAGTTGCCTTTCTTTGACTTATTTCACTTAGCATAATACACTCAAGCCCATCCACGTTGTTGCAAATGGCAAGATTTTATTCTTATCACATTTTAAAGTAAATTAAACAGATCTTCTTTTTCCATAGTGGGTGGATTTTGTTAGCCTTTGCTGCTTAATTTAACTGTTGTACCAAAGAAATGGTTTTAGGTTTTGGTTTGGACAGACATCTCTTGGTATTTCGTGTGTGATGGCATGTGAGCTTATTTCTCTATTCCATTTGGGTTAGCTTTTAGATTTCTTCTTTCCATTTTGTTTCCTCTAGGTAGGGAACTTTGGTTCTCTTAATCTCCTTTTCCTGCTTATGAAAAGTCTCACCAGAAAGCTGTTGGGTTGAGTCAGTGAAGTTTTGACTTATAGGGAGGAAATAGAAACTAGGAAGCCATTTGGTTCAATTGGTGAGTCTTCAACTTTTGGGAAGAACCAATGCTCACAGATGTATTCTGGGAATGATTTGGTTTGTTTATTGTTGCAACATTTGGTATCTTGGTGGGTTTTTTATTTTATTAATTTTATTTAATCCAAATTAGTTAACATATAGTGTAATAATGATTTCAGGAGTAGAATTTAGTGATTTATCATTTACATTTAATACCTAGTGCTAATCCCAGAAAGTGCCCTCTTTAATGCCCATCACCCATTTAGCCCATTCCCCCATCCACCTTCCCTCTAGCAACCCTCAGTTTGTTCTTCCTCTCTGTTTTTCTCTATTTTTGATTCCCTTCTCCTGTGTTCATCTGTTTTGTTTCTAAAATTCCACATGAGTGAAATCATATATTTGTCTTTCTCTAACATATTTCCTTATCACAACACACTATACTTCCATCCACAATGTTGCAAATGGCAGATTTGATTCTTTTTTATTGCCAAGTAATATTCTATTATATATATATACACACACACACACATATATATACAATATGTGTATATACCACATTTTTTTTATCCATTCACCAGTCAATGGGTATTTGGGCTCTTTCTATATTTGGCAATTGTCAGTAGTGCTGCTACAAATATTAGATGCATATGTCTTTGAATCAGCATTTCTGGATCCTTTGGATAAATACCTAGTAGTGCAATTGCTGGGTCATAGGTGTGTTCTATTTTTTTATTGTTCGAGGAACTACCATACTGTTTTCCAGTGTGGCTGCACCAGTTTGCATTCCCACCAGCAATGAAAATGGGTTCCCCTTCTCTGCCTCCTTGCCAACATCTGTTGTTTCCTGAGTTGTTAATTTTAGTCATTCTGACAGGTGTGAGGTGATATCTCCTTGTAGTTTTTATTTGTATTTCTCTGATGATGAGTGATGTTGATCATCTTTTCATGTGTCTGTTAGCCATCTGTATGTCTTCTATTTATGTCTTTTACCCATTTTTCACTGGATTGTTTTTTGGGTGTAGAGTTTGATAAGTTCTTTATAGATTTTGGATACTGCCCCTCTATCTGATATGTCATTTGCAAATGTCTTCTTCCACTCCATAGGTTACCTCTTAGTTTTGTTGATTGTTTCCTTCACTGTGCATAGGACTTTTATCTTGACAAGTTTCCAATAGTTCATTTTTGCTTCTGTTTCCCTTGCCTCCAGAGATACAACTTACTCTTCAAATAAGAAGTTGCTACGGCTGAGGCCAAAGAGGTTGTTTCCTGTTCTCTCCTCTAGGATTTTGATGGTTTCCTGTCTTACATTTAGGTCTTTCATCCATTTTGAGTTTATTTTTGTGTTATGGTGTAAGAAAGTGGCCCATGTTCGTTCTTCTGCATGCCGTTTTCCAGTTTTCCCAACATCATTTGCTGAAGAGACTGTCTTTTTTCCATTGGATATTCTTTCCTGCATTGTCAAAGATTAGTTGGCCATATGTTTGTGCGTTCATTTCTGGGTTCTCTATTCTGTTCCACTGATCTAAGTGTCTGTTTTTTGCCAGTACCATACTGTCTTGAAAATTAAAGCTTTGTAATACGTCTTGAAATCTGGCATTGTGATGCCTCCTTTGCAACATTACTTTGGATATTCAGGATCATTTCTGGTTCTATACAAATTATAGAATTGCTTATTCTAGCTCTGTGAAGAATCCTGGTGTTATTTTGATAGGGATTATATAGAATATGTAGATTACTTTGGGTAGTATTGGGATTTTTACAACATTTGTTCTTCTGATCCATGAGTATGGATTTTTTTTCTATTTCTTTGTGTCTTCTTCAATTTCTTTCATAAGCTTTCTATACTTTTCAGCATACAGATCTTTTATCTCCTTGGTTAGGTTTACTCATAGGTATTTTATGGGTTTGGTGCCATTGTAAATGGGATCAATTCCTTGATTTCTCTTTCTGATGCTTTATTATTGGTGTATAGAAATGCAATGGATTTTTGTATGGTGATTCTTTATTCTACAACTTTGCTGAATTCATGTGTCACTTCTAGAATTTCCTTGGTGGAGTTTTCCATGTAGAGTATCATGTTGTCTGTGTAAGAGAGAAAGTTTGACTTCCTTCTTACTGATTTGGATGACTTTTTTTATTGTCTGATTGCTGAGGATAGGACTTCCACATATGTTGAATAATAGTGATGAGAGTGGACATATCTGTCACGTTCTTGAACTCAGTGGGGGATCTCTCAGTTTTTCCCCATAGGGGAAGATATTAGCAGTGGGTCTTTCGTATATGGTTTTTATGAATTTGAGGTATGATCCTCCTATCCCCACTTTCTTGAGGATTTTTATCAAGAAAGGATGCTGTATTTTGTCAAATGCTTTCTCTCCATGTATTGAGAGTATCATGTGGTTCTTGTTCTTTCAATCACATTGATTGCTTTGCAGATATTGAAGCAGCCCTGCATCCCAGGTATAAATCCCACTCGGTCATGGTGAATAATTCTTTTAATGTATTGTTGTATCTGGTTGGTTAGTATCTTGTTGAGGATATTTTCATACATGTTCATCAGGGAAATTGTTCTATAGTTCATTTTAGCAGGATCTTTGTCTGGTTTTGGAATCAAGGTAATGCTGGCTTCATAGAAAGAGTTTGGAAGTTTTCCTTCCATTCATACTTTTTGGAACTGCTTCAAAAGAATAGGTGTTAACTCTTCTTTAAATGTTTGGTAAAGTTGCCCTGGAAAGCCGTATGGCCAGTTCCAAGCTGCCTGCCTGCCAGGCAGCATCTCCATCCAGAATTTTATCTCAGATGAAGGTTGTGTTTCAAAACCTCGCACTTCAGAGACCCCTATGGCTTGGACCTGTGCTGACTCTCTGTGAAAGGGTGCTGGTTTGCCCCAGAATATGTTCCTGTGATTGCACAGTGGCAGAGATCCAGCGAATATGGCAAATCACAAAACAGCCATCACTAGGTTGTGCTGCACTCTTAGCATCATTGTCCCAATAACAGCAACCATGGCTGTTTTCTGGGTTCTGCTGGGAACGTTGCCCAAGGGAAAGGTGTATGGCCTCTACCAAATGCACTCCAAGCAAGAGAACCACTTCACTCCATGTGGCACATGGAACCCTCAGACCACACTGCCTGATCCTGTGGTTTTGCTCTACTTCCTCACCAGAGCACTGCCAGGAACTGAATTCTGGACCTTCAGACTTTGCACTCCACTGTTTATGGAATCCTGGTGGTATTGAAACCCTCTCCTTTCTTCCTGTCAATGGTTTTAGGGAACATTTTTTTGGTGAGTGTTTTTACTCTTTCTCTCTCTTTCTCTCTATATACATTTAGAGGGAGTGCTTTTCTTGAGCAATCCCCATATGCCATGCTCTCCCCTTTCTCTTTCTCTCTTTCTGTTCTCTGTCCATGAAAATGGCTCCCTACCCTCCACCAGTTTTCTCTTCCCCAATTCACCTCTCTGCACTGTGTGTTTGCCACGTTCTGTGGCTCAAGTTATGCAGATTTTTGTGTTAATCCTCAGATCAATTTCCTAGGTATTCAAAATGTGTTGGTGCTGATCTAGCTGTGTTTCAGGGAGGAGACAAGCTCAGGATCCCCATACTGTTCTGCCATCTTAACTTCTGTCCCTAATAATTAGAATTTTAAATCAATATTCTCATTTTTTTATAGAAAGAAAACCAGGACATAAGCAATGGTTAACTTTCTGGCATGTACTAAATTCTGTAGTAAATTTATGGATACATCATTACATAATTTTCCAGAGGCATATGCCTTTTACAGAGTACATTTTCTCATGTTTAGAAACACCCAATATGTTAAGATTCTCTAAGCCATATAAAAACAAGATGCCAAGAATAGATACAATTATGTTCTGCAATTAATATTTCAATATTTTATCTTACATTGACATTATCTAGATATTCAGTCATTACACAGTGTTTAACAGTACAGCTTTAAGGTTTCAAGTTATAAAAATTATGTGGAACTATTTTTATGTAGATATTATAAAGCACATTTACCATAAAGTACGTTATAAAGCAAAACACATGATTATTGAAAACTTCATTTATAAATATTAGGAATTTACTTTATTTGAATGTAAGAGCAAATTCCATAAAACTCTTGGAAAAAAATAGATACCTTGAGAGAGATGGCAGTGGAGTAGGAGGATCCTAGGCTAGCCTCCAGAAATTTATCTGAAGGCCAATAGAACAAACTCCACAACTAAATGTAAAGAAGAATCCATGTCAAAGAAGGTAGGACATATGGAGATGTGGTTTGGGAGAAAAACAAAATATAACCACTGCATTGGGGAGGCAGGCATGGTAATGGAAAAGTGCAAGAGACAGACTAACACACAGAGGAGTGCACTGGGAAGATGAATCCCCATAATAATTAGCTTGGGAAGTGAGAGAGGCTGAAGTTTGTGAGTTTTTGCAACCAGCAGAGCTTAAAACCTGGAATTCTAAAGGTCAGTGGGCTTGGCATTAGGAGAACTTGGGGTATTGGGGCTGCTTTTGGAGAGAAGGTAAGGCAAACATCCCAAAGACATACAGCATGGAAAGAATAATCTGAAGAGCACCTGGGACATAGAGTGGGGAGGTTATTTGCTCATCTCAGATCATGTCCCAGAGAGGCAGCATTCATGGAGATTCCTCCAGGAATAAACAAACTGACAGGTGCCATTTATTTCCCCCTGCCTACAGCATAAACAGACCACCCACACTGGCTGCCTAACTTGCCTACACCAAGCCCAACCCCCCCTCCCTTTGTGTTTTGGTGGAACCAGCCTTCCCAGTTACTCTTACCACAGTCCACATGTGGAGGGCTAGTTCCCCAGAGACCACCCCAAACCCCTTCATATATTGCATCTCCTGACCTGGGAGTTTTACTGGGCCTTGATTCCAGTGGCAGTGTTAACAGGTCTCATTTAACAAGCAGACAAGAGCAAAACTAGTTAAAATTTGTCACATTCAGACCAGGACAAAACAGTGCCACTGCATACAAAGGGAATCTCTACAGATTATTGGCCTGAAGGATAAAGTGGACAGGACACAATAACAGAGCACACATTGGATACACTCCTTGAAGCACTAGGCCCTGGGAAATAGGGGACAATACACTGCAAGACATTACAGGAACTCTTCTTCATAAGGCCATTATCCTCAAGAATAGGAGATTCAGCTGGCTTTCCTAACACCTAACACACAGAAGCAGGCATAGAGACTGAGACAAAATGAGAAGACAGAGGAATTTGTTCCAAATAGAGGAAAAGGACAAGGCCATGGCCAGAGATCTATGGGAAACATATATATATAATATGCCTGGTAGAATATTTAAAGTAATGATCATAAAAATTCTCACTGGACTTGAGAAAAGAGTGGAAGACATGAGTGAGATCCTTAACAGAGATAAGGAATAACATATCAGAGATAAAGGACTCAATAAAGGAAATGAGAAATATGCTTGATGGAATGAATAGCAGGTTGGAAGAATCAGAGGAATGAATGAATGACCTAGAAGACAGAGTAATGGAAAGTAATCAAACTGAACAAAAGTGAAAGAAAATAACTATGCAAAACAAGAATAGAATTAAGGAACTCTGACTCCATCAAACACAATAACATTTGTATTATCAGAGCCTCAGAAGAAGAGAAAGGAGGAAGAAAATTTATTGGACGAAAGTACTGAAAATTTCCCCAACCTGGCAAGGAAACAGATATCCAGAACTGGGAGGCACAGAGAACCCCCAACAAAATCAACACAAGTTGATCCACACCGAGACATATTATAATTAAAATGACAAAAAATAATGATAAAAAATGTAAAGCAGCAAGACAAAAGATAGTTACATGAAGGGAAACCCTTTTCAGGAGTAACTTTTTAAGCAAGGTGGGAGCGGCATGATATCTTCAAAGTGCTGAATGTAAAAAATCTGCAGCCAAGGATACTCTTTCCAGCAAGACTATCATTCATAACAGAAGGAGAAATAGAGTTTGTTAGACAAACAAAACTAAAAGAGATGATAATCACTAAACCAGCCTTGCAAAAAATATTAAAGTGGGCTCTTGAAGTAGAAAGGAGAGACCAAAAGTGACAGTATAAAGGTAGGAAACACAAAAGCATTAAATTAGTATTTCTGTAAAAAAAAAATTAGTCAAGGAAGTAATAAAATAAAAACGATGTAAAATATGACACCATATGCCTAAAATGTGGGGAGAGGGGCGCCTGGGTGGCTCAGTCGGTTAAGCTTCCGACTTTGGCTCAGGTCATGATCCCATGGTTTGTGGGTTTGAGCCCCACATCGGGCTCTGTGCTGACAGCTAGCTTTGAGCCTGGAGCCTGTCTTCGGATTCTGTGTCTCACTCTCTCTCTGACCCTCCCCTTCTCACACTGTCTCTCTCTCTCTCTCAAAAATAAATAAAAACATTAAAAATTAAAAAAAAATTAAAAAATAAAATGTGGGGAGAAAAGCAGAGAAAAATGGGTTCAAACATAAACAATCATCAACTTAATATAGACTGCTATATGCATATGTTATACACAGACCTAATGGTAACCACAAATCAAAAACCAATAATAATAAGATTATATACATATATATATATATATATCCACAATGAAATACTACTCAGATATATACAGAATGAAATTTTGCCATTTGCAACCACATGGATGGAACACAGAGTATTATGCTAAGCAAAATAAGTCAATCAGAGAAAGACAATTACCATATGATTTTACTCATATGTGGAATTTAAGAAATAGAATAAACTATCATGGGGGGGAATGAGAGAGGCAAACCAAGTAAAAGACTTTTTTTTTTCAGCTTTCCCTCTTATTTTTTATTTTTATTTTATTTTTTAAGATTTTATTTTTTTATTTTTTTATTTTTTTTTAACTTTATAGTTTATTGTCAGGTTGGTTTCCATATAACGACCAGTGCTCTTCCCCACAAGTGACCTCCACCATGACCATCACCCCCCTTTACCTTTCCCCTTCCCCTTCCCCCCTCAGTTTGTTTTCA
>CM053560.1:115373347-115392091 GCA_028646485.1 Cryptoprocta ferox
TAAGTCAGTTTAACAAGAATCACTTGTCCTCCAAGTCTGATCATCTTCCTTCAAGCTTTCACCATCCCTCACAACTTGGTGATGCTCTCACAATTTGGTGATGCTCTCACTACTTGGCCTGTCTTTAGCAATAACCCTATCAGGACAATTTAGTCATAATCCTTCCTACCCTTAAAAAAAGAACCCTTGCTTACTGTTACATAATGCAAACTGGTGCAGCCACTGTAGAAGACATTACAGAGGTTCCTCAAAAAGTTAAAAATAGAACTATCTCACAATCCAGTATTCACACTACTGGGTATTTACCCAGTTGATGGGGGTGGTGGGAGAGGGGAAAATGGGTTATGGGCATTGAGGAGGGCACTTGTTTAGATGAGGACTGGGTGTTATGTGTAAGTGATGAACCACAGGAATCTACCCCAAAAACCAAGAGCACACTTCATTCACTGTTTTTTGGCCAGTTTGACAGCAAATTATATTAAAAAAAGAATACCCAAAAACATGAATTCAAACAGATACATGCACCTCTGTTTATTGCAGCATTATTTACAATAGCCAAATTATGCAAGCAGCCCTTTTCCATTGATAGATGAATGGACAAAGAAGATGTGGTATATATATACATATGTTACATTTTATATATATATATATATATATGTATAAAATGGAATATGTGTGTATATATATATATATATATATATAATGGGATATTATTCAGTCATAAGAGGAATGAAATCTTGCCATATGCAACAACATGGACAGAGCTAGAGAGTATAATGCTAAGCAAAATAAGTCAGTCAGAGAAAAACAAATACCATATTATTTCACTCACATGTGGAAATTAAGAAACTAAAAATGAACAAAGGAAAAGATGAAACAAACAAAAAAAACAGACTCTTAACTACAGAGAACAAACAGTGGATATTAGAGGAGAGGTGTGTAGGGGTTGGGTGAAATAGGTGAAGGGTATTAAAGGATACACATGGTGAGTACTGAATATTGTGTAGAATTGTTGAATAAACTATATTTTATGCATAAAATTAGTGTAACATTGTATGTTAACTATACTAGAATTAAAATTTAAAACTAAAAACAAAACAAAACCAAACACAAAAGAATCCTTTTTTATCCTTGATGTCTGCTTTTAGTAATTTTTCAGCTAATGAATCCCTCCAGACACTCTGGCTATAAATTCCCACTTCCCTTTGATATATTTGGATTTGAGTCTGTCTCTATGCTGTGATGTCTTTTGTTTTCTTATTGCAATAGTTTTGAATAAAATCTGTCTTTTATCCCTTTAATACCCTGGATGTTTTTTTTTTTTTGAAAGTTCCATGCTGCAACTTGGATACATCCAAATCATCATTAGAGCCCAGAACCCCTTACTCCAGACCTAAACTATGCATCTTAGAAGGCTTTGTCTTCAATCCTTATTGATTGATTGAGGATGTTTGGGTGAGTCCAACTTATAAACCATTACTTCAAACAAATATCTCTTAAAGCTGGTAGGGACAGATTTTGATTCTTAAGATTTTTGTATAATCTAGAAGGTGGGTTAGAGTCCTAGACAAACACAGGAAGGTTAAAGTCTTAGGATTATCTCTATAAAATGAGACACGAAGAAGCTGTGCTAGAGTGCTAAGTTTATTTATTCATAGAATAAAAGTACCATAAGAAAAATTTAAAAATATGTGATTTTCTCAGTGGATAGAAAGCATCTTGTTGATTCCCCACTGACTACAAGTTCTGTCAACTCTGTCAACTTCCTTTCTTCTTGGAATATTTTACTAAGAATAATTGGAGCTTCAATGGACACTTTGGGAAATCTATACTTTTCCCAAACTGACTCCTCTAAAACCAATCCCTTCTCTTCACTTTTGTTCCTCCTTCCTCATTTTAGTGCTTTTGACCTTTCATCCAGTTCCCTTGAATCTTTTATCACCCCCACCAAATCCATACATATTCCATTCTTCTTTCCTCCCTGCCAGACATTTTTCTTCCCACTTTATCCCCTCAGTTCCCTATGGTCATTTAAACTTTAGGCCCTCTACTCTCTATCGAAAGCTCTCAAGAAAGTAACAGAACCCTAAAAGCAAACAACTCAGACTGAGAAGAGAAAATCTCTATTTGTAAACAAAACTGATTTACAAACACTCAGACGGGTTTAGAGACTTCCATACAGCTGCTAGGTATCTCCTTATTCAGTGGCCTAAGGTTTACTTCACAGCCTCCATCAGATTACCTGTCAGGGAAAAATAAAATTAACAGCTTCTTCAAAAGCATTGGTTAACAGGTCATCTTAACTTGTCCCATTTGCCAGAAATGCAATTCAGATATAATATAAAGTGTGATAAAGCAGTGAAATTATATTACTGTGTTTTACTGCCAATGCTAAAATTGTAAAATGAAAGCTTAAGGATCTCTGTTTTTATCTGTCTGAATGTTGAAATATTTTCTTTATGTATCTATGTATGTATGTATGTATGTATTTTCTTTATATGTGTTATGTATGTGTGAGTTTTTTTTAATGCTTATTTATTTTTGAGAAAGAGAGCGAGCAAGCATGAGCAGGGGAGGAGCAGAGAGAGAGGGAGACACAGAATACAAAGCAGGCTCCAGGCTCTGAGCTGTCAGCACAGAACCCGACACAGGGCTCCAACCCATGAACCATGAGATCATGACCTGAGCTAAAGTGGGACGCTTAACCAACTGAGCCACCCAGGCGCCTCTGTATGTGTGAGTTTTTAATCTCTGTATAATAACACTAAATTAATTTATAAAATCCTTTAAAGGGTCTCTGTCCAAATTGGGTTTGAAATAAATCAGTGTCTCTATAAATTAATTACTCCTAAAAGTCTTATAAATAAAGACATAAATCAAAATTTTAAAGTCCTTTTGCCTGAAATAATCTTTGATAATAAAGCTAGTTTTAGATTGTCAGTAATTTTATTTTATTTTGTTAATGTTTGTTTTTATTTTTGAGAGAGAGAGAGATGGAGCACAAGCAGGGGAAAGGCAGAGAGAGAGGGACAGAGAATCTGAAGCAGGCTCCAGGATCCACCCTGACAGCACAGAGCCCAACACAGAGCTTGAACCCACAAACCACAAGATCATGACCTGAACTGAAGTTGAACATGGACACTCAACCTACTGAGCCACGAAGGCTCCCCTATTGTTAGTAAATTTTTAAAAAAAGTGAAATAAAAAGGCATGTCATCAGAGTTCTCAGAATTAAATATAATACACACATATTTTTTTCTACATACATTAATTAAACAAGTTAAAGTTATCTCTATAGATGCTTAAGAATATAAAACTATAAATCCAGGGGCTCCTGGGTGGCTCAGTTGGTTAAGCATCCAACTTGGTTTCAGGTCATGATCTTATGGCTCGTGAGTACTTGCCCTGTGTTGGGCTCTGTGCTGACAGCTCAGAGCCTGGAGCCTGCTTCAGATTATGTGTCTCCCTCTTTCTCTGTTCCTCTCCCCTCGTGCTCTGTCTCTCTCTGTCTCTCATAAAAAATGTTAAAAAATTAAAAACTATAAATCCAATGAACATTAAATTGAGGTGCTTGATGTATGTCAAGCACAGTACTGAATTAAATGATAAAAGAAGAAAAATAAAAATGTAATAACCATGTTTAAACTTTTAGGTTCTTTTTTTTCTGAAGGATTTTTTTGTATATACTTTCTTTGTTAACAGAAAAATAACAAGATAAGACTGAACTTATTTGTTTAGCTCATTAAATTTACATGATCAATTCAAACATGATTATAAGGAATAAGATTAAATAGATATAAAAGGGGATAAAAACTTATAAATTGTTTTATCAGCAATGATTATGCTTTATAATAGGTATACTTAAAAATAGGTTAATGGACATTTGGGGTAGCTTGAAACCTAAATGTACACTAAGTTAAAATTAATGAGACAATCATTGAATATCTATATTATTTCCAAATAAGATAAAATACTGAAATGTTAATTGTTGAACATGAGTATATCAAAATTTAGCATCTTGTTTTTTATGTAGTGTAGAGAAACTAAATATATTTGGGCTTATTAACAAATAAGAAATTTGTACTACGAAATGCACATGAAAAGGCATGTGTCCCTAGAAAATGATGAAATAATATACCCATAAATTTATTACAGAAAGATAATATGTGGCATTCAGTTATTTTTTTTTTACTTCCTAGTTTTCTCTGTAAAAGAAACTAACATTGTGTGTTAACTCTACTGAAATTAAAATTAAAACAATTTAAAAAACTATAATATGAGGGAAGCTTATAATGATGGAAGTATTGGGTATCTTATCTGTTTCAAGGTCAACATTCAGGTTGTATGTTGTACTGTGTGGTTTCATTGAGAGAATATAGCAAACATGTACATGGTATATCTATATTCTTATAAGTGGAATGTAAATTTAAAATTATTTCAAAATGATATACTTATAATTATTTCAAAATAAAATATATACAATACAATATTTAAAGTGACTAATGGATAAATTTTTAATGAATATTTGTAACTGAAACTACCAAAACTAACAAGAGTAAATAAAAAGAAATCTGTCTGTATTCAAGGAGGAAAAGTAAAATGTCTTCATTGATAGGGAAGCTATGAAGGAAGTGTTTTGTTTAGGTTTAAGAGGGTAACTTAATCCTCAAGCATAATGATTGGTTGTTCCAGAAAAAGAAAGAGGAAAGAGTAAGACAAAAGCAGAATAAATAGATTTATGTATGTGTATATGTATGTGTGTATGTATATATAAAGTTGTAGAACATTTATGGATAAAAAATTCTATAAAGTTTATCCAAATTAAGCAGTGCACTCATTAAATGGTCATTATTTTGAAATGTTGTATGCCAGACCAATAACCAATTTTTCTTGTCAAAAAAACTTACCACTTTAACCATGAGCATTAAGCCATGTGTCATTCATAGCCATTCTTTAACTTCCATTATTCTCTGAAGATGTTTACAGTCAGCATCAGGCAGGAATGTCCCACAATGGCATAACTTGAAGAACTTTGAGAATGTGCCTCTAGACTGAATAAAATTTCCAGAAGTAGTGAAGAACATGATGGATTCATTAAACTACTAATGTAAAACAAACATAATAAAATTCAACTGCATGAACTGAAAGAAATGATGAAGATAATTACATTTTAATGCTGGATTTTTAATTTTAAGCCACTCTATTGAGGTACGATTGGAATGTAGAAATCTATACATAATCATTGAAAACAATTTAAGGAATTTGGAAATAAGTATACACCCATGAAATCATCATTATCTCAAGAGTATAAACATCCATTATTTCCCAAAATTTGCTCCCACTCTATTATTATTATTATTACTATTATATATATATATATATATATATATATATGTAGTAACAACACTTAACATAAGACCTACATTCAATACAAAATAGTATTATTGCTGTATGCGCTAAACTGTATACAGGATCTTCAAAATGTACTTAAATTGCATAACTGAAATCTTGTAGCCCTTTTTCTTTTTTAAAAATTTTTAATGTTTACTTATTTTTGAGACAGAGACAGAGACAGACTGTGAGCAGGGGAAGGGAAGAGAGTGAAAGTGAGAGACAGAGAGAGAGAGAGAGAGAGAGAGAGAGAGAGAGAATCTAAAGCAGTCTCCAGGCTCTGAGGTGTCACCACAAAGCCTGAGGCAGGCTCAAACTCAAGAACCTAGAGATCATGACCTAAGCCAAAGTCAGATGCATAATGGACTGTAGCCGTTTTTTTTGATGAACCTATGACAGCACTTCTCTTTCTAGTTTTATTCCACCACTAAATATTAGCTCTTAAAAATAACCAATGAATATATGCTTCAAAATAAAAATAGGTTGTTTTATTGTTACCTCATATTTGACATGTAAAATATCTGCATTTTGTTGTGTTTTGTTTTATTTAGTTTTCTTATGTTAATTTATTATTTTAGAAGTGTAATTGGCATGCAATATTATATTAGTTTAAGCTGTACAACATATTGATTTGACAATTCTATATGTTACTCAGTGCTTACCAGGATAAGTGTAGTTACCCTCTCTCACCATACAATGTTATTACAATGTTATGACTATACGCCCCATACTGTAATTTTTATCTCTGTGACTTATTTATTTTACAACTGAAATTTGTATCTGTTAATCCGCATCATCTGTTTTGTCCATACCACTAACCAACTCTTTTCTAGCAATCAAGTTTGTTCCCTATATTTTTTGTTTTGTTTTTATGTTTGTTTGTTTTTTTCCCAAGTTTTTATTTAAATTCCAGTTAACATACAGGATGATATTAATTTTAGGTGTACAATTCAGTGATTGAACAGTAACATGCAACACCTGGTGCTCATCAGAACAAGTGCCCTTCTTATTCCCCATCACCTATTTAAGCCATTCCCCCATGTACATCCCCTCTTGTAATCATCAATTTGTTTTCTATACTTAAAACTCTGTTTCTTGGTTGCCTATCTTTTCCCCCCAATGCTTTATATTTTATTTATTAAATCCCACATATGAGTGAAATCATATGGAATTGGTCTTTCACTGACTGATATATTTTGCTTAGCATGATATTCTCTAGATCCATCCACCTCAGTACAAATGGCAAGATTTCATTCTTTATTATGGCTGAGTAATATTCCATTGGATATATATACCACTTCTTTTTTATTAATGCATCAGTCGATGGACTTTAGGGTTCTTTCCATAGTTTCGTTACTGCCGATAATGCTGCTATAAACATTGGGGTACATGTATCCCTTTAAATCAGTATTTTTGTAACATTTGGGTAAATACTTAGGAGTACAGTGGCTGGGTCGTAGGGTACTTCTATTTTTAGCTATTTGAGGAACCTCCATACTATTTTCCAGAGCTGCTGCACCAGTTTGCTTTCCCATCAGCAGTTTAAGAGGGTTTGCCTTTCTCAACATCTTTGCCAACACCTGTTGTTGCCTGTGTTGCTAATTTTAGCCATTCTGACAAGTGTGAAGTCATATCTCATTGTAGTTTTGATTTGTATTTCCCTGATGATGAGTGATGTTGGGCATATTTTCATAAGTCTATGAGCCATAAATACGTCTTCCTTGCAACAATGTCTGTTCATGTCTTCTGCTCATTTTTAACTGGAATGTTTGTTTTTGGGTGTTGAGTTTGATAAGTTCTTTTTTATTTTAATTTCCATTTTTATTTTAAATTCTAGATAGTTAATATATATGGTAAAATTAGTTTCAGGTGTAGAAGTTAGTGATTCATCACTTACATGTACCATCCAGTGCTCCTCACTACAAATGCCATCCTTTTACATCACCCACTTAGCCCATCCCCAGCCCAACTTCCTACATCAACCCTCACTTTTTTCTCTATAATAGAGTACATAAGGTTTGCTTCTCTTATTTTTTCCCTTCCACTATGTTAGGCTGTTTTTTTTCTTATTCCACATATGAGTGAAATCATATGGTATTTGTCTTTCTCTGACTCATTTATTTTGCTTAGCATAATACACTCTTGATCCATTCCATCTATGCTATTGCAAATGGCAAGATTTCATTATTTTTGATGGCTGAATCAAAAGTGTGTGTGTGTGTATGTGTGTGTGTGTGTGTGTGTGTGTGTGTGTGTGTAAAACAAACTCTTATTTATCCACTCACAAGTTGATGATAGGCATTTGGAATCTTTCCATAGTTTGGGTATTGTTGATAATGTTGCTATAAACATCGGGGTATGTGTGCCCCTTCAAATCAGTATTTTTGTGTCTTATGGGCAAATACCTAGTAGTGCAATTGATGGGTCTTTTGGTAGTTCTATTTTTAACGTTTTAAGGAATCTCATACTGTTTTCCAGCGTGGTGGCACCAGAAATTTCCCTTTACTCTGCATCCTCAACCAACGTCTGTTGTTTCCTGTGTTCATTTTAGCATGCTGACAGGTATGAAGTGATATCTCATCGTGGTTTTGATTTGTATTTCCCTAAATATGAGTGATGTTGAACATCTTTTCATGTGTTTGCTAGCCATCTGATTGTCATATTTGGAAAAAAATGTCTGTTCAGGTCTTCTGCCTATTTCTTAACTGGATTACTTTATTTAGGTGTTGAGTTTGATAAGTAGATACAAACCCTTTATCAGATATGTCATTTGCAAAAAATTTTCTCCAATTCCATACGTTGTCTTTTAGTTTTATTGATTGTTTCTTTCATTGTGCAGAAGTTTTTATCTTGATAAAGTCCCAATAGTTCATGTTTGCATTTGTTTCCCTTCCTCTGGATATGTGTCCAATAAGTAGTTGCTATGCCTGAGGTCAACGAGATTTCTGCCTGTGTTCTTTTTTAAGACTTTGATGGTTTCCTGTCTCACATTTAGGTCTTCTGTCCATTATTTTTGTGTAATAAAATTTTATTCTTCTTTATGTTACTGTCCAATTTTCCCAGCACCATTTGCTGAAGAGATTTTCTTTTTTCCATTGTATCTCAGGATTTCTACATAGAGTAACATGTTGTCTGAGAATAAGGAAAGTTTCACTTCTTCCTTGCTGATTTGGATAAATTTTATTTATTCTTGTTGTCTGATTTAAGAAAATAGGACTTCCATTACTATGTCAAGTATGAATGGTCAGAGTGGACTTGCCAATCTTGCTCCTGACTGAGATAAAAGCCTCTCAGTTATTCCCCATTGAGGATGATATTAGCTGTGGGTCTTTCATATATAACCTTTATGATGTTGAGGCATGCTCCCTCTATACCTATGTTTTTCGGAGTTTTTATCAAGAATTGGAATTTTTCATGTCAAATCTTTTATCTGCATCTATTGAGAGGATCATATGGTTCTTATCCTTTTTTTTTAGAGTGGTGTATCAAGTTGATTGATTTGTGAATATTTAACCAGCTTTGCAGCCCAGGAAAAAAATTCCACTTGATTTTAGTGACTAATTCTTTTAATGAACTGTTGAATTTGATTTGCTAGTATCTTATTGAGGATTTTTGCACCCATGTTCATCAGGGATATTGGACTGTAGTTTTCCTTTTTAGTCAGGTCTTTGTCTGTTTTTGACCTTGTAGAGTGAGTTCAGTAGTTTCCATTCCATTTCTATTTTTTGAAACAGTTTGAGAAAAATAGGTATTAACTCTTCTTTAAATATCTGGTATAATTGCCATGGAAAGCCATCTGGCCCTGGGCTCTTCTTGTTTGTTGGGAGATTTTTAATATGTGATTCAATTTCTTTGCTGGTTATGTGTGTGTTGAAATTTTCTATTTCTTCCTGTTTTAGCTTTGGTAGTGCATGAGTTACTAGGAATTGGTCCATTTCTTCCAGATTACCTAGTTTATTGGCATATAATTTTTTGTAATATTATTTTATAATTGATTGTATTTCTATGGTGTTGGTTGTGATCTATTTCAAAGAACCAGTTCTTCATCTCATCTCATTGATCTGTTCTACTGGTCTTTTTGTTTCTATATATATATATTTGTGTGTGTGTGTGTGTGCTCTAATCTTTATTATTTCCCTTCTTCTACTGGATTTAAGCTTCATTTATTCTGTTTTTTTTTTTTTTTTTTTTTTTTTTTTTTTTTTGCTCTTTTAGGTGTAAGATTAGGTTGTGTATATGAGACCTTGCTTCTTGAGGTATCCCTGTACTGGTATATATTTCCACTCTTAGAACCACCTTTGCTTCAACCCAGTGCTTTGGACTCTAATGTTTGTGTTTTCATTTGTTTAATGTAATTTTTAATGTCATCTTTAAATTCCTGGTTTACTCATCCTACCCTATCTTTGGTAGGATGCTCTTTATCCTCCATGTATTTGTGGTATTTCCACATTTTTTCTTGTGGTTTAACTGAAATTTCTTAGTGTTGTGGTCACAAAATATGCATGGTATGATCTCCATCTTTTTGTACTTGTTGAGACCTGATATTTTACCTATTCTGTGATCTATTCTGGGGAATGTCCATGTGCACTTGAAAAGAATGTGTATCCTATTGCTTAGGATGAAATGTTGTTTATACATCTGTTAAGTCCATCTGGTCTAGTGTATCATTCAAAGCCATTGTTTCCCTGTTGATATTCTACTTAGATTATCTGTTCATTGGTGTAAGTGGTATGTTAAATTCTCCTCCTATTATTATATTATTATCAATGACTTTCTTTATGTTTGTTATTAACTGATGTATAAATTTGGGGACTCCCAAGTTGAGAACATAAATATTTATAATTATTAGATCTTCTTAAGAGATACGCCCCTTAATTATGACAAAATGCCCTTCTTCATTTCTTCTTACAATCTTTGCTTTAAAATCTAGTTTTTATGATATAATTATGGCTACTCTGTCTTTCTTTTGACATCCATTATTATGACAGATATTTCTACATCCCTTCACTTTCAATCTGAGATTTCTTTAGGTCTAAAATGAGTCTCTCGTAAGCAACATATGGACAGGTCATATTTTTTTTATCCATTTTGACACTTTGTCTTTTTACTCAAACATTTTGTCCAATAACATTCAGAGTAATTATTGATAGATAAGAATTTAGTGCCATTATGTTAGCTTTAAAGTCACTGATTCTGGAGATTTTCTGTTTTTTTTTTTTCCTAGTCTTTGTTGCTTTTCATCTTTCTTTCCCACTCAAGGGGTCCCCTTTGATATTTCTTGCAGGGCTGGTTTAGTGGTCACAAATTCCTTTAGTTTTTGCTTATCTGGGAAACTCTTTATGTCTCCTTTTTTTGAATGACAATTTTGCTGGATACAGTATTCTTGGTTGCATGTACTTCCCCTCCAGCACATTGAATATATCATCTACCCCCTTCTGGCCTGCCATGGTTCTGTAGAGAGATATGTTGCAAACCTGATTTGTCTTCCCTTGTAGATTAGGGATTTCTTTTGGCTGATGCTTTCAGGATCTTTCTTTATCTTTATATTTTGCAAATTGTACTATGATATGTCAACATGTTGGCTTTTGTTAATTTGATGGGAGTTCTCTGTGCTTTCCATCCTTGGATTTGGATGATTGTTTCCTTCCCCAGATGAGGTACATTTTCAGCTATAATTTCCCTAAAAATAAAAAACCAGAAACCATTCTTCACCTTTTTCCCTCTTTTTTTTTTCCTGGGACTTCTATGATAGGAATGTTATTACACTTTATGGTATCACTGAGTTCCCTGCCTTTATATCCATGATCTAATACTATTCTTTCCCTATTTTTACAGCTTCATTATTTTTCAAAATTTCATCTCCTATATCTCTGATTTTTTCTCTTATTCATCCATCCTCATTGTCATTGCATCCAATTGGTTTTGTCTTTCAGTTATAGCATTTTTTTAAATTTTGGACTGACTAGTTTTTAGTTCTATTATATCTACAGAAAGGTATTCTCTATTGTCTTCTATGATTTTCTCAAGCCTACCTAGTACTCTTATGAATGTTGTTTCAAATTGTTTCAGGCATATTACTTATATCTGTTTTTATTAGATCCCTGGCTGTGATGTCTTCCAGTTCCATCTTTTAAGATGAACTCCTCCATCTTGGCATTTTCACTAGACCTCTGTATAGTGTGTGTTAGGAAAACGTGTTATGTTTCTTGCTCCTGGGAGTAATGACTATATTAAGAAGAGATCATATACTCTCCAGGGGCTGGTGCTTCAGGAAGTTGTTTGTTGTTGTTGTTGTTTTGTTTTTGTTTTGTGTGTGTGTGTTGCTGCTGCTGTTGTTGTTGTTGTTTTGTTGTATGCTATGTGCACTCTGCCATTGTGCTTTGGCTGTTCTTTCCTTCAGATTAGTGCCTTGCAGAGTGGTGAATTTTAACTAGGTGTGTTCTTGTCTGCTTGTTAGAAAAAGCTAGATTCTTCTTCCCCTAGAGCTTAAGATTTGCAGCACACTGTGAACAGCAGACTTGATGCATGCAAGGGGGTTGTGATGGTTTCTGGGGGAGAGATCTGCTGTGCTGGTTCTGAGGTGGACTTGCATAGGAAAGATGCACCTACAGGGTACAGAGGGGCAAGGATTGATGTAAGTGGCTCCAGCCTCCACTGGAGAGTTTACTGAATTCAGCCAGTGATGATGGGTGGGAGTAAAATGGCTTTGCCCCACTCCCTCATCCCCGGAATTTATGCTCACCACTGTTCAGGAAGTCCTCACAGAAGAGTAAATAATCTTCCCTCTTGTTTTCCAGCCTTCTGTCAGAACCCTGCTTTCAGCCTGTCTGTGCCCAAGCCATCTGTCTTTCTGGTGGCACATTACTCATGTGTTTTATTTCAGGCATGTGGCTAAGTTTCAAAGCTACAAATTTTAGAGACTGGGTGTGGTGGAGACCCATCGTGATCCTCTGGGAAGAGGGTCTCACTGTGCTGTGGTTGGTGGTAGTTTGTCCTAGAACAATAGTCACGCAACCAGACCACATGGACTCGATGTTTACATTAAAGCACAGCTAAAACGTGCCTTTCAGGTTAACTGCTATCAGCAGGTGCCTCTACTCTATGCTAATCAGTGAAGCCGCTCAAGGGTGCCCGCCTTCTCTTTTGTCCCTTGAGAGGCAGTGCTGCCTCTCCCAAATTCACTCCAAGAAGGGGAAGTCTTTCTCTTGGTTTGACCCAAAGGATTCTCTGAACAAGCTTTCTGCTCCCAGGCCACTGCCTACCTTCCTCATAGGAGATCAACTAAGCCCACCAGACAGGACCCTATTGATGGTGTGGACCTCTGAAACTTCAGACTTTGAACTCCACTTCTTATAAAAACAAAACTGATAGTTGGGGGTCCTAGGTGGCTCAGTTGGTTAAGCATCTGGCTCTTGATTTCAGCTCAGGTCATGATCTCACAGTTCGTGTGTTTGAGCACTGTGTTGGGTTCTGTGCTGACAGTGAGGAGCCTACTTGGGATTCTTTCTCTTCCCCTCCCCCACTTGTGCTTTCTCTCTCGAAATAAATAAATAAGCTTTAAAAATGAAAAAAAAATGTGATAGTCAGCCCCTCTTCTTTTCCCAATCTCTTTGGAGAAGAATTTTTCTTGTGCAAAAACCAGTGTGCTGCTCTCTCACTTTCTCTCTCAGTCCTCCTTTCCCTCCACAGCACTTGCTTCTTTTCTCCCACAAATCAAATCTCCAAAGTTTCTGCCTTTAACAATGTGGCCAGTTTTTTATCCCTCTAGTTGTGCAGTTTGATCTCTCAATCCTCAAATTGATTTCAAGGGTGTTCAGATGATTTGATCTTTATCTGGCTGTGTTTGGGGAATGAGGAAAGCATAGAGCCCCCCTACTAACCTACCATCTTAACACCTACCTCAGTGAAATTTCTATCAAAATTCTAGGAGTATTTTTCACTTAACAATAACAAGTAATTTAAAAAATTGTATGGGACCACAAAGACCTCAGATAGAGCAATCTTAAGGAAGAAGAACAAAACTGGAGGTATAACAATCCCTGATTTCAAGTATACTACAAGATTTATTAATTTAAACTCTATGGTACTGGCACAAAAGGAGACATAGATCAATAGAATGGAATAGAGAGCCCAGAAATAACCCCCTGATTATATGGTCAATTAATCTTTGGCAAATGAGGCAAGACTATACTATCAGAAAAAATATATATTTTCAAGCTGTGTAGAGACACTTGACAGCTACCTGAAAAAAAGTGTAATTGTAGAAACTTCTTATACCATACACAAAAATAAACTCAAAATTTATTAAAGACCAAATTGTGGTATCTGTAACCATAAAACCTCTGAAAGAAAACATAGGCAATAACTTCTTGGACATCAGCCTAGCAACATATTTATGGATATATCTCTACAGGCAAAATTAACAGAAGGAAAAATTAACAATTAGGACTACACCACAATAAAAAGTGTTTCACAAAAAGGGAAACAATTAATAAAACAAAAAAGCAACCTACTGAGGAAAAGAAACAACAGAGAACAAATAACTTCATTAATAAAAAAGGCAGGGGACCTGAAAAATCATTTGTCCAAAGAAGACACAGAAAGGCCCAAAAGACACAAATAAAGATGCTCAATATCACTAATTGTCAAGGAAATGCGAATCAAAACCACAGTGATATATCACCTCATAGCACTAAGAATAACTAGTATCAAATGATAAGAAATAACAAGGGTTAGATAGAATGTGGAGAAAAAGGAATCCTTGTGCATTGTTGGTGGGAATGTAAATTAGAGCAGCAACTGTGTAAAGCAGTATGGAGGTTTCTTTAAAAAAAGAAAAATAGAAATACCATATAATCTAGTATTTCCACTATGAAGTATCCCTCCCACCAAAAATGAAAAGGCTAATTCTGAAATATATATGCACCCCTATCTTTATCATAGAATTATTTACAACAACAAAGACACAAAAGCAACCAAAGTGTCCATTGATAAATAAATGAATAACAAAAATATCACACCACAGAATATTACTCACCTATAAAGAAGAATAAAATCTTGGGGTACCCGGTTGGCTCAGTAAGAAAAGTGTGTTATTCTTGATCCTGGTGTCATGAGTTTGAGCCCAACATTGGGTGTAGAGATTATATAAATAAATAAACAAACAAACAAACAAATAAATAAATAAATAAAATCTTGCCATTTGAAATAATATGGATGGAGCCAGAGGGTATTTTTTTAAATTTATACTTATTGTCAAGTTGGTTTCCATATAACACCCAGTGCTCTTCCCCACAAATGTCCTTCGCCATGACCATCATTCCCCTTCCCCTTTCCCCTCCCCCTTCCACCCTCAGTTTGATTCCAGTATTCAAGAGTCTCTTGTGCTTTATCTCCCTCCCTAACTCTTTTTCCTCTTTCCCCTCCCCATGTTCCTTTGTTAGGTATCTCCTGTTAGACTTATGAGTGAAAACATATGGTATCTGTCCTTCTCCGCCCGACTTATTTCGCTTAGCATGACACCCTCCAAGTCTAACCACTTTGCTACAAATGGTCAGATTCCGTCTTTCTCATTGCCATGTAGTATTCCATTGTATATATAAACCACAGCTTCCTGATCTATTCATGAGTTGATGGACATTTAGGCTCTTTCCATGATTTGGCTATTGTTGAAAGTGACGCTACAATAATTGGGGTACATGTGCCCCTATACATCAGCATTTCTGTATCCCTTGGGTAGATCCCCAGCAGTGCTATTCCTGAGTCATAGGGGAGTTCTACTGATAGTTTTTTGAGGAACTTCCACACTGTTTTCCTGAGCAGCTGTACCAGTTTACATTCCCACCCGTTTCTCCACATACTCGCCAGCATCTACAGTCTCTTGATTTGTTCATTTTAGCCATTCTAACTGGCGTGAGGTGGTATCTCAGTGTGGTTTTCATTTGTATTTCCCTGATGATGAGTGATGCTAAGCATCGTTTCATGTGTTTGTTGGCCATCTTGATGTCCTCTTAGGAGAAGTGTCTATTCGTGTCTTCTGCCCATCCCTTCACTGGATTTTTGTTTTTCGGGTGTGGAGTTTGGTGAGTTCCTTGTAGATTTGGATACTAGCCCTTTATCCAATATGTCATTTGCAACTATCTTTTCCCATTCCATTGGTTGCCTATTAGTTTTTTCGATTGTTTCCTTTGCAGTGCAGAAACTTTTTGTCTTGATGAGGTCCCAATAGTTTATTTTGGTTCTTGATTTCTTTGCCTTTGGGGATGTATCGCATAGGAAATTGCTGCGGTTGAGGTCAAGGAGGTTGTTTCCTGCTTTCTCCTCTAGGGTTTTGATGGTTTCCTGTCTCACGTTCAGGTCCTTCATCCATTTTGAGTTTATTTTGGTGTATGGTGTAAGAGTGTGGTCTAGTTTCATTCTTCTGCATGTTGCCATCCCGTTCTCCCAGCACCACCTATTAAAGAGGCTATCTTTTTGCCATTGCATACTCTTTCCTCCTTTGTCAAAGATTAATTGGCCGTACATTTGTGGGTCCAGTTCTGGGCTCTCTAATCTATTCCACTGGTCTCTGTGTCTGTTTTTGTGCCATTACCATACTGTCTTGGTGATGACAGCTTTGTAGTAGAGTCTAAAGTCTGGGATTGTGATGCTTCCCATTTTGGTTTTCTTCTTCAGTATTACTTTGGCTATTCGGGTTTTTTTGTTGTTCCATACGAATTTTAGGATAGTTTGTTCTAGCTTTGAGAAGAATGCTGGTGCAATATTAATTGGTATTGCATTGATGTGTAGATTGCTTTGGGTAATAATGACATTTTAACAATGTTTATTCTTCCGATCCATAAGCATGGAATGCTTTTCCCTTTCTTTGTGTCTTCTTCCATTTCTTTCTTAAGTTTTCTATAGTTTTCATCATACAGGTCTTTTACATCCAAATACACAAAATCATGAATGAAAATAGATCTATTACAACCAATCGCTCAGGAAAACAAGCAATCATCAGAGATTACTATGAAAAATTATATGCCAATAATCTGGACAATCTAGAAGAAATGGACAAACACGCATGCACTACCAAAATTTAAATGGGAAGAAATAGACCAGTGAAGAAATCGAATCAGTGATCAAAAAATCTCCCAATGAATAAGAGCCCAGGACCAGATGGGTTCCCATAGGAATTCTACCAGACATGTAAAGCAGAGTTAACACCCATTCTTCTCAAACTATTCCAAAAAATAGAAATAGAAGGAGAACTTCCGAACTCATTCGATGAAGCCAGCATCACTTTGATTCCCAAACCAGACAGAGACCCAACAAAAAAAGAAAACTACAGGCCAATATCCTGAATGAATACAGATGCAAAAATCCTCAACAACATACAAGCAAATCAAATTCAAAAGCATATAAAAAGAATTATCCACCATGATCAAGTTGGATTCATTCCTGGGTTACAGGGCTGGTTCAATATTCGCAAATCCATCAATGTGATTCATCATGTTAACAAAAGATAGATAAAAACCATATGATCCTGTCGATAGATGCAGAGAAAACATTTGACAAAATACAGCCTCCTTTCTTAATAAAAACCCTCGAGAAAGTCGGGATAGAAGGAACTTTCTTAAACATTATAAAACCCATTTATGAAAAGCCCACAGCTAATATCATCCTCAATGGAGAAAAAGTGAGAGCTGTCCCCCTGAGATCAGGAACACGACAGGGATGTCCACTCTCACCACTGTTGTTTAGTGCTGGAGGTCCTAGCATCAGCAATCAGACAACAAAAGGAAATAAAAGGCATCAGAATTGGCAAAGATGAAGTCAAACTTTCACTTTTCGTAGATGACATGATACTCTACATGGAAAACCCGAAAGACTACACCAGAAGCCTACTAGAACCGATCCATGAATTCAGCAAAGTCTCAGGGTACAAAATCAACATACAGAAATCTGTTGCATTTTTACACACCAATAATGAAGCAACAGAAAGAGAAATCAAGAAGCCGATCCCATTCACAAATGCACGAAAAACCATAAAATACCTAGGAATAAACGGATCCAAAGATGTAAAGGACCTGCCCATTTTCTAATTGGATTATTTGTCCTCTAGGTGTTTGTTTTATAGGTTCTTTACATATTTTGATAATAACCCTTTATTGGATATATTATTTGCTAATGTTTTCTCCCATTTATAGGTTATCTTTTAGTTTTGTTGATTGTTACCTTCATTTTGTAGAAGCTTTTTATTTTGCAATAGATCCAATAGTTTATTTCTCCTTTTGTTTCTCTTACTTCAGGGAACCAATTTAGAAAAAGGTGCTATGGCTGATGTCACAGATGCTCCCACCTGTGTTCTCTTCTAGTATTTTCATGCTTTCAAGTCTCTCCTTTAAGTCTATAATCCACTTTGGATTCATATCTTGTGTATGGTGTAAGAAAGTTGATCAGTGTCATTCTTTTTCAAGTTACTGTCCAGTTTTCTCAACATCGTTTGTTAAACAGACTGTCTGTTGCCCACTGAATATTCCTTCTTGCATTTTTGAATATTACTTGATCATGTCACTAAGGGTTTATTTCTGTGTTTTCCTTTTCGGTTCCCTTGATCTATATGTCTGTTTTTGGTGTTTTTTTTTTTCTAGTATCATACTGTTTTGAACTACAGTTTTTAAATATAACTTCAAGTTTGGAATTGTGATATCTCTATGCTTTTCTTTTATATTTCTTTCTTTTTTTTTTAACATTATAGTTTACTGTCAGGTTGCTTTCCATATAACACCCAGTGCTCTTCCACACAAGTGACCTCCACCATGACCATCACCCCCCTTTACCTTTCCCCTTCCCCTTCTGCCCTCTGTTTGTTTTCACTATTCAAGAGTCTCTCGTGTTTTGTTTCCCTCCCTCTCCCTAACTCCTTTTCCTCCTTCCCCTCCCCATGGTCCTCTGTTGGGTTTCTCCTGTTAGACCTATGAGTGCAAGCATATGGTATCTGTCCTTCTCCACCTTACTTATTTCACTTGGCATGACACCCTTGAGGTCCATCCACGTTGATACGAATGGCCAGATTTCATTCTTTCTCATTGCCATGTAGTATTCCATCGTATAGATAAACCACATCTTCCTAATCCATTCATCAGTTGATGGACATTTAGGCTCTTTCCATGATTTGGCTATTGTGGAAAGTGCCGCTACGAACATTGGGGTACATGTGCCCCTATGCATCAGAACTTCTGTATCCCTTGGGTAAATCCCCAGCAGTGCTATTGCTGAGTCATAGGGGAGTTTTACTGACAGTTTTTTGAGGAACCTCCACACTGTTTTCCAGAGCGGCTCTACCAGTTTACATTCCCCCCAACAGTGTAG
>CM053560.1:115392591-115408994 GCA_028646485.1 Cryptoprocta ferox
CCCTGATGATGAGTGATGCTGAGCATCGTTTCATGTGTTTGTTGGCCATCTGGATGTCCTCTTTGGAGAAGTGTCTCTTCATGTCTTCTGCCCATTTCTTCACTGGATTGTTTGTTTTTCGGGTGTGGAGTTTGGTGAGTACTTTGTAGATTTTGGATACTAGCCCTTTATCCGATATGTCATTTGCAACTATCTTTTCAGTGTTGTTGCTTTTAGATTAATTGATCTGTTCTACTGATTTTTTTAAATTCTATATTGTTTATTTCTACTCTAATCTTTATTATTTCTCTTCTGCTCGCCTTGGGGTTTCTTTGCTTTTCTGCATCTAGTTCCTTTAGGTGTGTAGTTACAGTTAGATACTGTATGCATCATAATCCCAGACTTCAAGATGTATTACAAAGCTGTAATCCTCAAGACAGTATGGTACTGGCACAAAAACAGACACTCAGGACAATGGAACAGAATAGAGAACCCAGAAATGGACCCACAAACATATCGCCAAATAATCTTTGACAAAGCAGGAAACAATATCCAATGTAATATAGACATCTTTTCAGCAAATGGTGCTCAGAAAATTGGACAGCAACATGCAGAAAAATGAACCTGGACCACTTTATTACACCACACACAAAAATAAACTCAAAATGGATGAACGACCGAAACCTAAGACAGGAAGCCATCAAAATCCTAGAGAAGAAAGCAGGCAAAAACCTCTTAGACCTTGGCTGCAGCAACTGCTTACTCAACATGTTTTAGGGGGGAAGGGAAACAAAAGGAAAAATGAACTATTGGGACCTTATCAAGATAAAAATGCACGGTGAAGGAAACAATCAGGAAAACTAAAAGGCAACCAACAGAATATATTTGCAAGAAAATATTTGCAAATGATGATTTGCAAAAATTTATCTGGATATTGGATAAAGGATTAGTATCCAAAATGTATAAAGGTCTTATCAAACTCAACAGCTAAAAAACAAATAATCCAGTGAAGAAATGGCCAAAAGACATGATAGACATTTCTCCAAAGACATGAAAAAAATTCACAGCATCACTCATCATCAAGGAAACACAAATCAAAACCATAATGAGATACCATCTCACACCTGTCAGAATGGCTAACATTAAGAACTCAAGCAACAACAGGTGTTGGCAAGGATGCAGAGAAAGAGGATCTCTTTTCACTGCTGATGGGAATACAAACTGGTACAGCCACTCTGGAAAACAGTATGGAAATTCCTCAAAAAATTAAAAATAGAACTACCCTATGACCCAGCAATTGCACTGCTAGGTATTTATCCAAGTGATTCAGCCGTGATGTTTCAAAGGGACGCATGCACCCTAATATTTATAGCAGTGCAATCGACCATAGCCAAATTACGGAAAGAGCCCAAATGTCCATTGACAGATGAATGGATAAAGAAGATGTAGTATATATATACTACATACTATGTATATACATAGATATACATAAACACAATGGAGAATTACTCGGCAATCAGAAAAATGAAACCTTGCTATTTTCAATTACGTAGATGGAACTAGACGGTATTATGCTAAGCAAAAGTCATCAGAGAAAGACAAATATCATATGACTTCAACTCATATGAGGAATTTAAGATTCCAAACAGATGAACATAAGGGAAGGGAAGCAAAAATAATATAAAAACAAGAAGGGGGAAGAAACATAAGAGACTCTTACATTCTCTTATGTTTGTTCTCTAGAACAAACAGAGGGTTGCTGGAGGGGTTGAGGGAGGAGGGAAGTGCTAATTCGATAAGGGACATTAAGAAATCTATTCTTGAAATCATTGTATTATATGTTAACTAACGTGGATGTAAATTTTTAAAATGAATTAATTAACTAATTGATTGATTAATTTAAAATTAGAAGATCGGGTGCTTGTGTTGCTCAGTCGGTTAATTGGCCGACTTTGGCTCAGGTCATGATCTCACAGTTTGTGGGTTCGAGCTCTGCATCAGGCTCTGTGCTGACAGCTTGGAGCCTGGAGCCTGCTTCAGATTCTGTGTCTCCCTCTCCCTCTGCCCCTCCCCAGTTCACACCTGTCTCTCTATTTCTCTCTCAAAAATGAATAAACATTAAAACTTTTTTTAATAAGAAGAAAAATCAATAAAATTTCCCTTGACCCCCCCACAAAAAAGGAAAATAAAAGAAAAAGATTAACCATGCAGAGAATCAGAGAAACTATACAGCTTAATCCAGAGAGAGAGAGAGAGAGAAAGAGAGAGAGAGGAAAATAAAGGAGATATAGAAGAGGTGTAAAAAGAATAGATTAAAAATGTATGCTTAAACCAACCACCAACCAGAACAACTAGAAAAGAGAAGGGAAGGAATAAGCCCAAGAAAAGGAAGAAGAAAAAAAGAAAAAATAGAGATGTAGAAGATACCGATCTATCTATCATCTATCTATTATCTATCTATCTATCTATCTATCTATCTATCATCTATCTAATAAGAATTGACCAAGAAATCAAATCAGAGAATGCAAAACCGCTAGACAGATATCTAATGGTGCCTTGGAACTGGTGGCCATGCTGGTCTGGGAGAGGGACTCTCTGGCTGAGCAGCGTCAATCTTGTTCCAATAGATATGCTGTTACAAGGCATGGAAGGGCATGATTTGGTGTGGTGGGTCCTCCCTCCATTATGGGCCCACTGTCCACTCCTTGAAGCCCCCTTATTGATGATGGGAAGAAAAATGACAACACCCCAGTCTCTACCTTCTCCTCTGTCCAGGGTGTCCTAAACCACTCTGTTCAGGCCATCCTTACAGTGCCACACAGGTGCAAGTGCAACAGCTTCTTCTGCTCTACAGTTCCCTGTGCCTCTCAGGTGCTCAGCTGGGATTCAAACCCTGATGTATTAAAGGAGCCCACTCCACACTCCCTGGTTCCAAGGTATAGCCACTCTGCCCAGCTAGCTGACAAAGGACCTCTGGATGGTGGGCACCTGCAGGGCCTTTTGTCCTTGGAGCTTCTATATTCCTTCTTCCCATAGCACTCAAGGCAGAGAATTGCTCTCTCAAACTACACCTCTGAGCTGGCTATCAAGGTTGGGGTTGGCTCCCCTCTCCCCAAGCGCATGCATAGGGTGGCAGGCCCCAGTCTGGAGAAAGCCCTGAAACCCTAGAAATGAGGTAGAAGTTGGTTCTTTCTCAATTTTTACATCCTCCAGTCCATGGTTTTACTCTTGTCCAAACTCAGTCCTACACTTCCACAGCCTCTCTCTTCCCGTTGTCTCTCCACAGAAGGGGATCCCTTCTCTCCATGCCTATACCACCCATTTTATCTGTCCCGGTTCACAATCATGCACCTATGGCCCACCAACTTGTCCTGTGGGCCCCTGAAGATGTTTATGTCACTCTGTAGTCTGGATTTTTGGAATTCCATGTCTTCTGGCCTCAATCCTGCTGTGTTTGAGGGACAGGTGAACTTTGGGTCCCCCTACTTCTCTGCCATGTTGACTCCACTCTATAATATTCTCTTATGATTGTTTGTATTTCTGTGGTATTGGTTTTTATTTTTACTCTCATTTGTGGCTTCATTTATTTGAATCCTTTCTCTTTGTTTCTTGAAAAGTCTGGGTAGTAGTTTAACAATTTTATTGATTTTTTTCAACGTACAACTTTCTGGTTTCATTCATGTGTTGTATTGTGTTTTTTTAGTTTCTATGTTATTTATTTCTGCTTTACTTTTTATTATTCTCTTCCTTTGGTGGTTTTAGGTTTTATTTGTTTTTTTTTTTCTCTAGCTCTTTTCATTGTAAGATTAGGTTGTGTATTTGTTATTTTTCTTGCTCTTTTATGTAGGACTGTATTACTATAAACTTCCTCTTGGAACCACTTTTCTGCATCCCAAAGTTTTGGGACTCTTGTGTTTTCATTTTATTTGTTTCCATGCCCTTTTTAATTTATTCTTTTACTCCCTTTTGACCTCTTTGTTGTTTAAAAGAATTTTATTTAACCTCCATTTATTTGTGGTTTTACAGATTGTTTTTGTGGTTCAGTTTTGATTTGTAACATTCAGATCAGAAAATATGCATAGTATCATTTCAATCTTCTTGGATTTGTGGAGGTTTGTTTTGTTGGCTAATATGTGATCTATTCTGGAGAATGCTCCATGTGCACTTGAATAGAATGTGTATTCTGCTGCTTTCAGATGGAATGTTCTGAATATATCAGTTAAATCTGTATGTTCCAGTGTGTCATTCAATGTAATTGTTTCCTTGTTGATGTTCTATGTAGAAGATATGTCTATTGATGTAAGTGGGGTATTAAAGTCTCCTACTACTCTAGTATTATTGATTAGGTCCTTCATATTTGTTAAATGTTTTATCTATTTCAGTGCTCCTATGTTGAGTGCATAAATATTTACAATTGTTATATCGTTTTGCTGTAACGTTGTCTTTATTATTATATAGATTCCTTTGTTGCTTGTTGCTTGGTAAAGTTTTTGTTATAAAGTCTATCTTCTCGATAAAAGAATTGCTACTGTTGCTTTCCTTTGAAATCCATTTGCATGAGAGATGTTTCTCCATTATCTCACTTTCATACTGGAGGTGTCTTTAGGTATGAAGTCTCTTTTAAGCAACATAGAAATAGGTCTTTCTCTTTAATCCATTCAGTCACCTTATGTTTTTATTGGGGAATTTAGTCCAAGTAACTTCACAGTAATTATTGATAGAAATGTATATATTGTCATTTTAAAAATTGTTTTGTGAGTGTTTCTGAAGAATTTCTCTATCTTTTCTTGGGTTTCTCACTTGTATGATTGCTGGTTTTCTTTAGTGTTATATTTGGATTTCTTCCTCTTTATTTTTTACATGTTTTTAAGTGGTTTTGATATATGGGTATAACTAGGTTTGTATATATCATCTTTAGCATGTAACATTCTATATATAGTTGATGGTTATTTAAGTTTAAACACATTCTTTTCTCCTCTCCTCTTCATATTATCATAGTTTCTATCTTTTTTTCTTATACATTCCTTGATGGTTTTTTTAAAGAAATATTAAATATTTACTGCTTTTGTGTTTCCTACTTCTATACTGTCACTTTTGCTCCCTCCATGCCACTCAAATAAGCCCTTTTAATATTTCTTGTTGAGCTGGTTTAGTTGTCATGAATTCTTTTAGTTTTTGTCTTGGAAACTCTTTATCTTTCCTTCTATTTGAATGATAGCCTTGCTATATAGTTTCTTGGCTGCAGATTATTCCTATTTAGCACTTTGAATATATCATGCCACTTCCTTCTGGCTTGCAAAGCTTCTGTTGAAAAATCTCCTGCTAGCCTTATAGGTTTCCCCTTGGAAGTAACTGACTTATTTTCTCTTGCTGCTCTTAATATTTTTTTCTTTATCACTATATTTTGAAAATTTAATTATAATGTGGCTTGGTGTAGGCCTGCTTTTATTGATTTTGTTGGGGGTTCTCTGTGCTTCCTGGATCTGCATATCTGTTTCCTTCTCCAAATTAGGGAAGTTACTACCCATTATTCCTTCAAATAAATTCTCTTTTTCATTTTCTCTCTCTTCTCCTTCTGGGACTCCTATGAATACAAATGCCACTATGTTTGATGGAGTTACTGAGTTCCCTAAGTAACTGGTCTCATTTTCTATAATTCTTTTTACTCCCTTTTGCAGTTTGACTATTTCACATTACTCTGTCTTCTAGGACTTATACAGTCCTCTGTTTCTTCCATCCTGCTGTTCCTTCCATCAAGCATATTTCTTATTTCATTTATTGAGCCCTTTATCCCTGCAATGTTATTCTTTACTTCTGTGTTAAATGTCTCACTGATGTCTTCCAGTCTTTTCTCTAGTCCAGTGAGTATCCTCATAACCATTGTTTTAAATTCTCTATCAGGCTTGTTACTTATATATGTCTTTCTTTAGATCTCTAGTCATGGTCTTGTCCTGTTCTTTCATTTGGGATAAATTTCTGTATCCTCATTTTATCTTCATTTCCTTGTCTATTTCTGTGTGTTAAGAAAGCCAGCTATTTCTTTTGCTCTTGCAAGTAGTGACTTTATGAAGAGGAGGTCCTGTAGTGCCCTGCACTTCAGTGTCCCCTCTTCACCAGGACCTGGCACTTCAGGAGAGTATTCTATGTGTGTTGCTTATATCCTGATGTTGGGTATGAGTCACTTTTCTTGGTGCAGTTGTCTCCACTGACTTTCTGTCTGTTGTGGGCTGTGCTTTCCGTCTGAGGTGGTAGTAGGACACAGGCAGGCCAGATGTGAGGGGGCATGCCTTCTGGGGAACTTGGGAGCAGGGGAACAGTGCTAGCACTGTTTGCACTGGGCTACTTGTCCTATCCTGGATTGATGAAGTGTTATTATGGCCAGGTGCTGTGCACTGGAGCTGTCAGGGTCATAAAGCTGGGCATGGCACATGAGGATGGCTAAGTGTGGCTAGCCCCTGTTCAAGTTGATGGCCTGGGGACATAGCTGGGAATGATTCAGTGGTTGGGTCTGACACAGCAGCTAGGTGCTGTGCATAGTGGCAGCTGTGCATCTGGAACCTGGGCTGAGCATGTACTCAGTTTCAACAAAATTTTCCCCCACCCAATGTTGCAGACTATGACACTTGAGTTCTCTCTTATCCAGCAAGAGAGCAGATGCAGAAATGAAAACGAGAGAGGCTAATGTATAGGAAGAGACAAGAGCCCCAGACAGGGGTTTTGTCTCTGTGTTTATTGAACCCTCAAGGTTTTATATACATGGTGAATGCGCAGAAGAAACAATAAGCTAGAGACCATTAACTTGTTTGTGTAAGAAAGGGTTTGGGGGTCAAGCTGCATTTGAAGTTGACATTAAAGCACAATAATATATTGGTGCCAGATGCCAGATGGAGAGTGTTTCCCTGTAGGCAATACAGCTGACTAGCTGTTACCTCCAAAGTTTAGGATTGCAGGAGGATGCTGCTCAAGGCTAACAAGATACTGTTTTCACTAGTTAAACTTGGGTGTCTTTGTCCTTTGTCCTGTAGCAGCTCTCCACTTCTAACAGTTCTCAGAGGCTTTCATCTTGTGGAGGCAATTTTCTGCCTTAAGCCTTGTTTTACTGAATGAATAGCCTTGGGTGCTTTCACTCTGTGGGAGCTTGGCACCCTAAGCCTTGTTAACCCATTGGTGGAAGCATACAGAATTCTTAAAATTATTTCCCACAGTTCCCCCCTTTTTTGTTTTGTTTTGTTTTGATTTTAGTTTTGTGTGCAAGGACCATCATGATGAGCTCCTGATCCTTCTTTTGCTGTCAAGTGGCTTGGAGGGTGATTCTGCAAAGACATAAAAAGAGACACAGTAAAAGTTTTTTACTTCTCAGAGTTATCCGGAATTTGATATGGGTGCTAGGTATAAGTGACAAAGACTTTAGGTTACAACCCGTTGCCCAGGAATTAGCCCATTCATTTCTAAGTTGGTCTTCTGCATATTATAGCGGTTGACGTAAGATTACATCTAAATTTTCTATATTGTTAGAGAGATTGGAAGAAAAAACACTGTGAAAGTGTGTCTAGACATTATATCAAGATTGAGAGGGATTAGGGGTGCCTGGGTGGCTCAGTCGGTTAAGCGTCTGACTTTGGCTCAGGTCATGATCTTGTGGTTCATGGTTTCGAGCCCCACGTCAGGCTCTGTGCTGACAGCTCAAAGCCTGGAGCCTGCTTCAGATTCTGTGTCTCCCTCTCTCTCTCTCTCTCTCTCTCTCTCTCTCTCTGTCCCTCTCCCCTCACACTCTGTATCTCTCTCTCTCTCTCTCTCTCAAAAATAAATAAACATTTAAAAAATACTAAAAAAGATTGGGAGAGATTATAAGGAATGCCAGGCATGCAAATATATTGGTAGTGAGGGTCACAGGTCAGTTTAGAGTGGACGATCAAGGCCTTCTGTCTTTTCCCAATAAATATTCTCCCTACTAAATTGGCCAGAGGTATTTGAATATTTTGCTTCAAGATGTCCTCTAGGATATCTTGTCAGTAATAGTCCAATTGCCCCAGCAAAGAATATGCTCAATCTTTCCATTACAGGTTGTTCAAGGAATATTATTCCAGGGCTGGTCTGAATATTTGAGACTAGAACAAGCTAGAATATTAGGAATGTGAGATATGTTTGGTTTTTTTTTGAGGTAACTTAAAACTTGTGGCTGCAAAAAATAAAATAAAATTTTCTGGCCTTGTAGAAGTTTGGGCTGTACATGCAAAAGCCAGTTGATTTTTAGTTCGAAACAAGCAGGTAAGTTGATGAGTATGGTAACACACATAGGAGGTGTTGGAAGAACCTGCCATTGAGGTCTGGGCATATAAAGCAAATGCTCTTATTCAGTTTGGAAGGTCAGGTTAAGCTGAGCTTCTCCCATGAATTTAGTATCATTGTTGCTAATAGGAATATCCTGGTCTAGGAATATTAAGCTGTCAAATATAGGTGGATTAAGAAAATGAATCCAATATGAATATTGAAGTTGGCCTGGACAAAGGAGGGTAAGGAGAAGAATCAGGGTTACCCATATGGAATTCTTGTCAATGATGGAGATCATAGGCCATCAGAGGCAAATCAAGGGTATATGCAATATCATTGTGTTGTAAGATGACACCGGCCTAATTAGACAGGCATTTCAGGGTTCCCCATGTTATATCAGGGGTAAGCACTTGCATTTGTGGAGTAGCTTCAGGATGAGGAGTCAATGAAGAGGCTTCTTCCATCTTGAAAAATGGGGGTGGTGGTCGTTCATTCAGGGTCATTTTCTGGAAGTTCTAGTTCATTGGAAGATATCCTAGGTGTCTCTACCATGCCATTTTACAATTTCACCAACTGAGAGAGAATCCACAGAGGTCCAGAATCTGAAGGAACACAAGCATATCCTCTACCCCAGGTGAGAAGATTAGTGGACCCAGTCCATGTGGATCCCCCTTCAAGGAGTTTGTATAACCACCATAGGATGAGACGGTTTATCTCGTTTCTAAGAATGTCACTCAGTTGTGGTTAGTCCTAGAATATTAAGATTTAAAAAGTTAAGAGTAATCATAACATGATTGAGAAGGAGCTGAGATTGTAGTGTAGACAGCCAGGGGTTATCCCTCCTTTTTTAAACATGTTTTTGAACATATATGTGCTTGTTTTACAATTGTTTGGCTTTGTGAATTATAAGGAGGGGCAATATTAACCTAGGCTTGAGTAAAACAAGTCAAAAGGGCGTCCTGTTTTGTTGTCTTTCTCTTTTGGTTAAAATCATATTTTTTTCCATCTTTTTGTCCAGACAAAAGAGAAAAAAATTTTGTTTGACTTTTTTTAAAGCATACCAACAATCTCAGAAAACTTTTCCTTTTTAACAGAGAATAAAGCAGAATTTTAATCTTATATCAGTGTTCTTTTAAAATCCATTTATTTTAACCTTCGTCTGTTCTGATCATATATAAAAATATTTTCCAAAGATTTTTCTTTACAACCTTTTGTAACTTTCCTTTGCTTTTAGATTTTGACCTAAGCCATTTTTTCCAATCAGTCTCAATTAGGATAAAGTTACCTATTTTTTAAATCTTTAATAAAAATGGATTTTCATTCCTTATCTCTTTATTACATATCTCCTACTTTTTTATACACAGAATTACTTTTCTTAATTCCATCAGTCTTAATTATATTTAGCAGAATGTTAACTCTTAGATAGTTTAGTCTCCACTGAAAACTAAGTAGTAACCAATTGTGAACTATCTGTTACATCAGAATATTTTATATGGCAAATTTATTAATACATTAACCATAAAGTAAGTTTTTATAGTAAAATCTTAACAAAGCACGAAGTATATTTGTAATACCCAAATAATCCCTATTTGCAGTAAGTCAAAAGCACAAACCTACAGCTAATAATTAGTGCCTTAGCATCTTATCTTATTATATATCCAATGAATTTAATCCCAATTTATTATGCAAGCAAAACTTTAATGTTTTAGGTTTCCAAAGACTTTAAAAGTTATCTTAACATTTACTCATGAAAACTATGATACAAAGTTAACTATCATTTTAAGCCATCCTTTTATTAACCAATTGCAACAAAGATATTTGTGAGCATATTTGATCTTTAGTAAACCTAGATAGAATAAAGATTTATTATTTAATTCTAATAATTTAAAAGACATGCCTGTCTTAACTACATTTCATCTGTGTCTCTTTAAAAGTTTACCATTGGGGTGCCTGGGTGGCTCAGTCGGTTAAACGCCCGACTTTGGCTCAGGTCATGATCTTGCGGTTGTGGGTTTGAGCCCCACGTCGGGCTCTGTGCTGACACCTCAGAGCCTGGAGCCTGCTTCGAATTCTGTTTCTCCCTCTCTCTATGCCCCTTCCCCACTTGTGCTCTGTCTCTTTCTCTCAAAAATAAATAAATGTAAAAAAAATTTTTTTTAAAGTTTACCATTGTCAATTTTCTCTCAGGAACCAGTGAGGAAATTTGAAGTGGGAAGCTAAGTCTATGGGGGTGTTTTCTGCTTCTTGAACAATGTGGGGAAGAGGACCTGATTGTGCCTGAGGCATTGAAGAGCCAGTTATGCAGGTTGAACCCCAGGTGGTGCAGAAAGAGGAGGGGGAAGGGAGAAGAAGTGAGGTGCCATCAGGAAGCCTGGAGGCAGATAAAAGCAGAGAGCACAGAAAGAATTTTTATGGTCCTAAAGCCTGTCAGCTCAGAGAGTTGAGCAGACACAGATTTTGATTTGTTTTGTTTTGTTTTGTTCTCCACTAGTTGAATTAGGCAGTCCATGCCAGGCCAGAGAAGACAGGGAAGTTCCCTGAAACAAAAGGAGTTTCAACAACTGCTTGGGAATATTCCTGAAAGTCTCCATCCTGAGGTAGGATAACCAGAGACAGTTGGCTCTAATTATCATAGTCATTGACCCAGGAAATGAATGAGGGAGAAGCCCCCTGATAGAGTATCCAGAGTGTATTAGGAGAAACAGTGAAAAAGTGAGTTAGAGTCCCCTTCATTAGGGATGGCCTGTGTAAAATACTTTGCACTATTTCAGTGCATTGTCCTCTGACAATGACTGGAAACTGGACTTTCTGTCTTGATTGGACTTACTGCCTTGTGCCAGACAATTGTTTTAAGGACTTTGGGATAGTGGCATTTAGATTCTGCATAGCACAAGCCATGCAAGCACCATGAAATTTTTAGGCATAAACAGCATATTGATCTGGGGTCAAAATAATTTTCATAAGAGAGCCCCAGTCCTAGGCACACATGGAATAAGTGCCACAAGTAGTTTCTATAATGCTGATTGTGAAAGGGCTGTGGAGGCCATATTATTGGACTGATTTTTGCAATTCTCTTACTATTTGAAAGAGCATACCTTCATGGATGTATTGTCCATTTTCCCTGACAACAGGAAACAGGCGGAATTCACTGGATTTATGGGCTTCTTTAATGCACTTTTGCTTCAGGGTGAGGACCTTGTCAGAACAGGTCAGGGAGGTTTTCAGAGGCTCGATATTGTCCTACCTTTTGGACGTAGGGTGAGTATCTTTTGGCAGTAAAAGTGCTGAAGTCACAGGCTGACTATAAAAAGGCTCAGGACTTTCCTCCTTTTTGGCTATGTCTACATCTTAATATACATCATCTGAGCACAAGGGAAGAAGGTCAGTATGGACAATGGACCAAGGAAGGATTAGCTCAGGGGGGACATTAGCCCCCTCAGAATGCTGAGCTTTTAGTGTTTTCCCTATTTGTTCCCAAATATCAAGATCGTAAGTTCCTTGTTTTGGGAACCAAAGACAATGTTGCAGGATAATCATTAATAATTTAAGGAGTGCTGTCTGATTGAGGGTAGTGCTAGCCGCCTTTCCCAATGATTGTGAAAAAGAATTGGGGCGCCTGGGTGGCTCAGTCAGTTAAGTGTCCGACTTCAGCTCAGGTCATGATCTCATGGTTCATAGGTTGGAGCCCTGCGTCAGGCTCTGTGCTGACAGCTAGCTCAGAGCCTGGAGCCTGTTTTCAGATTCTGTGTCTCCCTCTCTCTCTCTGACTCTCCCCTGCTCATGCTCTCTCTCTCTCTCTCTCTCTCTCTCTCTCTCTCTCTCTCTCTCTCTCTCTCAAAAATAAATAAAAACATTTAAAAAAATTTTTAAAAGAATGTATTGTTTATGTTCTGGGGATAGGGAATCTCCCATAATAAATATCTCAAAAATTCCATGGCAGCGAATCCTGATATAGTTTCACATTTTTCTTACCTTGTTAGGAGAGATTGTAGTCTGGTGTGCTTTCTGGTGTGCTTTCTGTAGAGCTCTAATGAGTCCTGGCTTTCTGAAGTCCTTGAGTTACATCAGCTTCTTAGCCACTCGGCTTCTTAGCCACTCGGCTTCTTAGCCACATCTGCCTCTAGTCACGTCAGCTTCTGATCAGGTCAGGGTCACCATATGTCGCAGACTATGAGCCTGGAATTCTCTCTTGTCCAGCAAGAGAGCGGATGCAGAAATGAAAACGAGAGAGGCTAATGTTTAGGAGGAGACAAGAGCCCCAGACAGGGGTTTTTGTCTCTGTGTTTATTGAGCTTTCAAGGTTTTATGTACGTGGTGAATGCGCAGAAGAAAACAATAAGCTAGGGACCATTAACATGTGTGTGTAAGAAAGGGTTTGGGTGTCGAGCACATTTGAAGTTGAAATTAAAGTACAATGATACACTGGCACCAGATGCCAGATGGAGAGTGTTTCCCTGTAGGCAATACAGCTGAGTAGCTGTTATCTCCAAAGTTTAAGGTTGCTAGAGCCTCCTGCCTCAAGGCTAAAAAGGCACCCTTTTCACTGGCAACCTTGGGAGTTCTTGTCCTATAGCAGCTTTCCACTTCTAACAGTTCTCAGAGGTTTCATCCTGTGGAGGTGGTTTTCTACCCTAAGCCTTGTTTTACTTAATGACTAGCCTAGGGAGCTTTCGCCCTGTGGCAGCTTTCCACACTTAGCCTTGTTAATCTATTGGTGCAAGCATACAAAATTCATAAACTTATTTCCCACAGCTCAGGGCTAAGGTTAGCAGACTTGGAGTGGGCAACTCCTCAGGATAACTTGAAGGCATGATGCACGGTCACTGGATTAGGTAGCAAGTTTCTGTATAGCTCTGTCTCTTGCAGATGTCTCTGTACTTATTCAGGGGGGTGGAGGAGGAAAACAGTGACTATCTGCTCCCTTGTTTTCAGAGAAGTTGCCCAACTCGCTCCAAAATCCTTATGAACAGATCTGTCTTCTGTTTGCCACCAGCATTGTGTAGATTGCCATTTTTATGTTCCCTTTACAGGCAGACTGTTGTCTCTTTAAGGGTGAGGACCCAGATATCACTTGCTCTGATGCTCACCCAGTGTTTAGTCAGCTGTCTTTTAAAGCTCCAGGTTCCAAGCCCCACTGGTTGTACAAACTCACAGAATTAGCCCCTCTGGTTCTTAAAGTCAAATATTATGAGGATTAGTCTTCCTCATATGAGCTACCTGATATAAGGGCTCATTCCTTTGCCCACTCTGCTGGTGCAGATGCCTCCCTCATGTGGGCAGCCTCCCTCTACCTTTTTGACCTTCCTAACCTTTCAGCTGCAGTTTCATCTCTATATTTATTTGTGGCATTTATTCTGCCAGTCTTAGATCACTTGCCGGTTTATTGACTTGGATGTGAATGACAACTAGTTGAAAATGTGGGATAGGGTCATCCTACTCTGCCATCTTCCCAAGCTCCTCCAAGGAGAGTTGTCTTTTGATCCATATTTAAGATAACCAGTGCAACAAACTGTAAGGGCCCTATTTAACAACCTGAGTTGCAACATGAAATGCAGAGTCTCTGCTTAGTGAACACACAAAAATAATTTAAACCTGATACATTTTATGTCCTTTCATAACTATAACACAACCTTAATGTTTGCTTCATATATTCCAAGACATGCTCTTATAAATGTTTAAAAACTTATATATATACTTTTTAGTATATATATATATATATATATATATATATATACTATACACTATATATAGTGTATATACACAGTATATACACTGTATATACACTATATATATACTATATATATATACTATATACACTATATATATACTATTTATATATATACTATATATATGTATATACATAGTATATATACATACATACACTATATATAGTGTATATACACTATATACAAACTATATATATACTTTATATATATACAATATACACTATATATATATAGTATATATATATGTATGCACTACTTTTTAGTGTAGTGCATCTTCTCATGCATCTTACTTTGCACGTCTAATATAGCTGTCTGTGGGAGTTGAATCTAGTCATAGATGGCAACTATCTCAGAATATACTATTATATATTTTTTCAGTCCATCCAATGTTAATCCCCTCAGATGGAGTTAGAAGGGCAGATACTACTATAGATTGGGAGGCTGCTGCCACTTGGGATGAGGTGCCACTGCAAATGATGTTGTGGGGGTAACCTGCACTATGGATTATAAGACCACTCCTATTGGCAAACAAGACTCATTATAATTTAGCAGCTTGATGCCCCCAGCTTCATAAGAATGACCCCACATGTCCCATCACAATATAAAAGAAACTACTATTTCACAATCAGTTCTCTGGCTTTAAGTGGAGAAACTAGAAATCTGGGAATTAATCTTAAAATGCATTAAATCTGATTGGTTTGTCACAGTTTTGACCCTGGAAGGAAGTAAGCTCTCACATGGGACATATGTTGAAGTCCTTACGTCATGAAATGTTTGAACTGAGAATTCAAATCCCTGAACTCATCCTTTTTCTTTTTTTCCCACCACTTTGTGGTAAAGAGAGTAGGAAAAACCAATCGATGTCATTATATTCCTTGACTTCTCAAAAAATGTTCAAAAGTATCATGTACAGAGTTATTTATCTCCTTATTCTGTGTTGATTAAAAATATCCAATGCAAATATTATATGTATTCATACCACAGACAAACAGTGCTCTATATCGTACTTGAAATTGAGTCATTAGCATAATTCTCACCAAATTAGACAATTCCAGAATTCCCAGAACCAATACAGAAAAACCGGCTCAAATTATATTTCCTAGAACTACTCTCAATTCCAAAATTCATATGAATAACAATTCTCCAGAAAAATAAAACTTAGGTATAGATAGGAAGATTGTTATAGATAGATGATCAATAGATACTGAGATTAAAGATAGAAAGATAGATAAAAGAGGGCAATTATTATAAAATATTTCCTAATATGGCTATGAAGACTGAAATTCCATGATATGCTTTCTGTTATCTGGAGAACTAGAAAAGAAAGTGGTAAAATTCAGTCTGAGACCAAAAGACCGAGAATCAGGGGAGCTTATGGTATAACACTTTGTCCTAGGCATTTGGCAGAACTCTCGGCATACGTCCCAGAGTCCAAAGGCCTGAGAATCAATAGCTCTGGTTGTCGAGGACAGAAAAGGTTGACGTCCCAGCTCTAGGAGAAAAGGAACTTGTCCTTTCTTTGCTTTATGTTCTATTGTGACCTGCTTCCAATTCGTTGATGCTTTCAAACATTGGCTAGTGCAGATATATTTACTCAGTTTAGTGAATCAAATGCTAATTCCTTCCAGAAATCCCCCACAAATGCACCCAGAACACATGTGTTATCAGGTATCTGAACTCCCATTAGCTCATCAAGTTGCCAATAAACTTAACATGAAAATTCTTCTCCTTGTAAACTTGATATCTATACTCATTACCTTCAAACATACTTAATCTTAAAATAGAGACAATAATGGGTTGTAATTCTGACTTACAAGTTTGAAGTATCTTGCATACTACCAAAAGCACAGTAACCTTTTTCCCAGAAGGTGGGTAAAGTTCTTGAGTGGTGTTTACACTTCTTCACCTCATATGAAATGCTATGATATAAAATTAACACTACTTAAAAACTATGATTTAACATAAAAATGTCTCATATTATGTTATAAAGAAATAAGAAAGAAAGCAAAAACACTTGCTTAATATATGTATATATACAACCAAATGTATTCACAACAAAATGAGAAAATAATCATGATAATCCTAGTTCTCATTTCTACAATTGCCAATGTGTTAATAGGTCATATCTATAACTACCTTCTACTACAATTCTGTATTGGTTTTACATTAGTTAGCACCTCACCTTTTGGTAATATTTACCTGCTGAGGTAACTCAAACCTTCATTCCTGAAAGGTCAAGGCCATTACTAGTCCTGTGTGGATTGGCTTGTAGTTTTCCATTGACCTTAATCACAGAGGATGGTAACAATAAGGAAAGCCATAAGGGATATTCTATATTCTAGACATATTCTTTCTTACATTCATTGTAGTTATTTACTTTCTATTTAAACTAACACAAATTCTTTGCTTAACCAATCTTTTTTTTTT
>CM053560.1:115409494-115426613 GCA_028646485.1 Cryptoprocta ferox
AATCTGGCCATTCGTAGCAAAGTGGATGGACCTCGAGGGTGTCATGCTAAGCGAAATAAGTCACGCGGAGAAGGACAGATACCATATGTTTGCACTCATAGGTCTAACAGGAGAAACCCATCAAAGGACCATGGGGAGGGGAAGGAGGAAAAAGAGTTAGGGAGAGGGAGGGAGACAAAACACGAGAGACTCTTGAATACTGAAAACAAACTGAGGGGGGAAGGGGAAGGGGGAAAGGTAAAGGGGGGTGATGGTCTTGGTGGAGGTCACTTGTGGGGAAGAGCACTGGGTGTTAGATGGAAACCAACCTGACAATAAACTATAAAGGTTAAAAAAAAATACTAATTCTAAATAGATTCTAAAAAAAATAGAAAACAATTAAACAGACTCCAATATATTTAACTTTTCTATACCATTAAAATTAAGATGCCAAAAGTAAATAAACCTATATTCAGCAGTTAGCACTTCCATATTTTACCTTCTTTTGAAATGATCTTGATATTCAATTCAGTTTACTGTAACTTGTATAGCTTTAATCTTTCACATTACTAAAAACAGTTTGTGACATAATTTTTAAAAGCATACTATGGAATAGAATTATATAAAATATTATAAAAACAAAGATATTATAAAACTTAATTATTAAAAATGTCATTTATCAGTTTTTAAATTGACTTGATTTAAATGTGAGGCATGAAACCATAAAATTTCTGGTTGTCAATGTGTGAGTAATGTCCACAACATCAATCTTGACAATAATTTTTTCTGTTGGCACCAAAAATAATGGGTACAAAGCACAAATAGCCAAGCTACTAAACAGCAAAAAAATAAAACTAAACAAAAACAAAAACATCAGTAAAATTGAAAGGCAACCTAAGGAATTGGAGAAAATATTTGCAAGTCATATATCTGACAAGGGGCTAATATCCAGCCCCTTATATGTAATAAACACACATCAATAGCAAAAATAATCAAACAATCTGATTAAAAAATGGACAGAGGAACTGGATACATATTTTCCCAAGATATACAAATGATCAACAGGAAAATGTAAAATACTTACATATTATAAATTATCAGAGAAATGCAAATCATAACCATAATGAGAGATCACTTCACTCTTACTAGAATGGCTATTGTCAAAAAACAAACAAACAAACAAACAAACAAACAAAACAGGAGATGTAAAACTGGACAGCCACAGGCAAAAGAATGAACCTTGACTGTTTTACACTATACACAAAATATAACTCAAACATTTGAGTGCAAACCCTAAAATATTAAATTACTAGAAGAAAACATAAATGATAAGCTTCTTGACATAGGTCTTGGAAATGATTTTTTTTAACTTTAATTCCAGTACAGTTAACAAATTAGTGATTCAACAATTCTGTACATTACACGTTGCTCATCATGATAAGCATATTCCCAATCCACTTCACCTATTTCACTCATCTGCTTCCCACCTCCCCTCTAGTAACTATCTGTTTATTCTCTAAAGTTAAGAGTCTTTTTTGGTTTCTCTCTTTTTTATTGTTGTTCATTTGTTTTGTTTCTTAAATTCCACATATGAATGAAAAGATATGGTATTTGCCTTACTTTGACTCACTTATTTCACATAGTACTGTACCCTGCAGATCTATCCATGTTATTGGAAATTACAATATTTTATTCTTTTTTATGGCTAAGTAATATTCCATTGTGTATATATATAATATCTTTATCCATTCATCTTGGTGGACATTTGGGTTGCTTCCATAATGTGTCTATTGTAAATAATGCTGCAATATAAACACAGGGGTGCATATATCTATACAGGTCTAACAGATATATTCAGAACATTCTATTCCATAACAGCAGAATACATATTCTTTTCAAGGGCACATGGAACATACTGTTTTCCAGAGTGGCTGCATCAGTTTGCATTCCCACCAACAGTGAAAGAGGGTTCTCCTTTCTCCACATCCTCACAAACATCCATTGTTTCCTGAGTTGTTAATTTTAGCCACTCTGAATGGTGTGAGGTGATATTTCATTGTACTTTTTATTTGTATTTCCCTGATGATGAGTGATGTTGAGCATCTTTTTAAGCATCTGTTAGGCATGTCTTCTTGGAAAAATATCTATTCATATCTTCTGCCCATTTTAAAATGGATTCTTTGTTGTTTTAGGTGTTGAGATTCATAATTTCTTTATAGATTTTGGATACTAACCCTTTATTTGATATGTAATTTGAAAATATCTTCCCCCATTCATTAGGATGTCTTTTAGTTTTGTTGATTGTTTCCTTCACTTTTCAGAAGCTTTTTGTTTTAATTAAGTCCAAACAGTTGATTTTTGCTTTTGTTTACCTTGCCTCAGGAGACATATCTACTGAGAAGTTGCTATGGCTGGGGCGCCTGGGAGGCTCAGTTGATTAAGCATCCAGCTCTTGATTTTGGCTCAGGTCATGATCTGAAAGTTCATGGGGTCAAACCCCATGTCAGGCTCTGTGCTGACAGTGTGGAACCTTCTTGGGATTCTCTGTCTCTTTCTCTTTCTGCACCTTCTGCAAGCGTGTGGATTCTCTCTCTCTCTCTCTCTCTCTCTCTCTCTCTCTGCTTCTCTCAAAATAAGTAAATATATTAAAAAAAAGAAATAAAAAGTTGCTATGGCTGATGTCAAAGAGATCATTGCCTGTGTTCTACTCTAGAATTTTATGGTTTCCTGTCTCACATTTAGGACTTTATTCCAGTTTGAATTTATGTTTGTGTACGGTATAAGAAAGTGGTCCAATTTCACTCCTTTGTATGTTGCTGTAGAGTTTTCCCAACACCATTTATTGAAGAGACTGTCTTTTGTAATATAACTTGAAGTCTGGAATTGTGATGGTTCCAGCTTTCCTGTTCATTTTAAAAATTGCTTTATCTATTTGGGGTGTTTTTTTTTTGTGGTTCCATACAAATTTCAGCATTATTTGTTCTAGCTCTGAGTAAAATGCTGATCGTGTTTTTATAAGGATTGCATTAAATGTGTATATTGCTTTGGGTAATGAAAACATTTTAACAATATTTATTCTTCCAATGCATGAGCATGGAATTTTTTTTCCATTTCTTTGAGTCCTCTTCTATTTAATTCATAAGTGTTTTGTAGTTTTAAGAGTACAGATCTTTTCTCTCTTCTGTTAGGTTTCTTAATAGGTATCTTATGGCTCTTGATATAATCAATGAGATCAATTCCTTGATTTCTCTTTCTGCTCCTTCATTATTGTGTCATTCTATTGTATAGAAATGTAACAGATTTCTGTGTGTTCATTATGTATCCTGCGAATTTGTTAAATTAATTATCAGTTCTGGCAATATTTTGTGGAGTCTTTCAGGTTTTTTATATAGATTATCAAGTCATCTTCATATAAGGAATGTTTTATTTCTTCCCTGTCAATTTGGATGCCTGTTGTTTCTCTGTGATGTCTGATTGGTATGAGTACTTTAGTACTATGTAAACTAATGAGTTTATCCATTTCCTCCAGGTTGTCCAATTTGTTGGCATAGTTTTTTTTTATAATATTCTTATATAATTATTTATAGTTCTGTGGTGTTGGTTGTTATTTATCCATTCTCATTTGTAATTTTATTTATTTGGGTTCTTTTCCTTTTTTTTTTTTGACAAGCCTGGCTAGGGGACTATAAATTTTACTAATTTTTTCAAAGAACTATCTCCTTTGATTGATCTGTTCTACTGTCGTTTTGTTTGTTTCTTTGTTTTGTTTGTATATCATTTATTTTTTTCTCAAATCTTCATTATTTCCTTTCTTCTGCTGACTTTATGCTTCATTTGTTACGCTTCTTCCTAGCTCCTTTAGGTGTAACATTAGTTTGTTTATTTGAGATTTTTCCTGGTTTTTGAGGTAGGCCTCTATTGGTGTATACTTCTGTCTTAGGACTGCTTTTACTGCATCCCTAGGGTTTTGGATCATGCTGTCTTCATTTTCATTTGTTTCCATGCATTTTTAAATATCTTCAGTAATTTCTTAGTTAATTCATTCATTGTTTAGTACCATATTTTTTAACCTCTATGTGTTTGTAGTCTTTCCAATTATTTTGTTTCATTGACTTCAAGTTTCATAGCATTGTGGTCAGAAAATATGCATAGCATGATTTCAATATTTTTGTATTTGTTGAGGCCTGATTTCCGACCTAGTATTTGATCTATTCCGGAGAATCTTCCATGTGCCCATGTGTATTCAACTTCTTTAAGATGGAATGTTCTGAAATTATCTATTAAGTCCATCTCATCCAATGTGTCATTCAAAGCTGCTGTTTCCTTGTTGATTTTCTGCTCAGATAATCTTCCCAATCCTGCAATTGGAGTGTTAAAATCCCCAACTATTATTGTATTATTATTAATGAGTTTCTTTATGTTTGTTCATTATTTTATATATTTGGGTTCATCCATGTTGGGGGCATAAATATTTTGAATTATTAGATTGTCTTATTAAATTATCCCCTTAATTATGACATAGTGCTCATCTTAACCTGTTGATAGTCTTTGTTTTAAAGTCTAGTTTGTCCACTACAAGTATTGCTACTTCAGCTTTCTTTTGACATTAATTTGCATGATAAATGTTTCTCCATTCCTGCCCATTCGATCTGAAGATGTCTTTAGATTCAATATGAGTCTTCCATAGGAAACATAGAGATAGGTCTCTTTGTTAAATCAATTCTGACACTTTATGTCCTTTGACTGGAGCATTAAGTATATCTACATTCAGAGTAATTATTGATAAATATGCATTTAGTTCCACTGTATTACCTCTTTTGTCATGGTTTCTGGACAAATGACAGAAACATTTGTCCAGAAACAATCTTATATTTTCTTGTGTTTGTCACTTTTGGTCTTTCCTTCTTATTCAAAAAGTCCCGTTTATCATTTCTTGCAGGGCTGGTTTAGTGTTCTCCTTTAGTGTTCTGTTGTCTGGGAAACCCTCCCCTTTTATCTGCCCCTTGTATCTCCCCTTTTATTCTGAATGGTAGCCTTGATGAATAGCGTATTCCTGGCTGCAGATTTTTCCCACTTAGCACATTGAATATGTCATGCCACTTCATTCTGGCTTGCCAAGTTTCTGTGGAGAGATATGCAGCTGGACTTATGAGTCTCCCCTTGTAAGTTAGGGACTTATTTTGTCTTGCTGCTTTTAGTAATTTTCTTTATTGGAATATTTTGCAAATCTAATTACAATACATTGTGATATTGAAGTGCTTTTTTTTAAAATTTTGATGGGAGTTCCCTGTGCCTCCCAGATCTGAATGTCTGTTTCCTTGCCCAGATTAGATAAGTTTTCAGCTGTTATTTCCTCAAAGCAATTGTCTTCCCCTTCTTTCTGGTCTTCTCTGAAACTCTTATAATACAAATGCTATTATAGTTGTTGGAGTTACTGATTTCCCTAGTCTATTCTTGTGTTCCATAATTCTTCTTTCTGTATTTTGCTCAACTTCATTATTTTTCTTTATTTATCTTCTATATCACTTATTTGTTCTTGTGCTTCTTCCATCCTTCTGTTCATTGCATTCAGTCTGTTTTGAATGTCAGTTATTGAATGTTTCATTTCTGACTGTTTTTCAACTCTATCTCTGTGGTAATGGTCTCTCTAAAGTTTTCTAATCTTTTCTCAAGCCCAGCAAGTATCCTCATTTTTAAAATATATTTTTTATGTTTATTTACTTGTGTGTGTGTGAGAAAGAGAGAGAGAGAGAGACAGAGAGAGAGAGAGAGAGAGAGAGAGCAAGCGAGGGGCAGAGAGAGAGGGAGGCAGTTTTCTGCATAGGCTCTCCTTGACTGCTACAGGCAGTGTTTTTTCTTGGCTAGATTGTGGTGAGTTTTAACTAGGTGTGCTCTGAACTTCTTGTTAAATGAGACCTGATATTACTTCCACTAGAACTGGAGACTTGTAGAACTCTGCTCAGGAGATGTGGGGTGGGCAGGGACTTACCCTGATCTTCTTGTTAGGCGCTTGCCATGCCAGCACAGAGGTAAACTTGACCAAGGGGCAATACAGGCTGAGCGCATGGATGTGGGACCTGATATAAGCAGGTTAGGCAGCCAGTGTAAATGATGACCTGTTTACTGCAGGTTGGTGGTTCTGTGGTTATGCTGAGGAGCAGGGGGAAGAAATGGCACCAGTCAGTTCCTTTGTCTCCAGAGAGGAGTCTCAGTACTTGTTGTTCCCAGGGAAGCACTCTAAGAAGAGCAAACAATCTCGCACTGTCTGTCCCAGGCTTTTTTTAAGATTGCCATTCCCATGCTGTTTCCCTCTGGGTTGCTTCCCTGCCTTCTCTCCAGGAACACTGCAGTGCCTTTTGGTCTCTATCCCAGCCAAGTCTGTTGATTTTTAAACTTTAGGCTTTAGGAATGTCTTGTGGGCCAGAGCCTGTTCTGGTCTTCCTGGAGAGGGTCGTGCCACACTGAGAATGAGGGAGTTTTGACTGAGAAGGACAGTTGTGCCAGAATGCAGGTGCTCGGGACCTAGAACAAGTAGGCAACCTTTGTCTGGGCTGAGCTGCCCTTTGTGATGGATCTGTGTTTTCCCTCCTGAGGGGTGTGGCTGAGAAATGGTGCCTGCAGACTCCTTTGTCCCTAGAAGCATTTCCATGAAGGCCACCTCTAAGTGACACTACTAAGTTGCCAGTGTGTTCCTTGCTTTGTAGTTGTTTTTGTAGTTTATCTTTGTTCCTTTCTTCTCTTAATCTCTTCTCTCATGGTTTGCTGGCTTTCATTAGTGATATACTTGGATTCATTTCTCTTTCCTTTTTTTCATATCTCTTACTGGTGTTTGATTTGTGGTTAACATTAATTTTGTATATAACATATTCTGCATATAGTAGTCTATATTAAAGTGATGGTTGCTGTGGTTTGAACCCAATTTACTCCTCTTTCCCCACATTTTATGAGTATGGTTTCATACTTTACCTTTTATTTGGTGAATCTCTTGACTGATTTTTACATTTATACTTATTTTTACTCCTTTTGTGTTTCTTACATTTCTTATTCTTACGTATAGTTTTTCCTTTCCACTTAAGGAGTCCTTTTTAACATTTCTTTTAGAAATGGCTCAGTGATCATGAATTCCTTTAACATTTGTTTGTCTGGGAAACACTTTATCTTTCTTATTCTGAATGATAGATTTGCTGAATACACTTTTCTTGTTGGCAGGTTATTTTCTTTTAGAATTTTGAATATATCATACCACTCTTATTGGGCCTACAATGTTTCTGCTGAAAAATCAGGTGATAGCCTTATGGGATTACCTGTGTTGTAACTCTTTTCTTCCTGTTTTTTGAAATTTTCTATTTATCTGTGCTTTCTGTCATTTTAATTGCTATGTGTCTTGTTGTGTACCTCTTTGAATTGATTTTGTTGGGGGCTCTCTGTGTCTTCTGGATCTGGATGTCTCTTTCCTTCCCCAGATTTGGGAAGTTTTGAGCTGTTATTTCTTCAAATAAATTTTATGCCCTCTTTTCTCTCACTTCTCCTTATGGGATCTCTAAATGCATATGATATTATGCTTGATGGTGTAGCTGTCCCTTAATGTATTTTCATTTATTATTATCTTTTTCTCTGTATCTGGCTCAGCTTGATTGTTTTCCATTACTGTCATCCAGGTTGCTGATCTATTCTTCTGCTTCCTCTAGTCTACTATTTATTCTATCTAGTGTATTTTTAATATCAATTGTTGAATTCTTCATCTCTGACTGGTCCCATTTGAGGGACTTATCAAGGTCTTCCTCTCTTTTCTCAAGTTAGGTATCTTTGTGAACATTACATTAAATTCTTAATATAAATTTACATTAAGGGGTAAAACTTATCTCCATTTCATTTAACTCACTTACTGTGATTTTGTCCTGTTCTATCTTTTGAGACATATTTCTCTGTCTCCTCATTTTTCTTTTTTAACCCCCTCCCCATGCCACCCAACGCAGAGCTTGAACTCACAACCCTGAGATCAAGACCTGACCTGAGATCAGGAGTTGGATGCTCAGATGACCAAGCCACCAAGGCATCCCCATCTCTTCATTTCTTTAACTCTGTGTCTTATTTCTATTTGTTAGGAAATTTGTCAGCTACATCCCTGGCTCCTGAAAGTACTGGGCTTATGAGGAAGAGGTACTGTAGTGCCCTGCAGTGCAATGTTTCCTATTTACCAGAGCCTGGTGCTTCAAGGGTGTCTCATATGTGTCTTGTGTGCACCCTACTGTTGTGGTTGAGCTCATTTGTCTCAGTCCAGTTGTCTGAAGTGGATGTTTTTGCTTGTTGTGGGCAGAGTTTTGTCCCTGTGTTGTTAGTGGACTAGTCTGGGGCCTCCCTGTGCTTGAATTGAGTCAGAAGAGTCATTTGCCAAAGGTTCAGTAGCACTGAACTGCAGGGTGTCTTCCCTGTGTTGTCCCCTGAGATGTTTTCATTGGTTGGCAAGGCCTTCAGTCAGACCAGGTGTCTGCTCCCAGCTGACTATTGGGGCTACAGTTGGACCAGTGTGTGTGTTTAATTACCTACTACTCAGGGCAGGAATCACTTTGGAGTGTTGTTGGCCACTTTTGAGGCTGCTTGCACACTGTCAGGTTTGTGGCACTGTTTTGGATGGGTCTGGCCAACGGCAAGTATGCAGAATGTGTAGGTGGGTAATGTGCCACCAGCAAGTTCTGTATCATTCCACATCAGCAGGGTACTTGCAGCAGCCTTGGAAACCTCTTTCAATGAGGGGGTATGTCCATAGAAGCGTGCAGGGGGTATACACGCACTCTTAGCAATCTAGATCGAATGTGTTGGCACTGTGCTGATTCCTGTCCATGTCTCTGTATCTATGTTGGGGGAAGGAGGAGGAATAGGGTGCCCCCTCCAGCTTTTCTCTTCTTGGAAAATTCTCCCAAAGATCCTTGCTCCTCTAACACACACTCTGGGAGTAGTAGTAAATCTCCTTCCCATATACCCCAGGCATTTTCCAAATTGCTGCTTTTATGCTATATCTCAGTGAAGCTATTTGTTGTGCTGTTTTTTAAAGGGCAGGACTCCACTCTCTTGGATGGCTTTCTCAGAGCCAAGTCTGCTGATATTTAGAGTTCTAGGTGTTAAGCCACACTGATCATTAGGCCCTTAAGTTTTTAAAATCCACATATTATGAGAATCTGTCTTCCCCATGTAGGTTCCCTAAGCCTGGGATGACTGGTGTGGGGATATGTTCCTCTCCTTTCTCCACATTCACTGTGCCCTTCCATTGTGCAGACAGTCTTATGGGTATTTTGGCTTTCCACCATGTCTCTGCTTTTCCTACCTCTTTGATGTGGCCTCTTGTCTACATTTAGCTGTATAGAGTTTGTTCTGCCAGTCTTTGGGCCATTTTCCAGGTTATTTAATCCAATCTTTGTGTTATCTAGTTTATCTGTGTGACAAATGAAATTAGGATCGTTCTACTCTACTATTTTTCCCAAATTTTTCGCTATGATTTTGTGGATCTGACTCCAAAAGCAAAGGCAATAAAAACAGAAATAAACAAGAGGGACTAATAAAAAACAAAGAAAAACAAAAACAAAAACAAATATCTGAACAATAAAGGAAATCATCAATAAGATGAAAAGGCAAACTATTGAATGGGTGAAAATATTTGTAAATCATATTTCTGATAAGGAGTAAATACCCAGAATGTTGAGGAAGGTCACCAAAAATATGTGACCATCAAACTGACCCTTGAGGTTAAACTAGGCAATTGGAGGCTTCTAAGTCCTTCTATTGTTTTTGGAGTCTGTATTCTGTATGCCTGTTTTGATCCCAGAGGCTGCACTAGGAACATACCCTTGAAATAGTGATATGGTGTTAAAAACAACTACATGGTTTATATAATTTAATTCATTTAAAGCCTCCTTATAAACTTTTAAGATTTTGTGAATAGGTGTGGAGATCCGTTTGTCTTGTTGAAACACAAGGTAAGCCTTATATGTAACTTCCCTTTGCTTATTAAAACTGCCACCAAATACCTGGAACTGTACACTGTGCGTCAACTATATTTCAATGAAAAAAAAAAAAACCTGCACCCCTGCCATCCTGGAGTGACCTGTCTCTTTCGTCAACTTCACCCTCCTATCTGCATATGTGGCTGGTTTCAGATTACACTGGGAAACTCATGAGAAGGTTGCAAACCAACAGTTGGTGAGCAGGCAAGAGATTAAAAATATGGGCATTTGGAATGAGGCATTTGAAAGGGAAATCCCAAGTTGGCCATCTACCTTGGCATGAATCAAAGTGGTGCATACAAGCTTCTTAAGTAAGTTTCCTAGCCTTGGAAAAGGGTATACATGGAGGAAATCTTAACTAAGAAGGCCAGTAACCTCCATATGGGGAGGAGTGTCTATATGTCAGATGATTGTGGACCACCACATAAGAAGATGTCCTCCAAATGCCAGCTGGCCTAATGCACTTGTTGGAGTAACTGCTCATAGTGCAATGTGTCAGAGAAGGAAAAGAAATTGTTGCTACAGAAGTCTGGCTTCTATTACGGGCAGTTTGGCAGACAACCAATGGCCTATTAAACACTGAAACACAAGTTAGAAGAAGAACTGAAGTTAGAGAAAGATGTATGAGTGTCCACTACTCTGCTAGCTTTGGGACTGGCAGACAAGGTGGAAGAGCAGGATAAAAACTTAAAGACCTCAGCATGGTATTTTGCAAAACTACGAGAGTGCAGGCTGCTGTGGATTAAGATCTAGGCTCTTGTGACAGCATAATTAAGACACTAAGTGGTGAAATCCCTGAGAAAGTGATTAAAATAAAAAAGAGAATATTATGGTGATTGACAGTGGAATAGACAAAATGACCCAAATTTTTAGACCCTTCATACAAAGTAAAATTTTAAATAACAATTACCCCAAAATTTTTTGGACACAACTTGAATTCTTTCTCTGGTCCTTGAAGTTATAAATCTTATCAGATCCTTGAAATGTAAACACCCCAGGAGATAACCAAAACATTTGCTACAGAGACTTAAGGAAAGTGGGGGAGGATCTTTAAAATACAAACTCCTATAAAAGTTTCCTTGCCCAAAATCAAGTCCACAACTTCCAGAAGATGACAAATGTCACAAAAAAGCTTTAGACATGTGAATGTGTACCTGATTCATGGCTACAATTTTGATATAAAAATAATTAATATAGAAAGTTACAGAAATTTTGTGGAAAGGAAATACTGAGAAAGAATTTTTATATGTAGTAATATAGGAATGATTCTATGTGGGTTAAAATAAAAAAATAGAGTGTTTAACTATCAAAAGTAAACTGATGCAAAGTTAGAATTTGTTTTTCTCTTAGTTAAAATAAAGTTTTCTTAGATTATTGGCCTGCTATTAATAAGAAATTATAAATAAAGGTTTTTCTTTCGTTTAATATAATTTGTCTAGAAAACAACGATGTTATGTTTTGTTCTTGTCAGGTTTTTTGTTACTTAAGATACTGAGTCTTCTCTATTACAACAGGTAAATCGTTTACAACTATACAGTTTTTGCATATGCTAAATTTCATGGAAACATTGTCAAATAAAAAGTGATGCTAAACTTTCCTTAGTGTATATTTATATGAAATTCCTACAAATCTGATATACCATAACCAAGTTCTCTTGTTAAATGCATGATAATGAACTCTGACTGTAAGCAAGTCCAAGCTCATCCTGCTTATTGCCTGGTAGACTAATAAGTAGAGAGATAAGATTTTGGGATAAGGAAAAGGACTTTATTCAGAAAGCAAGCAAACTCAGCAGATGGTATGCTATTGACCCAAAGCACCATCTCCTCTCAGCATGAAATTTGAGTTTTTCTCATATTAACAAAAGGGGGAAGCAGTACTGGATTGGAGTTAAAAGATGACTTACATCAACAGACATCTGAACAACGTTGTGTAAGCTATTTAGTTTTTGTCAGTTGATTTTTGCATACAGGAATTGGTTATGTTATTCCTATAAATCTTAAACATAAAATAATGATTTCTGTACTTACTTCCTTATCTCCTTGGGTGAAGTAGGTTTGGGGCAAAAAGCAGCTTTTGCAAATATTAGCTGTAAGCAAAATATCTTCAATGACTACCATAGCGCTATACACGACTAAACAGAAGTTTCCAACCTATGGATCATAGCAACAAGGAAAATAAAAACAATGTGGAGGCAGACATGTTAAATATTGGTTTTTCCCTGTTACATCATCAGATCTATAACTATAGCCATTTGAGATTTCTTTTCATTTGCAGATCGATATTGTTTTACTCTAATGCTTTGGCAAAAAGTGTTCCTGCAGAGGAAAGATGGCAGTGTAGGAAGATCCTGAGCTCACCTAGTCACACTGACAGACTGAGATAAGAGATAAATCAGTGGAACTAAGTCATAATATAGACCAAAGACTAGAAGAACCGACTCCCCATAGTTAATCAACGAGAGGGAGCCAAATCAAACAGGGTAGGAGAGGTAGCCATGAAATTTGGAAAGAAGTATTTAGTGAGACTAACTACAAATGGGAGGGACACCAAAAGGACAGACAAGCAAGAGGATAATACTCCACACCAAATATCACAAGTACAAAGATCCTGCACTGGGAAGATGACTTCCCATAACATTTGGCTTTGAACACCAGTGGGGTTTAACTTCAAACATTTTTACAACTTTACTCTGGGCACTTTAAAATCAATGGGATTATCTCTGGTAAAGCAGAAGATGAGAGGAAACTGCATCCCTTCCCTCAAAGAATTGGCATAACAAAGAACTCACCTGAGATAGAGCAAAGAAGCAGACACTTGAAAGGTGACTGGGTGAAGATTTACATGCTAATCTCAGAATGTGTTGTGGATGGGCAGGGATCTTTACAAGACTTCTCCAAGCCAAAAGACATGGAAAGTAGCTATTCTTTCACCTATGTTCCACAGCCTAGATATTGGGACATTTGAAGGGATCAGCATGAACACTCTCTACCTATCTTTCTAACACTGTGCACCTACACCCAAGTTCTGTGAATCTGCTCCTTCCACTCACTTCACAGCCATTCCTCCAAAGCTGTTTCTGCCATGACATAACCTGCAAGGAGCCCCTTCATGGACCAGCACTACTACAAAGTGACTCTTGTCTTAAAAAGAAGGCAAGATAACCATACATTAATATGCCTACAGTCCTACAAGCTGAACCTTATAGTTATCAGCACAGAGAGGGTACCATGAAAATCAGTGTGACTGAAGACCAGGGAGACAGACTGGGGGCATGCATCTGGTGACTTTTGGACTTGCTCACCAACTGAACCTTCTTAGGTGACAAGGCAGGGAGAGTAATCAGAAGGATGGTGCAACAGAAATGCCAACAGATACACTAGGGGCATTTGATCTGCTAGCCCCACCCACCAATGAATGCCTCTCTGGGGACAAGTCAGGGAGAATTCCCTGCAAGTCATTCAACTACAGCCCCATCTGAGGGAAGAAATCTGGTCTGACTGCTTACACTGTCCAGTTACAAAACCTCAGCAATCCCAGGCTGGTTCTATAACAGCACAGAAATAAAACCTTGCCAACAACAGGCAAAGTGGATCATTGTAGTCCACAATACTGAAGGCAAATGCAATTCACCAATAATAGTAGGGTGCATGCAACCCATAATGGAGATTCTTCTGAACCACCTGTTTTTGGAGAACAAAAGTCATTGTACTACAAGGTACCACAGGATCTCTTCTTCATAAGGACACCACTTTGAAGATCAGGAGATGTAGCTGACTTTTCTAATACATAGAAACAGACAAAAAGAGTTAGACAAAATGAGAATACAAAGAATGCATCCCAGTTGAAATAATTGGAAAAACCCACAGCAAATGAGCTAAATGAAATGAAGATAAACATGATGACTGATAGAGAATTCAAAGTAATGGTCATACAGATACTCACTGGACATGAAAATAGAGTGCAAGATCTTAGTGAAACCTTCAAAAAAGAGACAGAAAATTAAAAAAAATCAGAGTCAAAGACCTCAATAACTGAAATTAAAAATACACTAGAGGGATAAAGAGCAAATTAAAGGAGGCAGAATGGGTCAATGAGCTGGAATATAGGGAAATGAAATGCAACCAAGCTGAATAGTAATAGGAATAAGAAGCAGAAGCATTAGAAGGAAGAAAGGTGAGCGCCGGGTGGTTCAGTTGGTTAAGCCTCCGACTTCACATTCGTGGGTTCGAGCCCCGTGTCGGGCTCAGTGCTGACAGCTCAGAGCCTGGAGCCTGTTTCAGATTCTGTGTCTCCCTCTCTCTCTGCCCCTCTCCGCTCATGCTTTGTATCTCTCTGTCTCAAAAAAAAATAATAAAACTTTTAAAAAAGGGGGAAGAGGAAGAAGAAGGAAGAGGAAGAGGAGGAGTTGGAGGAAGAAGGGAAGGAGGGAAATAAGGAGGATAAGGGGAAGAAGGGGAAGAAGCGGGAGAGGAAGAAGATGAAGAAGAAGAAGAAGAAGAAGAAGAAGAAGAAGAAGAAGAAGAAGAAGAAAAAGAAGAAAAAGGAGGAAGAGGAGGAGGAGAGAGGTTGGAGGAAGGGAAGAAGGAGGAGGTGGAGGAGGAGAAGAAGGAGGAGGAGAGAAGAAAAATATGTTAAGGGAACTCAGCTACATCATCAAGCATAACAGCATTTGCAATAGAGGAATCTTAGAAGAGAGAAAGAAGGGAGAAGAAAATAAAGCAATAATATCTGAAACATCCCTAATCTGTGTAAGGAAACAGACATCCAGATCCAGGAGGCACAGAAAGCCTTCAACAAAATAACCCAAACAGGACTGAACCAAGACACATAATAATTAAAATGACAAAAAGTAGTGACAAAGAGAGAAATTTGAAAGAAAAAAGAGGAAATAAAACAGTCATATATAATGGCAACTCTGTAAGACTATCAGCTGGTTTTTCAGCAGAAACTTTGCAGACCAGAAGGGAGTGTCATGATATATTCAAAGTTCCACAAAAGAGAGAGAGAGAGAGAGAGAGAGAGAGAGAGAGAAGAGAAGAGAAGGGAAAAAGAAAATTGCAACCAAATATAATCTATGCAGTAAAGTTATCAATCACAATAGAAGAAGTATAAAGGATTTTCCAGACAAACAGGTTAAAGGAGTTCATCACCATTAAATCAGCCATGCAGGAAATGTTTTAACAAAAAGTTACTTGAGGGAGGGGGCAAGATGGCGGAGAAGCAGGGAGCTCTGTAATCCGTGCACACCCGTATGGATTGAACTGAGAAGGACTGAAGTGATAAAACTTGGATTTGCAAGTGGGGGAAAGAAGAAACAGACGCCAGAAAGAAGACAACCTCAAAGATTCCTGAGTGAGTGACTGTGATCTGGGAAATTAGGGGACGGGCGGGTCCCGGTGGTGCAGGGGAAAGGAGCCCCCAAGCCCAACACAGGGAGAGTGCACTGTGCCCCGGAGAGACCAGGGGAAGAGAAAGAGAGAAGGAAAACGCACCTAGAACCATTTATAAGGGCGGAAAAACTCGCCTGTCTCCCCATATATAGCTGCTGAGCGCAGGGAGAGAAATACGTCCCAACTGGCCGGCGAATTCTTCCTAGGGCGAAGCGGCAGCGGCATCCATTCCAAGCCGCACCGCGAAAGGCGGCGGCACAGATAAAGGCGGCGGCGGCGGTGGTGCCGAGAAAGGCGCCTTGAAAAGCGGCAGCGGTGGCGGCAGCTCTTCGAAAAGGGCAACACAAGCCGGGCAGGGAGGCCGGCTGCCAGCGGGAACGCATCTCATCCGCAGTCACGGTGTTGAACTGCACGGACTGGGATTTGGAAGTGATGCGGAGCTTGGAGAATACAGGTTGGCTCGCCCTCGCCACATGGAGATAGGACTCAGAAGTGCGGCTTGCAACTCTTGGTTGCGGCAAAGCTTTGAAGCGGCACCATACTTCTCACCGCAACCAACAAGGCGGGGCCTCTGAGAGAGCAGCCACCGAGACCTGAAATGATGCCAGACCAAGCCCATCCTCAGAGGGGAGTTGTCTTTTTTTTTTCCTTTTTTCTTTGCTTCTCCTTCTTTTCTGCTGCATTCCAGATATATTTCCCTTAGCATATCCTTATCGCTCCTCTTGGCTGGTTATATGCTTTTAGACTGCCCACAGACTTTTGCTGTCTTTGTCCCCACCTTGTTATACTTTTTGTTTTTGTTTTTGTTTCTTTTTCTTCTCTCTTTTCTTCTCTTCTTTCCTTTCTTTCCTTTCCTTTCTTTCCTTTACTTCCTTTCCCCTTTTGGCTTGCTTGTTTCTTTGATTTGTCTGTGCGTTTGCGTGCTTTTGTTCCCTGTATGCTAGTCTGTTTCCTTTTCAGGGATACCTCAAAAAACAAACCAAAGTATACGTGGTGGAGAGTCCCATATATCACTGACCAGGGAAATAGAATAATCCAAGCCACAACAAGAGAAACCGAGGGACACCATTAAAAGAACACTTTCTGAAACGACAGGCCCTGGACAGTCAATGAGCCTCCTTTAATAGAGCAATACTAACAGGTGCACAGTGCATAACGAGATTTTAAAACTGACAAGAGACAGAAAGCTTGCCAATATGATGAAGCGAAAGAACTCTCCTCTAAAGCAACTCCAGGAAGAAGACACAGCCACAGAACTGCTCAAAACAGGCTTAAACAACATAACTGAACAAGAATTTAGAACAACTGTCATAAAATTAATTGCAGGACTTGAAAAAAACATCAAAGAAGCTATTGATACACAGACTAGGGACCTTCAAAATAGCTGTGACGAGTTAAAAAAGGCTATAAATGAAGTGCATAACAAAATGGAGGCGGCCACTGCACGGATTGAAGAGGCAGAGAGGAAAATAAGTGAATTAGAAGACACAGTTATAGCAAAAGAGGAAGCCGAGAAAAAGAGAGAGAAATGGATACAGGAACACGAAACGAGAATTCGAGACCTAAGTGATACAATCAAATGGAATAATATCTGTATCATAGGAATTCCTGAAGATGAGGAAAGAGAAAAAGGTCCTGAAGGGGTACTCAATCAAATTATAGCTGAAAACTTCCCGAATATGGGGAAAGAAATGGACATTGAAATCCAAGAGGCGCAAAGAACCCCCTTAAGACGTAACTTGAATCGAC
>CM053560.1:115427113-115466135 GCA_028646485.1 Cryptoprocta ferox
CCTAGGAATAAACCGAACCAAAGATGTAAAATACCTGTAGGATGAAAACTATAGAAAGCTTATGAAAGAAATTGAAGAAGACACAAAGAAATGGAAAAGCATTCCATGCTCATGGATCGGAAAAATAAACATTGTTAAAATGTCATTATTACCCAAAGCAATATACACATTCAATGCAATACCAATTAAAATTGCACCAGCATTCTTCTCAAAGCTGGAACAAACTATCCTGAAATTCGTATGGAACCACAAAAAACCCTGAATAGCCAAAGTAATACTGAAGAAGAAAACCAAAACGGGAGGCATCACAATCCCAGACTTTAGACTCTACTACAAAGCTGTCATCACCAAGACAGTATGGTACTGGCACAAAAACAGACACATAGACCAGTGGAATAGATTAGAGAGCCCAGATCTGGACCCACAAATGTATGGCCAATTAATCTTTGACAAAGGAGGAAAAAGTATCCAGTGGGAAAAAGATAGCGTCCTTAATAGGTGTTGCTGGGAGAACTGGATGGCAACATGCAGAAGAATGAAAGTAGACCACTTTCTTCCACCATTCACAAAAATATATTCAAAATGGATGAAGGACCTGAACGTGAGACAGGAAACCATCAAACCCTAGAGGAGAAAGTAGGAAACAACCTCTATGACCTCAACCGCAGAAATTTCCTCCACGACACATCCCCAAAGGCAAGGGAATCAAGAACCAACATAAACTATTGGGACCTCATCAAGATAAAAAGCTTCTGCACTGCAAAGGAAGCAATCAAAAAAACTAATAGGGAACCGACGGAATGGGAAAAGATAGTTGCAAATGACATATCAGACAAAGGGCTAGTATCCAAAATCTACAAAGTACTCACCAAACTCCAGACCCGAAAAACAAACAATCCAGTGAAGAAATGGGCAGAAGACATGAAGAGACACTTCTCCACAGAAGACATCCAGATGGCCAACAAACACATGAAACGATGCTCAGCATCACTCATCATCAGGGAAATACAAATCAAAACCACACTGAGATACCACCTCACGCCAGTCAGAGTGGCTAATATGAACAACTCAAGAGTCTATAGATGCTGGCGAGGATGTGGAGAAACTGGTACCCTCCTACACTGTTGGTGGGAATGTAAACTGGTACAGGCATTCTGGAAAACAGTGTGGAGGTTCCTCAAAAAAATATCAATAAAACTCCCCTATGACCCAGCAATAGCACTGCTGGGGATTTACCCAAGGGATACAGAAGTGCTGATGCATAGGGGCACATGTACCCCAATGTTCATAGCGGGATTTTCAACAATAGCCAAATCATCGAAAGAGCCTAAATGTTCATCAACTGATGAATGGATTAGGAAGAAGTGGTTCATCTATACAATGGAATACTCTATGGCAATGAGAAAGAATGAAATCTGGTCATTCGTAGCAAAGTGGATGGACCTCGAGGGTGTCATGCGAAGAGAAATAAATCAGGCGGAGAAGGACAGATACCATTTGTTTTCACTCATAGGCCTAACAGGAGAAACCCAACAGAGTACCATGGTGAGGGGAAGGAGGAAAAAGAATTAGGGAGAGGGAGGGAGACAAAACACGAGAGACTCTTGAATAGTGAAAACAAACTGAGGGCAGAAGGGGCAGGGGAAAGGTAAAGGGGTTGATGATCATGGTGGAGGTCACTTGTGGGGAAGAGCACTGGGTGTTATATGGAAACCAACCTGACAATAAAGTTAAAAAAAATAAAAATAAATAAATAAAAAAAGAAAACTAAATAAGAAGAGATATCTAAAAATGATAACCGTTATTCTATGTTTTTCTGATTATACTCTGCTTGCTCATTCTGTTTTTTATACACTTTGTATGACTTTGCAAACCTTCAGGAAATTCCAAATAACTTTCAGAAATGAAACAAAGGTTACATTCTGTGAGTTTTTTGGGAATTGATTAGAGAGAAAATTTAAGATTTTGAAGACAATATAGTAATCATAATCACAATAATAGCCACATTCATAGAATGTGTCAATGAAGAGGCTTCAGGAATACCTTAGTGAGGAGACTATTAACTTATGTTAATAGTATGGGGATCATGGAGTAGAGACAACTCTAAAAGCACATGGAAGATTAGAATACATAATTATTACTGTCAGTTTGTGGGGGGAGAGAAACGAAGGGCAAGGAGCATATATAAAGCGGTACAATGAGAATATGTTTGACAATTGGCAGAATAGGGTAGACATAGCCTATTTTGGCACAACTATATGTTCAAGTTCTGAATTTTATTTTTTTCTTTTTATTTTTTTAAGTAAACTCTACCCCTAATGTGGACTCAAACTCACTGCCCTGAGGTCAAATGTTACATGTTCTACTGACTGAGCAGGTCAGGTGCCCCAAGTTCTGAGTATTAAATTTAATCCCATGAAAGCTGACTTTCATATAAAGGTCCAGGGGCACATGGCTGGCTCAGTCAGTTAAATGTCTGACTTCTGCTCAGGTCAGAACTTTGGCTCAGGTCAGGATCTCACAGTTGGTGGGTTCAAGCCCCATGTCAGGTTCTTGCTGACAGCTCAGAGCCTGGAGCCTACTTCAGATTCTGTGTCTCCCTCTCTCTCTCTCTCTGCCCCCCCCCCATGCTCTGTCTCTCTCTGTCTCAAAAATAAACATTAAAAAAATAAAGTGTAAAGTGTCCATTTTGTAGCTGGTATATATACATCCATCATAATTATTTCAAAAGTTTGGTAGATCAAACAACACATTTTAAAATTAGAATAAATAATATCATATCATGTAAGATTCATGGAGATTTAAAATATAATGTGAGACTCCCACACATCTTGATATCCTCTAGATATTGCTGTGGAAAATTTTAAAAACATTTACGCAGGAAACACTAAAATCTGTATTTCATACTAAAAGTAGCATTCTCATTCATATGACAAAAAAGCGATACTCAATATCATTATGATTGATAAATATTTGAAAATTCACTAAGAATACAAATATATAAAAAGAGAATTGAAAGACATAGATACTAAAAGGAAGAACTTGGGTTTCACGTGATATTTTATGAGTATAAATATGAATTTGTGAACATAAAGATTTTTTTTGGCCACAATTAAAAAGGTGGAATAAGTTGCCTTCAAGGTTCCTTTTCCAAGTAAGATGGAGCAGGCACATTCCACTCTGTTTCTTCCATTCAATGTAACTATAAATGTTGAATAAAATATATGGAACAGCTATTTAAACACTGAAAATAAAAATTTTCTGGAAATAAAGGAAAAACAATGGATTGTGAACTACTACTGAATTGGTGGTATTTTCTTACTTTTCTTTCCTTCCTTCCTTCCTTCCTTCCTTCCTTCCTTCCTTCCTTCCTTCCTTTCTTTCCTTCCTTCCTTCCTTCCTTCTCTCCTTCCCTCCCTCTTCCTTTCTTTCTTTCATTCTTTCTCCTTTCCTTCCTTCTTTCCTTCCTTTTTCCTTCTTTCTTTCTTTCCTTTTCTTTCTTTCTTTCTTTCTTTCTTTCTTTCTTTCTTTCTATTCTTTCTTTCTCTCTCTCTTTCTTTCTTTCTCTTTCTTTCTTTCTTTCTTTCTCTTTCTTTCTTTCTTGCCTGAGATACACATATGTCTCCTACCCTGTATTTAATACATCCAGAAACCCAGAAATGAGCACTGTGGTGCATATAGAATGCTCCAGAAGCCCTCTAATTCTAATTTGAGATTTGCAAAGGGAACTCCTAATGTTAAGAAAGTGGAGAATTTGCTTTCCCTTCCCCCCCCTTTTTTTTCTCCAATCTCTCATTCCCAAGCCCTGAGGCCACTCTGTTGTCATGGTAACAGTGGCAACTAAGGGAGCTCACAGGAACAAAAAAAGTAAGAGTAAGGGAACTTTCCTCTTTATTAGACGTTTTAGTTCTAAAAGCCAACACATTATTTTTATGTTTTCTTTCTGTGTCTTCTAACTACTTCATCGGAGACATAGTCAAAATCATGGCCTGAGGACTGAAAAAGACCAATGGAAGCAGAAAGTAGTGGGAGTTTGTGGAGAGTAAGGAGCTTGAAAAAGGGATCCTTTGAAGTAGTACAAGAATGCACAGACTCACCAGCCTCCTCTAACTTAGTGTGGATTTCTTCCTAATTAACATACCAAAGACTGAAAAGCCCAGGGTCTAAACTGAACTCTGGGTGGGGTAAAGACTAGGCAGTGAATATTTTGGCTTTATGAGCCATATTGTTTCTCTCAAAACTACTGAACTTTGCCACTGCAGCATGAAAACACCTATACACAATTAAACTGGCATGCCTCTTACATTAAAATTCTATTTAAAAACAAGTTTGAGGCAGAATTAACCTTTCAGGCTCTAAGTCAACAGAAATATGTCATAGTGTGATTTACAGGAGTGAATAATATGGTCTCAGCATATAATTTAATAAATCTGTGTTGTCACTACAACAATTGCTGCTTTAATGTTGTGAATGCATTTTATCTTTGTTTTTTTGTCTATATAATGGTTAAATTCATAGAGCAAACTCCATGTACATTTTCTGAGTTTTAATTAAGAAAAAATATACATAGCACCAAGTAACTTTTCAATAAGTATTTGCTTAAATCAATATTATCCTTATATGTTGTGTATAATCTATTTAAACACATACAAATAAACAAATGTAGTGAGACACTTAATATACTTTATAAATATAACTTTAACAGACACCAAAGTATTAATGGTGGCAATGTACTGCAATGATTGATTGATTTCTGCAACAGTGGTATAAGGTGGAAATTCCTTAATTGTAAAAAATTACAATGTTTACTTTTTCCATTTTGTTGTTTGTTACTGACAAGGATTTTTTGCTTGGCCAAACTTCAGTCAGGCTCCCGAATCTTATCTTGGTCCCATCCATGCATTTCTTTGTAAAAGCTAGTTTTAGCAAGTACTCCACTAAGTCACTTTAACCAGAAACTCTCACCCTAAATATTTGAACATTTTGAACATCTTTAAACAGTTTCTTTATCGTCCACCATCCCCCAGTTCGCATCTGTTGAGACTGGCCTTTCTTCAGCAAGGATCCTGTTAGGTTGATTGAGCCAGAACTCAAATTTCATCTGACTCCCACCCTAGTTTTTGGCTGTAAATTCCCACTTGCCCATCCTATATTCAATAGTTGAGCCAACCTTCTTTCTCCTACTGTAAAATCCCACTTCAGTGATCCCTATACCAGTCACAATGGTCCCAAATAAAGTCTAACATCACTTTTAACACGTGTCATTGAACATTTTCCTTTAATATTATAATCAGCATGTATTCCCCTTTCAAAAAAATAGGGTAGTCAATATAGCAAAATAAGTATACAAAATTATAGAACAATAATAGAATCAACTAATAAATTATAGCAGACTATAGTGCCTTTATGTTGGGATTCCTTCTCTTCCCTTCTCTAATATTGTTTAAATATTTCAACCCAATGCAAAAAAATATGGGTAAAATAAAAATAATTTACAAGAATAAAACATGACTTTTGAAGTTGTATAAACTACAGTGTTGTTTACCATGAGCAAGGTGCTGATTAAGCTACAGTCAGAAACCACCTTCCTTGGTCAGTTCATACATTTGTAAATAAATCTTTGCTGAAAGAGAGTTATGTCCATTCATTTATATATGGTCTATTGTTGCTTTCAGGTTATGCTCTAGCGATAAATAAATGTCATAGAGACCATAGCTGAACTTCCAGGCTTAAAATGCTTAATATCTGGCCCTTTACAGAAAAAAAAATGCTGATCTATGAATGACAGAGTTTGGGGAATGTTTTCCTATGAAAAAGAAAGAAAGAGTGAAAGAAAGGAAGAGCGGGAAAGAGGAAGGAAGGAAGGAAGGAAGGAAAGACATAAAGAAGGAAGGAAGGGAGGGAAAAGTGAACCAGACCTGGGAGGATAGGGGAAACAGAAGCAGTATAAGAACAATTTTGGGATTGAATGCTCAGTTCTAAGATGACAGCTAGGGCAATGGAGTAAGATAAGTCAGGATATATAGAAAGCCAAGGTTCAGTAGGTGTTTTAAACATCATAAAACTTTTTTCAACTTTGCACAAGAATTTTTAAAAAATCTTAAAAAGAATTTTATAATGTGAATTTGAGACTTTAGGAAAGTTTAACTTTGAAGCCCCTAAAGTCTTCTTATATTAAAGATCCTTTATTGGTATAGTAAGAAAAAAATTAGAGAATCAATAGAGAAATGTTTAAAATAGTATACCATTAAAAAACATTGAAGATCAGTATTATTAAAAAAATACACTTCGCAGATGGATACAAGAAATGAAATGTAAAGAAAGGGCATAAAATTATGGTTTTTCGTAATGTTTATATAACTATACAAAAAGAGGATGAGAGTGTTGTGGAAACATCATAGTTTGTAGTTTTCGCAGGGGCGGGGACAAATAACCCGAGGTTAATAAAGTTAAAGATCAAGAAACAAACCATGATATGCCTGGGGAAAAAAAAAAATTATGGGGAGGATACTTAAATGATTTGTTAAAGTCTTTACAGTGCAAATGACAGGAAATTCACGGAGGGTGACTGAAAGAACGCACACAGCACAGAGCACGGAAACGGAAACCATACAACCGGACGGGAAGGAGCGCTGCACCTGATAATGCCCCGCCCACGCCCCGCGGAGTTTACAAGATTAGCCTTTGTAGCGGCTGGAAAAACACGTGACCTTCCCACAGCACACTGCGAGCCTGCCAGGGCGCTGTACAATGGCGCATTTCCTGCCAGCTGAGGTCCTGGCAGGAGGTGCTGATGGCTGTTGGTGCTGTACGAGTCGTACGAGTCGGACCCCTGGGGTGTCAGAGTGCAAGGCTCCGCCGGGGAGCCTCAAACAAACACGCCAGGGCTATTAGATTGGAAAAATGATTTAAAGAATAATAACGTATCAAGCCCTTAGCTTAAGCAATTATGCTCATGAACTACAGTGTGACTACAGAGGAAAATGATGTTTGTAAACACACATACACATTTCCAAGGATGAATGTGACACAGTGTAAAGTCAACTAAGTTAGTTTTATATCAAATATGAGATATAGCCATGGTAATCCACTCCTTTAAACGAAATCTATCTAATATAAGTCACATCAATCTTTTAACCTTTATGTTACTTGGCTGTAAAATGTAAAGTGGATATGGGCGAGGCTTCTCTGTATCTTTATCGAGAATAATCATGAAATCACATATTTTTCCCCACAGCAATTATTCATTATGTTTTACTTTTCAAATAAATATTTAAAAATCCTGCTCAAATGAACACAGGCATTTCTGGTTCCTGGGTCACTCCTCCTCCCCCATTTTTTAAAAACTTTTTATTTAGTTTGCCTTTGGCGTCCCATTTCTGTTGATGCTAGATGGCGCTGTGAGCCCAGGGGTCCCTGATTCCAAAATCAGTGTGGCACGTACTTCTGAAACACGAGAGGGTTAGTTTAAGGCTTGAAAGTAACCTGTGTTTGGAGCTGAATTGCCTCCTTACAGGAGGGGCGTTCATGGTCTCACTTAGCATTTTTCACATGGAGGTCTAACTCAATCAAGAGAAGGCTGTACCCTCCAAACACTGAATTTTTTTTTTCCCCTGGACCTTAGGCTTTCATTTTTTTCCACCCCATACTTTTCCTTTGCCGAGTCTGACTCTACACCCTGTAAATTTTGTTATTCAAATTTACAAGTCCCCAAATTCTCATTTTACAGTTACACCAGCTGTGTTCTAGTAAGTAGACCTCACAGTAGTCTGACGAAATGTGAAAAACTATAAATCCAAGTTCAGTAACAAAGAATAAAATCCCTCAAAAATCTAGTGCAGGCATATACTTCCAGCTTTCTTCAAGTGTACTGAAAATGTTACTTTCCATGTGATTTTCACATCTTTTGTCTTCTATACATACCCTGGTCTATACCTGAATACAATTTCTGTTTTTGACTTCTCCACCTCTAATTTACATGGGCTTCTAACTCTATGTATTCAATCATAGAATGTTTTCTCCAGCAAATCTTCTATGACCATTTAAATTCATAAATTCAGGTTGCATGCCAGTACTGATTGTGGGTTGCCCATTCCCTGCTCCAGCATATTTAATCTTACTTCCATTGCCTATTTGAATCCCCACTTGCCTGATGGCTCAAGTAAATGAAGTGAAACATTGCATTGATTTTTCATTTGTCCATTCTTAATATATAGCAAAATACATGTCACATGGTTATCACTTAATTTCCTTAGTTTACAAAATTGAATGGGTCAAAATCAATTGCCTTCTTATATTCCAACAATGAATAAATGGATATTGAACTTAAATTTATATTTTACAATAGCATAAAAATATGATACACTTAGGGATAAATCTGACAAAATGTGTGCAAAATTTGTACTCAATATTAGATAAAATTAATAAAATATTTAAGTAAATGTAGAAATACTCCAATCTCATGTATTGGGTGGGTCAATATTTTTAAGACATCAATGATTTCATATTTACCTAAATCTTTCCACATAATCACCAATCAACACCTCATTATGAATTTTTGTAAAAATTGACAAGTGGATTCTAAAATTTACATAGGAAAGTAGAGGACTTAGAAAGCCAAATCAATTCAGAATTCAAGAACTTATTATAAAGGAAAGTTGAGGTAATGATAGATATTTAAATAAATGAAATGTAGCATCCAGAAATAAACCTATAGGTATATGGTCAGTAGGTTTTTGATAAGTGTGCTAAGGGAAGTCAATGGAGAAATGATGGTATTTGCAATAAATGGTGCTTGGACATTTGAGCATCTGTATGATGACAACAACAACAAGAACAGCAGCAGCATCAACAACAACAAAACAAAACAAAACCATCCAATGGCATTTTTCACTATATCAAAAATTAACTCAAAATGTATCATAGATAAAAATATAAAACCTTAATATATGTCTAAAAGAAAACATAGAAGGTAACCTTTGTGATCTCAGGATAAGCAAAAATTTCATGGGTAGGAAATAAATATAAGTCACAAAAGGAAAAAAGGATAAATTGTACTTAATGTTAAAAATAAGTTATATACTATGAAAGACTCTGCTAACAAAACAATAAGAGATACCATAGACTTAGAGAAAATATTTTCAATATCTAACTGATACAAATCTTATATCAGGAATTTATATATATATACACATATATATACTACATATACTTTATATAATATTAAAAACAATAAAACAAGAAAAAAAATTTTAAGGCAGGAAAATTGATACTTAACCAAGAAAGAGTTGGCAAACAAGCACATGAAAATATGTTTAACACCGTCATCAGAAATACGTGATTTAAAACCACAATGAGATACCACTACCCATCCACTAGAATAATTTTTTAACAGTTCAAAATATACTGCCAATACCAAATGGTAGTAAATATGTGAAGCAACTTGAATTCTCATATTTTGCTATTGGGAATGTGAAATTGTATAGCAGCTTTCTGAATCAGTTTGGCAGTTTATGTAAAGTGAATAAAAATCTATTATATGATCCAGCAACCTTGGTATTAGGTATTTTCCCAAGAGAGGTAAAATTATATGTTCATAAAATACTGTATCTAAATTTTTTAAAAATCTTTTTAATGTTTATTTATTTATTGAGAGACAGAGAGAGAGAAAGAGAGAGAGAGAGAGAGAGAGAGAGTCGTGGAGGGGAAGAGAGAGAAGGAGACACAGAATCCAAACCAGGCTCCAGGCTCTGATCTGTCAGCGCAGAGCCCGACATGTGGCTCAAACTCATGAACCATGAGATCATGATCTGAGCCGAAGTTGAAGTCTTAACCGACTGAGCCACCCAGGGACCCCTGCTGTATCTAAATTCTTATAGAAAATGTATTTATAATAACCCAAACCTAGAAACAATCCAAATATCCAACAAGTGGTAAAAAAAAGATGAACAAATTCTAGTACACTTTTTCAGTAGAGTACAAATCAATGTTTAAAAGGAACAAACTACATATACAATGCAGCAGTATGAATGAATCTCAAAAGCATTATTCTAAGTGAGAAAAAGCAGAAAGAAAATATTGCATACAGAATAATTTAATTTATAGGACATTCTGAAAAAGACAAAACAATCAAGATCAATATGAAAACTAATTGCTAAGGCTGTGAAGTGAGAGAATTGCAACAAAGAGTCAAAACAAGTTTTTGGGGTGAATAAAAATGTTCTATATCTTAATTATGGTGGTGGTTGCATGACTGTATGTATTTGTTGAAATACATTGAAATACATACTGGAAAAGAATGAATTTCATCTTAATAAATCCAACTTAAAAATAAGTGGATTATTGTATCAATATCCTTACTTTTAGTCCTTGCTTATTTAATTTAGTAACCTTATAAATTAAAAAAATATATATATTACACATTTTTCATAGTAGAAATGCTCAACTTATATTCCTGTGTAGAGATAAAATTATAATTTTATCTCTACATGTTCAGACTCATCTTTTGCCCCAATGCCATTCACAATTTTATGACTAGGTAATTATTTTTGCCTTATTAACTCTGGACATCTTTACATTGGGGTACCATTCCTTTATTTATGTAGCCTTGAAATATGTATCTATGCTTGTTATTGGCTGAATTACATCTCACCCAAATTCATATTATGGAAATCCCATCCCCCATACCTCAGAATGTGAATGTATTTGGAGATAAGGCCTTTAACTAGGTGTTTACGTTAAAATGAGGCCATTAGGGTGGGTCCTAATCCGCTCCAACTGGTGTCCTTACAAGAAGAAAATAACTGAACATGCAAAGAAATATCAAGGATGCTAACACAGAAAGAACTCATGAGGATACACTGAGAAGGCAGTCATCTACAAGCCAAAGGAGAATCCACAGAAGAAACCAAAACTTCCAATACCTTGATATTATACTTCTAGTTTCTACAACTTTGAGAAAATAAATTACTTTGGTTTAAGATACCTAGTATGTGGTGATGTGTTATGGAATTTCTAGCAAACTAATGCAATGCTCTAATAACTAACTCACTCATATATCATTTTAGAAACTGACTCCCTGACTAGATGATTTTGAAAATTGAGTTATTAAGGATGGATTTTCTGTCTGACCTATAAACCCCAGTCTTCATACACAAATCAATGTATTTCATTTATATATTAATTCAATATCTAGGTATTTTCGCCAGTGAGGTCAGAGAAAATATCTTAGTCCCTGGGGATATATAATTGGTCAGGTAGAATCATTTGCCTCCAAAGGGCTTACATTCTAATTCTTGTTTTCCGGGTGCTAAGTATAAAAGTCATAAACATCATGGCCACATCTATTATTAACAGGATAAGTGGAAATAATCTTTTAAGAAGTTTCCCTGTGACCTCACAGCGTACTCAATAACCAGGAGCCATCCCCATTTCATCTGATTCTGTTTTCATTAACTTTCAAGTTTGTCTCATTACTCATCTATAACAAGAATCCCCATGTTCTGTTGTTATGGTGCTTGTTATTTTTCACTTAACTGCCAGCTTGCTCTACCAAGTTGAAGTACTGAGCCTAAGCTTAGTAGCTGATATATATATATATATATATATATATCACAAAAATCCCCTATTTATTTCTTACCCCAAATACTAGAAACTACATTTTACTTTCTTTAAAAATTTGACTATGAACTTTACTACTCTAGGTGCCTTGCATAAGTGGATTCTTTCAGTGACCAGTTTATTTCCCTTAGCTTAATATCTTCAAAGTTCATACATTTTGCAGCATGTTTCAGAATTTCCTTCCTTGGAATGCTGAATAATATCCTACTGTATGTGTGTGTTTGTGTGTGTGTGTGTGTGTGTGTGTGTGTGTAACATTTTGTTTATCTGTTCATCTCTGTGTTTTTTTTCAATAGGTTTCACACCCAGTGCAGAGCCCGGTGCAGCCCAATGGAGGGCCTGAACTCACGACCCTGAGTCAAGATCAAGAGTTGGTTGAAGTCACAGAGGTTGTTTTCTGCTTTCTCCTCTAGGGTTTTGATGGTTAGGGGCACGTGTACCCCAATGTTCGTAGCGGCACTTTCAACAATAGCCAAATCATGGAAAGAGCCTAAATGTCCATCAACTGATGAATGGATTAGGACGATGTGGTTTATCTATACAATGGAATACTATACGGCAATGAGAAAGAATGAAATCTGGCCATTTGTAGCAACGTGGATGGACCTCGAGGGTGTCATGCTAAGAGAAATAAATCAGGTGGAGAAGGACAGATACCATTTGTTTTCACTCATAGGCCTAACAGGAAAAACCTAACAGAGGACCATGGGGAGGGGAAGGAGGAAAAAGAGTTAGGGAGAGGGAAGGAGACAAAGCACGAGAGACTCTTGAATACTGAAAACAAACTGAGGGCGGAAGGGGGAGGGGGAAAGGGGAAGGGGGGTGATGATCATGGTGGAGGTCACTTGTGGGGAAGAGCACTGGGTGTTATATGGAAACCAACCTGACAATAAACTATAAAGTTAAAAAAAAAAGAGTTGGACACTGAGCCGATTGAGTAACCCAGGCACCACAATCTGTTCATCTGTTGATGGACACTTTGGTTGCTTCCAACTTCAGGCTATTGTGAATAATGCTGCAATGAACATCAGTGTACAAATATTTCTTCAAGACTTGTTTTCAAATTTTTTAGAAACATAACTAAAAATGTAATTTTGAGGGGCGGCTCAGGTCATGATCTCCTGGTTCATGAGTTCGAGCCCCGAGTCGGACTCTGCGCTGACAGCTCAGAGCCTGGAGCCTGGAGCCTGGAGCCTGCTTCGGATTCTGCGTCTCCCTCTCTCTCTGCCCCTCCCCCATTCATGCTCTGTCTCTCAAAAAAATAAAAAATTGTAAAAAAATTTTTAATGTAATTTTGAGATATGATAATTCTATTTTTTATTTTTTGAGGAACCACTATACTATTTTCCATAGCTGCTGCACCATTTTATATTTCCATCAACAGTTAACAATGATTCTATTTTTCCATATCCTCACAAACTCTTGTTATTTTCTATTTTGATTTCTATGTTTTTTAGAAGCCAGCCTAATAGGTGTAAGGTGTCATTTCATCATGGTTTTGTTTTGCATTTCCCTGATGATTACTGATATTGAGTATATTTCCATGTATTTACTGGTCTTTTGCATATCATTTTGGAGAAATATCTATTGAAAATATTTACCCCCATTCCATAGGTTGCCTCATCAGTCAATGGATTGTATCTGTGGATGCACAGAAGTTGTAATTTTGGTGTATTCCGATGTATCTATATTTACTTTTGTTGCCTGTGCTTTTAGTTTATATCCAAAAAATCACTGCCAAATCCAATGTCATCAAGCTGCTCCTGTATGCTTTTTTTTTTCAAAGACTTTTACAGCTTGTAGACCTTACATTTAGGTTTTTGACCCATTTTGAGTTCTTTTATAATTGTGCACGTAGATACCTAATTTTTCCAATACTATTTGTTGAAACAACTGTTATTCCCCCATTGAATTATCATGAAACCTTTGTCAAATAATTTGACTATGCATAAAAGGGTTTAATTCTGAGCTCCCTATTCTGTTCCATTGTTCCATATGTCTGTCTGCATTCTAGATCCAGACTAATTATTGTAGCTTTGTAATCACTTTTGAAATCAGGAGCTATGAGACCTTCAACTTTGTCCTTTTTCAGGATTTTTTTTTTTACTATTTTTTCCTATTTGATTTTATTTTTACTATTTATTTACTTATTTTTACTATTTTATTTACTATTTTTTACTATTTACTATTTTTAATTTATTTTCATTTTCATTTTCTTTGTTTTTACTTTTTATTTACTATTTAATGGAGTCTATTGAGACTCCATATGGATTTTGAGATTAAAGGTTGTTTTTGATATTGATAAAAATATCTTTTTTACTAAACTCTAGCTAGGTTTCTCTAAGCCCACACCTTGGCCTCTATAAACTATTGACTTATTATAAATTATTTTGTTCATCTTTTTACACATACATTAAAACTTTTAAATATTATCAGAGTTTCTAACAGCTCAATCCTAGTATGACTTAGGCTGCCAAAATAATTTACTGTTTGTTCTAACCAATACCTGATGATAGGTCCCCCATCCTTTTATTAGACATTTACTAAGAAGACCTAAAAGTTTGAATTATTTTGAGTTATATATAATGGAGATATATATGTATCTCTTTCAACTTATAGGTGTCTTTCTCAAGTACCTGAAAATAATTACTTTGAAATGAAATTAGGAAGGATAGGGCCTCTGTCTTTCAGTCTCTGTTGGGGGATAGAATCTTAACTTTAACAATTGTCAGCTAACAGACACAGCTGGCTTAATCACATTTATACTGACCAACGCCGTCATTTTTCACTTCCCTGACTCTACCTAGCCCCCATTCACCTCCCTCCCTTTTCTCTTATTCTTGCTTTAAAATGCCCAGTCTACTCTGTACAAACAGATGTTGGACCATCGTTTCTATTGCAGTAGTATAGTATTGATTGAAATCTGTCCTTAAAATGAAATGGTGTCCAGCTTTGTTTAAATTTAACAATACCACTACATTGTATTCAGGGAGGCAAAAGAACACTTGGATCTCATATTTTACTTTAAAAATGTTGGCATTTGAGTAAACACTATGTGATAGGTTATTTGATTTTGGAAGCTGACATTTGCCCTTATGGGTCATAGATTGAGGCCATTCCCCGTATAGAACACTATTCTGACAGTAGTATTGCCATCAGTCCAAAGAGGAGTTACCAAGGCAGTTTTCTCAGCATAGTGTTCAAATAATGTGCTATGGAATAAAGTTAAAAGCCTTAGGGTAATAGCCTAAGAGGGAGGCAGACAAGACATTGAAAATTCCAGATTTTTGCTACTTACGTACTGTTGGATGTGGGTTTTCATATGGAGGAGTAATATTTGTGGCATCTGGTTGCCTGGGCTGATTTCCCAATTCTGCCGTTTTCTGTGTGGCTTTTGGTTAAGTTTCTTAACCTGGATGTGCCTCACATTTCTAATCTGTAAAATAGCAATGAGAGTCATGATAAGATATTTTGAAATTGAGAGGTGATAACACATTTGTGTATTAACACTATGGTTAATATATCCTGGTATCTGTATTGTCAAACATGATTCTAAGAACTCTCCATGAATGTTCTCACCGCAGGGCTGTTGGGTATGAATACTAGGTATTAAAGCAGGTTCTATCTCCTGGAAGTAACTGCAAATCACACTTTGGCAGTCAATTTTTTATGTGAGCAGTCACAAACCAAATTCCCCATTCCCATCTGTCTACATTCCGTTTGACTCTACATCCAGAATGAAGCAGTAAGTTCTATCAATTTGGAGACTGGTAAAGAAAGTATATCCATTGTTATTTTTTTAAAAAGCTTATTTATTTATTTATTTATTTATTTATTTATTGAGAGAGAGAGAGCAGGGGAGGGGCAGAAAGAGAGAGAGCCTCAAGCAGGCTTTGACCACCAGTGCAGAGTCTGATGTGGGGCTCGAAACTCATGAATCATGAAATCATGACCTGAGTCTAAACTAGGAGTCAGACTCTTAACTGACTGAGCCATTCAGGCATCCCAAGAAGGTACATCCTTTATTCTGTGTGGCTTTTTCTTTTTGCACTGCTGCTCACAAACTTAATAAACATATCTCCTAAAAAATAACAATAACAAGCATTTATTGAGCACAGTTACAAACTTGTTACAGTTATTAACATACTTAATTCTCACACATCTCTAGGAGGTGATTGTGGTTATTGCCATGGAACATATAACAAAATCAGATATTGAACAACTGACTGGCAGTCTTTGATCTAATAAGTGGTAGAAACAGAAATGCATCAGTCAATTCTCCATATTTCTGTTACCAGATTTTTCCAACTAGGCAAATTTTAGGATTATATAAAACTGAAAATAATACTTGGTATGTGCCACGACCTCCTGCCTGTAGTGGCCCAGAACATTCCTCAGATGCAGAAGAGGCAAGTATGACAAGACACTGTGTATTGGTTCACTCAAGAGCTAGCTCAGTACACTTTATCAAACCAACCCGCAAGTATAGTGATAAGAAGAGATGGTAATCATGCCAGTTACCAGGCAGAAAGGGTTGTTATGTGAATCATTATCCACTGAGATCTGGGTCACAGAACTATGGGAACCATATAGGAAAAAAAGGCAAAGACATAAGGTAAAGTCATTTGAACGTGGCCCTCAACCTTTTAATCCTCCTGACTGCAAAAAGATAGAGGTCATTACAGGTCATAGTTATCTTGCAACAAGCCCAAGGGTGAAGAGTTACACATTAGAGACAAAGGAAATGATGTGTGTAAGTAGGCTGAACCACTCATAGAGACCCTAATCTGCTTTTCTTGTGATTTCTTATTTGAGGTCAATAAACTTACAATAATTGTTATTATATAATTCAAGTAGACTTTTCTATTTGTAAGAGCAAAACATAATTATCATCAAAATACAGAGCAACCAGTAAGGTTTATCACTTCTATTTATTTCTCCCCAAATCCTCTAGTTTCCTTTAAACTTGGGTATTGTCTCTCCTTTGCTATATAAATGCTACATTCTATGTAGTTTGCATGAAGCAGTGGATTGGTCTTCATATGAGGGAAAATTAAGGTTAATGGTGAAAGGATCAAATGGAATGAAGATGAGACACAAATATTTTTTACTGTGATATGGCCTTTAAATTCTCTGTATAGAATACTAATGTCCAGTATTCACATCTTGACTGTAGCCATACACTTGGGAGTAAAAATATCCACAAAAACATCATGCTTTTGCTCTGCTTTTTGTTCATATCTTATAAACCTAGAACAAATGATGCCCCCCAACCTCAGAACAGTTTTAGACCATTAGATCAAGAATTTCATTGCTTGCATACCAAACATAGCTATTGAGTCACAGACATGCACCCTGTGAGGATGCTTCCTTCATAGGAGAATGTGTTCCTTTGAACACATTTGTGCTCTCCACATTTCAGGCCTCAAATAAATCTTAGTCCGCATGTTGGAGGCCTGAATTGTTACTACCTCTTCTTGCTTTTGTGTCTCTTGGTGGTTTGGGGTGAGGAAATCTCTATTCAACCCTGGTCAAGGAATCCAATCTGCACTCACCAGGACACTCATCAGCCTTTTCACAATGTCACAGAGGTGTCAAAGATTCAGCTTGAAACAATGAATGAACATTGATGAATCAGCTAAATCATAGAAAGGCGGATAAATAATTGACTAAGTCAATAAAAATCATAATTTTAAAAAGTCACAGGCACACATACTTTAATATTACAGTAATTGGTGATAATTACAATTTCATCTCTAAAGATCATATTACAAAAGTATGTGCTACCTGGAACAGATGGATATACACATATTTTGAGTGGCATTTTTTATTTCACTGAAAACAATTTTAGTATCCTCTTACTAAAGAATGAGAAGAATAATACCTATATTATGGGCCATCTATATAAAAAAACTATCACGCAAACTTTAAAAATATGATGTGGAAATAATCACAGGCTCCAACTAAGGTCTACAGTTTTTGGATAAGGAGAAAAGGAAACAATATTACAAAATTTATACTTGCACAGTAAGTAAGTATCTAGTCTCCACATTAAGAGAGGGAGTCTTAGTGTTTTGTTTACACAAATAAATGCCTTTTGGAATCTTTCAAAATTAGAACAAATTAAGTCATATAATAAAATATTCACAGCACTTTTTAAAGCATGAGACTCTGAGAAAAATTCTGGAAAACACTAAAACAATGAAAATGCCATATCTGCCTTCCTTAAAAAAATCAATTTAGTAAAATGTAATGCTTCAACACCTTAAGGTAATTAAAAAATGGTTTCAAAATTCTTTGAAAATGATTGTTGATGCATTTTAAAAGCAAGAATGAAAGGCATACACAATACAAAACATATGAATCTGGTTGTAGATGATGTTTATGTGATTTTTTTACAATAAGAATTTATACGCATGTGTTAAAGATATTTACATGCCAAACAAAATGCAAGAACAAATATTACAAGGCAAGACCTGAAGCAATAACGCACAGCAAGCGGTATGATTTCCGAACAAACGTTCTTCATACAAATTCAACCGAATCCAGAGGGAAAAGCAAGGAGCAGCTAGCTTCGCCTGCACAGTCGACCCCCGCAGAGAAGCCCTCGGATCAGCCTCTCCAGCTGGGGCCCTGCCCTTGTTGGGCGGAATTCCGAGGAGAAGGTCCACACCTACTAGGTCATCTGCGCATGACCAGGAGGCTCTGTGGGACTTCTGGGGCTCCCGCCACAGCTGGTTGTTGCTGGCGAGAAGAGTGGAAAGTCCCACAGGCTGCAGAAAGCAGGGCGGGATGGGGCGGGGGAGATAAAAGAGGCGTGCCTTTGAACAAATTTCACAGAGACTGTACTAAAAAATTAAAGCGGGAATGATGCTGGGGAGATTGCCTAGGATTCATAGTGATTTTAAAGACATTGAAGTCCATGGAAATGCAGAATCTTCTATCGCTTTCTGTCTGGGGGGAAAATCCGCAGTAAAGATCTTGGGGGATAGTTGGAGAAATTTTCATATGGAACAAAATCATGGCCTTAGGGAACTATCCCCTTCATTTTAGATAGAAGTGATTTAGGTATTGTGGTTACAGAAGAATATGCTTATTCTGTAAAAATGCAAGCAGAAATGTCATGATACCTTAAAATTGTCTACTTCACGCTTAGGTATATAATGAGCTTATTATAGAAATATGTTAATAATTCTGGTTTGAGGTGGATAGGTGTTCATTTTACTATTCCTTTTGCTTTTCTAATAATATCCATTTTTATTATAAATTTAAACATTTTAAATTCAAGAACAATGTGCCAAATTATATACAAAAATGATAAAGGTACTAGAACTGAAATTATAAAAGTACTAGAACGCCACGTATTGCAATGACAATCTAATTCTCTTGAATATTTTCCAACTTTCTATAAAATCAAATTATTTTGAAATAGATCCTTCTCTGCGCAGCCGCAGACCAGGTTTATTCCCAGCATTTTAAGATTGCTCTTGACTTCCAGGGTGTGGACGCCAGATGGCGCGTGAGATGGCAGTGCAGATGTTTAAATCCATGAAATCCATATACACTGGCAAAATGAGTGAAGGGGGAGCTTGCACTCAAGTGGGGAGTGGGGTTAAAGGAATGGAAATAGAAAGGTGAACAGGAGCACTCAAAGTGTTTGCCAGTAGGCAAGTCTGTGAGATCCCCTCCCTGCTTGCTCTTTGTCAAGCCCAGTACCCTCTTGGCAACCTAGGGGATCTGCCAAGTGGACAGGACCAATCCTCACTTGTTCTTTCTGACAGGCCGACTTCACTAGCTTCAGATAAGGTTTCAAGGAACAAGACTTGTATTTTGAAAATTCCTCAACGCCACATTGCATTCCTCTGTAGACTGCCCTGCATCAATTTCTGTTTTTTCTCTCTCACCTGCCTACCCCTACTATGCTCTACCCTTCTTACTCCTGACGTCCTCACAACTTAGTTTCCAGAGGTCCTTTAAATCCATTGGTCTCTTCACCTTCTCTTGCTTATGGCGAGGACATTTTGGTACAAATAAATAGAAGTAAGAATGACAGCATATTTTTGTTGGAAACAACACAAAAAAAGATGAGAGTGCAGTGATATTGTTAAAATACTAAAAAGAAAAAATGTCAATCTTGTATTATGTACAAAGCAAAAATATCTTTCCAAAACAAAGTAAAAGAAAGACATTTTAATATGTATAAGTTGAAAGAATTCATCACTAATAAACCCTCATTACAGGAATTGTTGAATTTCAGGCAGATGGAACAAAACACCAGATGGAAATGTGAATTTACACCAAGAAATGAAGAGCACAAGAATTTGAAACTGTATGAGTAAACATATATACTTTCTTATTACTTAATAACAGCATATAATTTACATATTATAAAGTAATTATAATGTAGTATGGGGTTACTTGTGTAAAGGTAGAATTTATTACAAACTTTATGAATAAAGTTTGGAAAATGAGAAGGGGAAACTATAGTATTTTCAGGCTTTACACACTACATGAAGTGGTATAATAATTACTGTAAGATAAAATTTGATAAGTTAAACCTGTATACAATAAATCCTAAATCAACCACAATACTAAAAAATGTTATAGATATAAAATAGCCAATAAAGAAGACAAAGTGGAGTCATTAGACATACAATATTATTGCAAATAAGGCAGAGAAATAAGAAAAAGGTATCAAATAATGTTATAAATAGAAAAATGATACATTTTAACCTAACTATATTAATGATAATTAAAAAATTAATGTTTTATTTTATTTTTGAGAGAGAGAGAGAGAGAGAGAGAGAGAGAGACAACGTGAACAGGGGAGGGTCAGAGAGAGAGGGAGACACAGAATCCGAAGACAGGCTCCAGGCTCTGAGCTGGCAGCACAGAGTCTGATGCGGGGCTCGAACCCACAAACTGCGAAACCATGACCTGAGCTGAAGTCGGACACTTAACCGACTGAGCCACCACTATATTAATGATAATTTTAAATGTAAAGGGACTAAATCCACAAACTCAAAGACACATTGTCAGATTGGATATAAACACAAGAGCCAACTATAAGTTGCCTGAAGAAATGTATTTTAAATATAAAGGTATAAATAGGGAGAAGGATAGACAAATATACATCATTCTAAAAATATCAAGATACCTTTAATTTCAATATTAATATCATTTAAAGTAAATGTTATACTAAAAACATACTATCATGAATAAAGAAGATTATTTCACATATTCTTTTTATTTTCTTTTTAAATATGTTCCACACACAATGTGGGGCTTGAATTCACAACCCTGAGGTATAGTCGCATGCTCTACTGACTGAGCTAGCCAGGCATTTCCAAGAAAGTTATTTCATAATAATAACTGGTCAATTTATCAATAGGACATAGCAATTATAATCCTTCATGCACCAAATAAAAGATTTTCAAAATGTATGCCAACTAGAAAAATCTGATAGTGCCTCAAGGAGAAATATAGACAAATCCAGAATTATATTTTGAAATTCTAATTCCCACCAATATTTAGTAGAACATGTAGAAAAAAGTATCAGGCAGGATATAGAATATTTGAACATAATCAACTAACTTCATCTTATTGGCATTTATATATTTGTATGGTTCACTAAAACAGTAGTAAAGCACACTCCTTTGAAGTGAACGTGGAACATTTACCATGATAGCCTATATTCTGGGTCAAAAATCTAAATAAATTTACAAAGATCAGGCATACAAACTGTAACATTTATTCTGGATCGAATCTATCATAAAAGTTGATATAGCTGAAAACCAAAAGAAAGGAGTTTCTTCATTTTGATAAAACACACACACACACATATTTACAAAACTAAAGCTGGAAAAAACAAAACAAAACAAAAAACAATATCAAATGTAATGGTAAAGACAGATGCATTGTCTTTAAGGTTGAATGAGGTAAAGATGTCCCACTCTCACTGCTTTTTCAGCAAAGTAATAGATGTTTTAGCTAACGAAATCAGGCAAAAAGAAATAAAAGTCATAGAGGTAGGAAATAAAGAAGTAAAAGTCTTTTGCGGATGATATGATATCTATGTAGATAGTCTTAAGGCATCTACCAAGGAACTCCTAGAACTAATAAGTGAATTTAACTAGCTTGCAAGTACAATGTCAACATGGTGAAGTGAACAGAACATTGGAAATTCAAATTGAAAATGTAATACCATAAATAATAACAAAAAATCCACCTTAGGTATAAATCTAATACAACATATGTGGGATATTTATGCTGAAAATTACAGAACACCAATAAAAATAAAACAAGATCAAAATAAGTGGAAAGATATACCTTGTTCATATAACGAAAGACTCAACATATCAAAGATGCCAATTCTTCCCAAATTGATCTATAGGTGTAAAAAAATTCCAAACTTTTTTTGGTAGACATCAGCAAGCATAAATTAAATTTTATGTGAAAAGGCTAAGTAAAATAATTTTGAAAAAGAACAATTAAATAGGACGAATTACACAAACTGATTTTTAGTTTTTATTTAAATTCCAGTTAGGGTCACTTGGGTGGCTCAGTTGGTTAAGGGTCCGACTCTTGACTTTGGCTTAGGTCATTGTCTCATGGTTGGTGAGTTTGAGCCCCACATCAGGCTCTGCACTGACAGCACGGGACCTGCTTCAGATTCTGTCTCCCTCTCTCTCTGTCCCTCCCCCAGTTCTCTATCTCTCTCTCAAAATATAAAAATAAAAATAAACTTAAAAAATAAATTCCAGTTAGTTAACATACAGTGTAATATTAGTTTCATGTGTATAATATTGTGATCAACACTTCCACACAACACCTGGTTCTTATAACAAGTATACTCTTTAATCCCCATCACCTGTTTAACTCATTCCCCACCGACCTCCCTTCTAGTAGCCATCAATTTGTTCTCTATAGTTAAGAGTCTGTTTCTTGGTTTGACTCTCTCTATTTTCCTTATGCTCATTTATTTTGTTTCTTAAATTCCACATATGAATGAAATTATATGGTATTTGTCTTTCTCTGGCTAATGTTGCTTACTCTCTAGCTCCATCCATGTCATTGCAAATGGCAAGATTTCAATATTTTCATGGGCAAGGAATATTCTACTGTATATGTATACCACTTCTTCTTAATTCATTCCTTAGTCCATGGACACTTGGGCTGTTTCCATAATTTGGCTATTGTAGACAATGCTGCTATAAACATTGGAGTCTATGTATCTCTTTGAATTAGTATTTTTGTTTCTTTGGGTAAATACCTAGTCGTGCAATTGCTAGATCATAGCAATTCTATTTTCAACTTTTTGAGGAACTTCCATACTGTTTTCCAGAGTAGCTGCACCAGTTGGCATTCCCACTGGTAGGGCAGGAAGGTTTCCCTTTCCCTACACCCTTGCAGACATTTGTTGTTTCCTGAGTTGTTGATTTTAGTCATTCTGACTGGTGTGAGGTCGTATCTCATTATAGTTTTGCTTTGTATTTCCATGATACTGAGTGATGTTGAGCATCTTTTCATGAGTCTGTTGGCCATCTGGATATCTTCTTTGTAAAATGTCTATTCATGTCCTCTGCCCATTTTTAAATGAGATTATTTATTTTGGGGTGTTGAGTTTGATAATTCCTTATTTTATTTGGATACTAAACCTTTATCAGATATATCATTTGCAAATGTCTTCTTCATTCTGAAGGTTGCCTTATAGTTTTGCTGTTTCCATTGCTGTGCAGAAGCTTTTTATCTTGATAGAAGTCCCAATAGTTTAATTTTGGTTTTGTTTCCCTTGCCTCAGGAAACATAGCTAGAAAGAAGTTGCTCTGGCCAATGTCAAAGAGGTTACTGCCAGGCAGAGAAAGACAGGTACCATAAGTATTCACTCATATGTGGATCAGGAGAAACTTAACAGAAGACCATGGGGGAGTGGAAGCATGAAAATAGTTATGGAGAGGGAGGGAGGCAAACCCTAAGAGACTCTTAAATACTGAGAACAAACTGAGGGTTAATAGGGGTGGGGAAGAGGGGAAAATGGGTGATGGGCATGGAGGAGGACACTTGTTGGGATGAGCACTGGGTGTTATATGGAAACAAACGACAATAAACTATATTAAAAATAAATTAAAAAAAGAGGTTACTCCCACTTTTCTCCTGTAAGACTTTAATGGTTTCATGTCTCAAATTTAGGTCTTTAATCCAGTTTTAAATTATTTTTCACACATCTTGATTTTGACTTGATTTTGACTTAGTGTATAGGTACTGTAATCAAGACACTGTGATACTGTAGAAAAATAGAAACATGTATCAGTGGAACAGAATAGAATTTATAGACTCAGGCAATAATAACCAAAACATTTTTTAAACAAAACTTTTTCTGATGAGCTTACAAAAGGGTTCAGTGGGGGTGCCTGGATGGCTCAGCTCAGTCGGTTGAGCGTCCGACTTTGGCTCAGGTAACGATTTCATGGTTCATGAGTTCAAGTCCCATATTGGGCTCTGTTCCGATTGTTCAGGACCTGGAGCCTGCCTCAGATTCTGTGTCTTCCTCTTTCTATGCCCCTCTTGTCTTTTTTTCTCTCTCTTTCTCTGTCTCCCTCTCTCTCAAAAATAAATAAATATTTTTAAAAAAAATTTAAAAAGGAATTCAGTGGATATCTAATTTAAAATGGATTAGTTATCTAAGTTTAAAATGTAAAACTGTAAAATTCTCCAAAAAGGAGGACATTTGTCTACTTTTGTTTTGAAGAGGAGAAATCGAATATGACACCAAAAGGGCAAGAAAAAAATTGTAAATTGGACTTTTTCAAAATTTTGCTCTGTAAAAGACACTGATAAGAGACTGAAAAGTCAAGGTGCAGAATGCGTGAAAATATTTACAATCATATATGTGGTAAAGGACTCACATCCAGAAATAAAAAAAGAGAACTCTCTAAGCCCAAAAGTAAGAAAATTAAGCAATCTATCTATCTATTTATCTATCTCTAACTGAATAATGAGAAAGTCATGAAGTGACAGTATACCAAATATAAGATAAACACATGAAAGATATTCCACATCTTAGGCTATTAGGGAAATTCAAGTTAAAACCACTATGGGATGCTACAAAAATTGATAAAATATACTTTTAAAACATGAAAGTACCAACATAATACATAAAAATAAACCCAAATAGATTAAAGACCTAAATGTGGGACAGGAAACCATAAAAATCCTGGAATAAAAGATAGGCAGTAATTTCTTTGATATCAGCTGTAGCAATATTTTTCAAAATATGTCTCTTCAGACAAGAGAAAAACAAACAAATATAAATTATTGGGACTACATCAAAATAAAAAGCTTTTGCACAGCAAAGGACTCTCTCAACAAAGCAAAATGTAAACTACTGAATGGCATTATATATTTGCAGATAATATATGTGATAAGAGGTTAATATCCAAAATTATATAAATAACTTAAAGAACTCGACCCCCAAAACAAAAACAATTTGATTAAAAAATGGGCAGAGTGATACAGAATTGTTGAATCACTGTATTGTACACCTGAAACCAATATAGGACTTATTGATAATTATACTTAAGCAAAAATATATGGGCAGAGGTCCTGAATAGACATTTTTTTTCCAAAGAAGACATAAATATGGCCAACAGACACATCAGAAGATGTTCAACATCGCTAATCATCAGAGAAATTTAAATAAAAAACACAATGAGATAATAGCTTACACCTGCCAGAATGGCTAGGATAAAAAATAAAGGAAACAACAACAAAAAAATGTTGGCAAGGTTGTAGAGTAAAAGGAACACTTGTGCATTGTTGATGGGAATACAAAATGGTGCAGACACTGTGGAAAATGCTATGGAGGTGCCTCAAAAAATTAAAAATATAAATACCATAGGATGTATGAAATCCACTACTAGGGATTTACCCAAAGGGCTTTTAAAAATGAATTCAAAAAATATATGCACCTCTATGTTTATTGTAACACTATTTATAGTAGCCAAGGTATGGAAACAACCTAAGTATCCATCAATAGACAAATGGATAATTATATATATAGATATAGATATAGATATATATAGATATGGGTATAGATTATACAGATATAAGATATATAGATATAATGGAATATTAAACAGTCCAAGAAAAGGATGAAATCTTGCCTTGAGACAACATGGATGGACCCAAAGAGTATTATGCTAAGTGCTATAAATCAGACAGAGACAAATACCATGTCATTTCACTTCTGTGGAATCTACAAAGCCAAATAAATAAATAATCAAAAAGAAGATTCTGACCTATAAATACAGAAAATAAGCTGATGTTTGCCAGAGGGAGGGGGTGGGGAATGGCCAAAATGGGTGAAGCTAGTGTGAGATACAGGCTTCCAGTATAGAATCAGTAAGTCACGGGACTAAAAGACCCAGCACAAGAAATACAGTCAGGAATATCGTAATGGTATTGTGTGGTGATAGATGGTAGGTACACTTGTGGTAAGCATAGCATAATATAAAGATAAGTTGAATCACTATGTTGTACACCTGAAACTAATAATATTGTGTGTGAACTAACCTCAGATAAAAAAAATTAAAAATTTAAAAAATGATGGTTCCAAGTGGTATTAGTAATATGTAATTTTACAGCTACTCTGGTAAACAGTTTTGCAGTTTCTAATAAGCTTAAAAATATACTTATATCCTCCAGCAATGTCACTGATGGGAATATATTTTGTTGAAATGAAAACTTATGTTAACACAAAACCATGTATATGATTGTTCATAGCAGCTTCCTTGTAATTTCCAAAATCAGGAAATAAACCAAATATTCTTCCATAGATGAAGGGAAAAACCAACAAAAGTGTACCCATACAATGGAATACTACTCAGCAATATAAAGGAAAACACTATTGATACATGTAAAACATGGCTGAATTTCAAATCAGTAGACTGACTGAAAAAATGTCAATCTCAAAAGGTTACTTTCCATAGGATTTAATTTATATAACATTGAAATTATAAAATTGTAGGTATGGAGAAGAGATCAGAGAAGGAAAGGGGTTAGCTTTGTGAAAGCATGTTATTATCACAGAATAGTATGTGAAAGTAATTTGGAGGGTGATGGGAAAGTTATACAGCCTGAATGTGATGGCTGTTACACAAATCTATTTGGGTGATAAAATTTCATAGACTTATATACAGAAAACAATACATATAAAAATGGGTGTAATCTAGGATGCCTGGCTGGCTCAGTTAGTTGAGCATGTGACTCTTGGTATCAGGGTTGTATGTTTGAGCCCCATGTTGAGTGTGGAGATTACTTAAAAATAAAATCTTAAAAAACGAGTGAAATCCAAAAAATAAAATAATAATAACAGGTTAAATCCATATAATTTGTGTAGTTTAAATTTTTTATTGTTTATTTTTATTTTTGAGAGGCAGGGAGAGGCAGAGCACAAGTGGGGGAAAAGCAGAGAGAGAAGACACAGACAGAATCTGAAGCAGGCTCCAGGCGCCAAGCTGTCAGCCCAGAGCCCGACTTGGGCTCAAACTCACAAACTGCAAGATTATGACCTGAGCCAAAGTCAGATGCTTAACCGACTGAGCCACCCAGGTGCCCCAAGTTGTATAGTTTAGTTAATGCCAAGGTCAATTCTTGGTTTTGATAAGTGTACTATAACTATACAATGTTTTCATTGGTGGACCTGGAGGAAGGGTACATGGGAAATCTGTTCTTATGCTGTATCAAGTATATCATGCTTAAACATAGATTACAGGTCTGTTTTGCTTATCAGGTTCCCAGCAATAGCCAACATGTTATGTGTGTTGTTTAATTCTCTAATACCTACTCTTAAGTGAATTAAATATATACTTTGAACAAAGCTTTTTATTTTGAGTTATCAATTGGCAACATACCCTTTGATACCAAAGTTTACATCTTTAGTTTGGTGAAACAGAAGCTTATTTTACTCTTGACAGTTTTGCATACCAGTGAACATGACATTGGGAATTAACTAATTTTGTAGGCTGCCACTCCCCATTTATGAACATGTTTAAGGATTTTGCCAGAGAGGGACTATTGAGATGTGTCTGTTCATGCATGGCCAGGGCCAAGTTAGAGATAAGGCAGTACTTCAATATAGTACCCCAAAAATGCATCATTGTAGGAAGGGAGATGATGCAATAAGAAATATAGAATAATAAAGCATATATGTGCTTTACAATAATAAATATTATATAGATAATAATTATCATGTGTAATTCTTAAGGATATCATTATTAAACATCTAAAATTGATTTTGGTTGCACTTATTGTTTGGGCTAAAATAGTTCTTTGGCAAAAAAAAGTGTGACTTTAAGTAATTAACTCTCAGTCTTAGTACTGCTTCTCCAAACTGGTTTCTTGAATACTTATATATTTCTTGTTTTTATTTTTAAGATATGAGATTTAAGTTCACGTAGCTATTAAGATAATGGCTAAATAATTGTAATATTATGTCTGTGCCTCAAAAGTGACTCAAAGCCTTTTTGACTCAATGCCACATCTAGTTATTTAACAGCTCTAATTCAGCATAGATTCTTTCCACAAGAAAACACTAAGCCCTTGTGTTAAACCCACAACTCAACTGGCAGGTTTGTAAGTGGAACAAGCATCTTTCACACTGGACAAATGATCCGCATACATTCGATCTGAAGAGATGCAGCAGTAATCCCCATTGCCTTCTTTATCTATTTCTGCATAATTGGAATAATATGAAGGCCTAGATATTGAGGATGGTGGAAAAGAAAACTAGAAGGAGGCTGAGACTAAGGAAATTGCTGAGTTTCTATAATAGTCCTTGTTTGCTTACAATGATTGGACTTTTTGATGCGATAAAAGTAAATTCTCAGAGCACGTGCATGGCTCAGTTGGTTGAGCGACTGACTCTTGATTTCACACGCTGAGTGTGGAGTCTGCTTCAGATTCTCTCTCTCCCTCTGCCCCTTTCGAACCCTGCTTACATGTCTGCTCTTTCTCTAAAATAGAATAGAATAGAATAGATCCTCATTACATATATAATAAACTAAAGTAGTATTTCCTTTAATACTAGAATTCTTAATGCATGGTCAGTTTGTATTACATCCGGGTAGCACTTACACCAAACTGCTACACAAAAGCCTGCTGGAATATCTCACCCAGTGGTTCTTGTAGCACCTTGTAGTCTGCTTTCTCTCTGCTCTTTTCTGGTTTATTGTCACTTTTTGATCAGTTCACAAATCATGTCACTCCCAAACTTTATTGAAGCAGTGTGAAGGGTTCATATAAAGGCAATAGGCAGTATTGAAATTGCTGTTAAAGCAAAATAAAGCATTATATACTCTAATTTGTAAATGAGATGGAAAATATTTCTCATGTCACATAAAGTATAACTCTACAGAAATATGTATACTGTAATAGGAAATAATATAATTTGGATAATGATCTGTCATGATGTAGTAAGATTGCAGAGATGCACACATTTTGGCTTAGCAGTTAAAATTCTACAAATAAATAAAAACATACAAATATATCTACAAATATATCATATATAATTCCACAAATATATATATACCTGATATATATACCTCATATATATATAAATATACCTGATATATATAATGTATATATACCTGATACATATATACCTGCGCACGCGCGTGTGTGTGTGTATATATATATATATATATAGATAAATGTAGAGGTTATACCTGTAATGTAGATAAATGTGATAAATGTAGAGGTTATGTGTACTCCAATACTGTTTCTTTTGACAAAAAAAGCAAATAAAACAAAATAAAACAAAAATCCAAAATAGAAACAAACTAAATACTGTATATGTCTATCAAACATTAATGGATGATTGGGTAAATGAATTTTGGCAACAGAATACAATAAATATTTGAGATAAGTAACAATTGTTAAGCACAGTATAGGACAATAGGACAATGAGATGTTTATGCTTATACAGTGGTGAGGAGGATAGCAGTGTAGAGAGAACAAAGGTGATAGCATTCTGATTACATCACTTAATACCTGCATAACCTTTCACCAGTTACACTACCTACCTCATTGTTAGTATCCTCAGCTGTGCAGTGGGAATAACGGTAATACATACATGTATTTTTTCTGAGTAATAATGTTCGAACCAAATTAAAAAAACACTAATAATAATGTGTGACAATATTATGACTCAGTATTTGTAGCTGAAAGTTACAAAAATATATTATATGTGTTTTACAAGCATATATGTGCTTTACAAGCATAGTCTGAAAAAAGAGTCATCAAAGTATGGATATTGGTGGTTACAAACTGCAGGGTTAGACAGTAGATGATGTTCATTAATTACGTAACTTTTGTCCAGGTATAACTTGAATTTTTACCAAAATAAATTTATTACTTCAAAAATTAGAAAGTTAACACAGAAAAATACATAGTTCTAAATATTCTATGAAGTAAAATTATCGGACTATAAAAACAAGAGTCGAAAGTCAATACTAAATATCGTATCAGGAATTTCATGTTTTTGGATCTTCCCTGCTTCTTTTTTTCCATTATCTTTTCAATGTTCTTCTATAATAATTTTTGGAATACAGAAGAAGACCAAATACGTAAATTCCAAATAATTGATAATACATGGAAAACTGACCTAGAGTCATTTTGTGTGATGTTCTAGTAAAGAAGTTTCTACAACAAACACAGAAGCCTGAGCTAGGATATAGCAGCAAGGAACAAAGATGGGGTAAACCTGAAACAAAATTCTGAGGTCCAGTAGTTCTAAGATTAAGGGATAGTGTTTAAGAGGAGAAAGGGTTGTGTATTAGGGGGTTTAAAAGGAAAGTACAACAGTTATTTCGAAATTAATTAATCAAACAATTTTAGGTTATTTTAAATCAAAATAAAATTGAATTTAAAAGTTTTAAAGTGGAAGGAAAATTGTATACTGGCAATAATCACAGGATTTTTGAGATACTATGTTGAATTCTAGTTCCTGGAACCACTGGCGTGGATATATAGGTCTGCAAAACACTAAAGTAATTTAGACCCAAATCTAAAATGATCTTAAGTACTGTTAGCCATTAAACAAACCAAACCAAACCAAAACACAAAAAACTCCACATCAATCTAAATTAAACATTTGAAAAAATGACCAATGGAATTAATCTAAAGTAAAAAACAGAAAGCACTATTTAAAAAGAGATACTATAAACAACTTTATTTACGTGTTTTCATATAAATATAAAAAGCGGAGAATATTAAAAACATAGTCACATTTTCCAAAAAAACCCTCTATAGGCTGAAAATTGAACACCCAAATGTAGGGAAACAAAGGGCCCAAAAGAAATCATCCATGGGCTAGCCAACTGTATCTAGCCAGTATCTCCCCGGCGCAAATCACCGATAGGAAATTCCCAGTTTAGAGCCTTAAACAGGAACGGATCGGCAGAGGTCCAACAGACGGAGTGGAGGCACAGAGGGACAGTTGTTCTACACCTCGTCTAACCCACCAACACCGCGCAGACGCTCATGAGATTGGCCCTTTCGGGCTGTCCGCGTCTCCGCCAGTCACGTGACCTTCCCACAGTGCTCAGCCAGTGAGCACGCTGGGTGGGTCGGAAAGCTTTTCTTAGCGGGCTCTCTTTCTAAGTCTGTGTTTATGGGCAGCGGTCGTGGTATTGATGGGGTCACTATCCGGAAAACAGAGGCTCACGCTGTGTTCACTCTGGGCTGTTCATAAGTCAAGAAGAAAAAAACAAAACAGAACAGTTCCAGAAGATTGTGTATCTCCACAGTTCATTTCCACATCCTTGCTGTTTTTCACCATGCTATAAGTGTAAAGATTGTAAACTTTTTTTTTTAAACATTGTTTGGAGAACAAAACATTTCAGATCGCTTGGTCAAAAATTGTACAATTTAGAGATTCTGTAGCTGCATTCTTACAGGTCAATTCTGAAATGCTGCATTTGAAACATTAAAAGGACAAGTTACAGAGTAACACCTGCCTTAAGATAAATGTTTAGGCAAATGTGTCATCAACTAAAGCCTTGTAAGAAGCAGATGCTCCAAAATGGTAAAAATAGCACTGTCCAACATCTTTCAGGGGATTATGGTACTTGTCTTTTACTGAATGTATTTTCTGTTACATACATAACGACTTAATAAGAATGAACTTGTAATTAAAATCCACAATGTAGACAGATGGATAATTAAAAGAGTCTGACTTTATCAGCCATTCATTTATTAAATAAACTTAGATTCTCCATTTTTTCATAAATATACATAAATTCCAGATTGTGTTTTTTTAAATGAAAAGTAAACAATAAAATAGTTTCCAAAAGACACCAGAAATGATAAAATTAAATATTTATAATTTTCTGTAATTGTGGATAATGTTTAGGTACAATAGGGTGAGTAGGATTTCAAGTAAATACATAAACATTTGGAAAATACTTGCTATACCTGTAGTGCAGTATTCAGTTTAACTCAGAATATAGACTGACTCAATAATGAAAATGAAAATCACTTTACTTTAAACATGTATTAAGTCATAAGAACAGGTTTTTTTTTTTTTCCAGAAGAGGAAACAAACAAAATACATGGAAATAATGAACAGTATATCTCCCAACCCCCCCCCAAAAAAAAAACACACACACACTAAAATAAGCTAGTAAGCCATGTTAGTTTGACTGGGGAACAAACAAATTGCTAATATTCAGGTTTGAGAACTGCATATTTGGTACTTACACCTTTTAAGATCGGATATATATTACTGTAGGCTTTTTCTGACACATCAATTCTATTTTCACTGAAGTGGGACATGAAAATGTTCTCTGCAGCATTTTCCAAAAAAATGAAACATAAGAAATAAAATATTTATCAATGGGACATAGACAAAATAATTGTCATACATAAAATTTCTAATACAAAATGCTAATGAAAATAATGTAGTGATATCTAGTGATATAGAAAACATATGACATACTACAAAAATTATTTTGTACAACAAAATGTGAATATCATGTATTTGGTTCTATTAAATACATATATTTGTACATGTTAAATATATAGTAATATGTATATATAAGTAGATATGTAGACATTTAGTTGATATATTTGTAAATGTTATAAAAATCTGATGTCTATTTTTCTATATCCAACTCTCTATATAAGTAGATATATATATTGTATCTATTTGTAAACATCCTAAAAACCTGAATGCATAACCACACCATAAAGTATAGAGTGAAATGGGGGGAAAGGGGAAGGAATACTTTGTATAAATCTTTTAACTTTTAATTTGTAAGCTTCTGTAATTTTTTAATAATTGCACTAATCTATTGATTTTGTAATTTAAAAGTATTCTAATCTCCTCTCTGTTGAAGTCCATCATCAGTGGTTCCTTGGACCATGCTCTTTTTAGGACTCTAGTGTCTCTCCTCACCAACATATTCCACAGCAGCAGGGAGCCTGGGTTCTCAGCAATTAAATTTTTTCCTGCTCTCATACTTTCATTTCTGGATGACAGATGGCGCTGTAACACGGGTCTTTGATAGCTGTGTACAGATCTAACATTGACACGTCACATGAATAAGGTGAATTTTAACTAGGAAAATGGAGTTGTTCTAAGGTTTATACATTTCTTTTGAGAACTGCATATTGATGTAAATTTTCATAGGCAAATTTTAAGCACTTTAGCAACACCGCACTCTACATGTGCTGAGAAAAGGCTACAAAATAAACTCTCTTTTAACTACTCACTGGAAGGGTCTGAGGGTGGTTTCTCTTATAATCCATGATTTTTTCCGGGCTCAAGATCCCTCCCAAACTTCAAAGACCAAGAAACATTAATAACCAGTGGGTCTGGGAGGAAAAAGCTGTATGTGGCACATCTCAGTGGGAATATATAGAAAAAGGCCGGACAAAGCTGTGGAAGAGGCACTAGTAAATTGTGAGTAATCATAAAAGAAAAAGGAAAAGAAAAAACATACATTTAAAATGAAAGACTTGAAATGGGAAGGACAATTACTAATGAAAAAAATGAGGGGTGCCTGGGTGACTCCAATGGTTAGGTGTCTGACTTCAGCTCAGGTCATGATCTCACAGTTTGTGGGTTCAAGCCCCTCATCGGGCTCTGTGCTGACAGCTCAGAGCCTGGAGTCTGCTTTGGATTCTGTGTCTCCCTCTCTTTCTTACCCTCCCACACTCATAATCTGTCTCTCTCGCTCTCTCTCAAAAATAAATAAACATTAAGAAAAAATATTTGAAGCCCAAGCAAATGTTTGAAGCCTAAGTCTAGCAATTTTAAAGATGTGAAAAAAATCTTGTATAAGCCACTTCATTTGAGTATGTTTCCAAGAGTTTATGGGTTTACAGAAGCCTTTGCCTCATGATTTTACTAATGAATTTATAACCTCTTAGTGGCCCACAAGTGCTGGTGAAGAAAGGATAATGGAAAACTATTATAACATTGAATATAAACCATTTATGTATGAAAAGTCATATAAATAAGATATTTCAAATCAGAAAAGCAAGCACTGAAGAGTTAATCTTTGAAGAAAAATAATGTTGGAGTAAGGAAGTGCTTGAAAATAAATGAAAACATGCCAAAGAGTATGGAAGTCAGCCTGAAGGAAGCATATTTGTGAAAATACGTGCCTCAAAATAAATAGTGTTGTATTATATCCCAAAACAGAGCATAAACATCCATGAATGCTTACTTCTACTTATTTACGTCAATATCCTGTCCTCAAAAGACATGCGTGAACCCTGAGAATAACTTCTTTTTTTAATTAAAATTCACCTTATAAGTCCACACTTATATAAATAATTTGATAAATAAATAGGGAAAAAAGACAGATATTCCATGCAGAATAATCCTGAATAACTTATGTAGATAGTCCCCTCTCTAGCTGGTAGAGCATTAGCCTCCCATTCTTTAAGTACTGGCTGCTCATACTGACTTGCTTCCAATGGTGGGAAAAAGTAACTTTTGAGAAACCTGACAAATACTACCTCAGCAAGTATTGGTATTTAAGGTCAATATCCACAGTGATAAGTCATTTTTATAATATGTACCATTGATATGATATAATTAAAATGGTACTTTTCCTCTGTGATCCTCCTTTTCAAAACACATAGATCCAGTCTAATCATGACAAAAACATGAAATAAATCCCAGTTGAGGGACATGCTATAAAATACTTGCCCAGTAGTCCTCAAAAGTCTTAAAGACATCAATAACAAAGAAATTCTGAGAAACTGTCACAGTATCAGGCAGAAGACTGACAAGTAAGGAGACGTGACAAGTAAATGTAGTATCCTGGCTGGAATCCTGGAACAGATAAATCATATTAGGGTGAACACTAAGGAAACTTGAGTAAAGTATGACTTTTAGTTAATAATGTATCAATATTGGTTCACTAATTGTAAGAGATATACAATACTTTTGTGAAATTTTATTAATAGGGAAACTGGGTGTCAGACTTCAGTAGAAACTTTGAGTAAGGATATACGAACTCTCTGTACTATCTTTTATAGTTTTTAAAGTTTTACACATTTTTCTGTAAATTTGAAATAATTAAAAAATTAAGGTAGTTACGGATTTGAATCCAATGAGTAAAATGAGAATCATGAATCCATACTGACGTAAACAATGAATGAATGAATGAAGGTGAAGGGAAAATTCTTTTGGATATAAGGATACCAGCTTACAACTGATGAATGAATGATGAAGTAGAAATTAGAAACTCATCAATTTGTGTTAAAATAGTCAGTGAGAGTATGATCAGCAATAGACTACAGTCTCAAAATATCTCCTATAAATTATTTTTAATAATTACAAATGGAAAATGTTAATCATGGAGAAACTTAAATTTTTACCTTAACCAGATGATCAAAGTTAGCACCACCAGTATCAGTACAAATCAACATTATATGTCTCCTGAAATGATGCTTTGAGAAGGACTCAGCATCATTTCAATAACATTCTTTATAGAAATGTATAACATAAAATTCTAACCATGGGCAACATCAGACAAACACAAACTAAGAGGTATATTACGAAATAACTGACTTGGATGTTTCAAACACATTAAAGTCAATAATCACAAAGAAACACTGAGGAATTATTCAAGATAAAAGGAAACTAAAATATATGAAAATGAAACACACCATGTAACCCTGAATCCCAAATTAACTGTTGTAAAGGACATAATTGAGACAATTGACAAAATTTGGATATAGATTGTAGATAGAAACATTTAATCAATCATAAATTTCCAAACTATGGTTATGTAATAGAATGTCAGTGTTATTGGAAATGTATTCTAAAGTATTTAGGTTTGAAAGAACATACCTTATCTATCTTAATTTCAAATGTTTTGGAAATTTATTTTGTTTGTGTGGGTATACATATGCACATATAATTCTGTATCTACCTGTGTCTATATGTAGAGAGAATGATAAGAATAATAAGTCAAATGGGGTGTGTGTGTGTGCAAAATATAAATATTTGATGAATTTGGGTAAAAAGGAATACAGGAATCCCCTATTCTATTCTTGCAATATTTCTTTAAGTTTAAAATTTTATCATAATAAAAAGCATTACAACAAATAATTTTGGCACAATTGACTACTGTCTCAACTATCTAGGAAAAGATGTGAAGCCTCTCTATCACAATATTTACAAAAGTGAGTTTAAATTAAAACGACTGTCTAAAAACAGTGAGAGAATCCTTCTATTTGGAAGAAATATTTGTAGCACCTGTAATTGGCAAAGATTGCACCTCTAGAATATATGGAACTTTCACAATTTTTAAGCTTAACAAATAAACCACCAAATGGGGAAAAACAACAGTTAATATCCAACAGGAAATTCACAGAAAATACAAATTACCAAGAAACATATAAAAAGATGCTTAACCTTATATAGGACAGGAAAATAAAAATACACTATTTTTTACCTATTGAAATGGCAATTTATAAAAATAAGTTAATTTATACAGAGTGGTCAAAGGAGTGGGGAAACAAGTATTCTCTGTATTGGTTATAAGAGTCCAAATGTATTAAGTATCAATATTGTACATAATGTCTATGCTAACTACCCAGAGCAGGACTAGCCAAGATTCTGGAAGAAATAATGAATGATAGATTAAGTTACTGCTGTCATTAACTTGTATGGTTGACTAACTCCCACTATGACTGAAGAAATATTTGTGAAATGAAAGATAACTCCACATAGTTAGATTGTTATAGAGTGTCCACAGAATATAATAAATCTCTGGTTTTCAACTGAAAGGAAGAAATGAACACTTTTTATTTTTGTTTATAATTTTATCTGTCTTCAATATCTCAAACTTGAACAAGATTTGAAGAAAATGCTTTGAAGGGTCATCATGTTATTCATGGTTTTCCCACTCTAAACATAGATATCCACCTCAGGTGCTTGATGTCGGAGCTCCCAGCTGGACCCATCCATCTACTAACTGTATCGCCAGGATTCTGGCCAGGACAGGAATAGAGCCTGGCATGTCTTTTAAAGCCGTAGAAATGCATTGGAGATTACGATGTGCCTTCTGACTGCTGTGAATCATGAGTAGATGCTGTGATTATTTTTCATGTGGTTGGAAATATTTAGAGTAATTTTGAGTTACAATAAAAAAAAAGTCTTTCCTATACAGGGAAAACTATAGCATAGTAAACAACAATGGGTCATTGTACAGACACTACTCACATCCAAGCCTCTATCCTATTCTGGGTGGGTTTTCCCTCTCCGTCAAAACAAATCTTTCAAACATCATTGTGGATCTTCATGCTGTTAAAATTGGCGGACACTTCCAGCTGTTAATTTTCTTTGATCACTCATCTATATTGAAGTGTTTATGAGCCTTTTTTTAAATGTATCCTCTGTTTCTGAGCCTCCATTCTCCTTATTGCCCACTGAACTCTCTGACTAGTCTAATTCAGTCTCATTTATTGATTCCCTCTCCATTGTTCATAACCTTAAAATGTTGTAATTCTTAAGATATTGTGGTAGGTCCTCATATTATCCATTTCCACATGTGCAAAAATTGGTACAGCAATTTTACTCCTTGCAACCAATTAAAGGATAGTCCATAGCTACACTAACTCTGGGCAATGGCCACATGTATTGCTTTAGCCAACAGAACATATTAAATGTGACACAACCAGAGATGCATAAAAAGAACTTGCACATTAAGGCATCCCCTCTTGATGCTCTTAAAAATTCCAGAATTATATTAAGAAGGCTGGGCTAGCCTGCTTTATGATGAGAGACAGATTGCAAATCATCCCTGTCACCAAACCTGCCACAAAGCCAATCTTTGCATATATAGAAGACGCCATCCTAGACCATCTAGGTCCAGTTAAACCAGCCCAGATCATAGGAACCACTAAACTGATTAGAAATGTCCAATACTCTTTAAAGGCACACATTTTGGGGGATAGGTTGATATGCACCAAAACTAATTAACACATAGGCACTTAAAAGTATGGTACTGGCACAAAAACAGACACATAGACCAATGGAATAGATTAGAGAGCCCAGAACTGGACCCATAAATGGACGGCCAATTAATCTTTGACAAAGGAGGAAAGAGTATCCAATGGAAAAAAGATAGCCTCTTTAGCAGGTGGTGCTGGGAGAACTGGACACCAACATGCAGAAGAATGAAACTAGACCACTCTCTTACACCATACACAAAAATAAACTCAAAATGGATGAGGGACCTGAACGTGAGACAGGAAATCATCAAAACCCTAGAGGAGAAAGCAGGAAACAACCTCCTTGACCTCAACCGTGGCAATTTCCTACTCGATGCATCCCCAAAGGCAAGGGAATCAAGAACCAAAATAAACTATTGGGACCCCATCAAGATAAAAAGTTTCTGCACTGCAAAGGAAACAAAAAAACTAATGGGCAACCCATGGAATGGGAAAAGATAGTGGCAAATGACATATTGGATAAAGGGCTAGTATCCAAAATGTACAAGGAACTCACCAAACTCCACACCTGAAAAACAAACTATCCAGTGAAGAAATGGGCAGAAGACATGAATAGACACTTCTCCAAAGAGGGCATCCAGATGGCCAACAAACACATAAACGATGCTCAGCATCACTCATCATCAGGGAAATACAAATCAAAAGCACACTGAGATACCACCTCACGCCAGTCAGAGTGGCTAAAATGAACAACTCAAGAGACTATAGATGCTGGTGAGGATGTGGAGAAACGGGCACCCTCCTACACTGTTGGTGGGAATGTAAACTAGTACAGCCACTCTGGAAAACAGTGTGGAGGTTCCTCAAAAAACTATCAATAGAACTCCCCTATGACCCAGCAATAGCACTGCTGGGGATTTACTCAAGG
>CM053560.1:115466235-115490879 GCA_028646485.1 Cryptoprocta ferox
TTTATCTATACAATGGAATACTACGTGGCAATGAGAAAGAATGAAATCTGGCCATTTGCAGCAATGTGGATGGACCTTGAGGGTGTCATGCTAAGCGAAATAAGTCAGGCAGAGAAGGACAGATACCATATGTTTTCATTCATAGGTCTAACAGGAGAAACCTAACACGGGACCATGGGGAGGGGAAGGAGGAAAAAGTGTTAGGGAGAGGGAGGGAGACAAAGCACAAGAGACTCTTGAATACTGAAAACAAACTGAGGGGGAAAGGAGGAGGATGAAAGGAGAAGGGGGTGATGGTCATGGTGGAGGACACTTCTGGGGAAGAGCACTGGGTGTTATATGGAAACCAACTTGAAAATAAACTATAAATTTAAAAAAAGAAGTGTGGTGGTAACAAAAATATAAAGCACCATCTTTGTAGTGGAACAGAAAGTACAAACTAAAAACACAGTGAAGAAGCTGCTAGGAAAAACTGGAAAAGGGAGAGCAAATCTCTTGTGCTTTGAGGGTGAAAAAATGTCAAAGAAACAGCTGTCACAGGTTTGAAAAATGGTGATCCGTGTTGTATAATGGTAGAAAAGTGGTAAACCTATTGCCAGTGGTAAATTGAATGATTTTTACCTACCCTGGAAAAGATGATTTCCAGGTAGAATGGTTAAAATGCCAGTTGACTTCCTTTAGTTAAGCATGATGAGGTGCAACAAAAGAGACAGCTGATCTAAAAAAAATTTGAATTGTTCAGTACATAAGCAAAAGGTAGGAGAAACACAAAATGGATGAGAACATGCTGAATTGGAAAATAAAACTATTTCTCACAATCTCAAGCAAACGAAGAGAATTTAAATAGTGAATGATTACTCCTCTATGACACCACATATGGGCACAACAAAAACTGATAGCTTTTTTTTTTGGCTGTCAATTGGCTTTCACTATAGATGTGTGATTCCATGCTTTTATCTTCAGCCCAGACTCCATTTGAACTCCAAATACACCTATCTACAGCTAAATTGAAATCCACTTGAATTTTCACACTTTTTTCTAAACATAAAAAGTCAGAAATTTAGCTCCACTTTTTTTCCTTCTGAAACATACTCCTAATCCACTGTTCTATAGCTCAGTAAGTGGTGTTATCCTTATTATTAGCTGCTGCTTAAGCCAAACACCTAGATTATCCTCCCTATTTCTTTATGATTCAGTCCTTCCAATTCCTCCACCCATTCTCCTCTGCGAAATTCCATCTATTTATGTTGAAAAATATAACTCAAGTCTATGAACTTTTTCATCACTAGGATAATTCAAGCAACTTTATCTCTTTCTTGGATTACTGCAAAAACATATCAATAGCAGAAAATATTTTGGGATACTAATCCATTTTATTCTCCCTCATAGTTTTCCCTTCATTTCCTCCATTCAAGGAGATAGTCATATCTATGCATGTTAAATTAGTGTGGGATGTAACAGGGATCAAAGCTGTAATATTTTTCAAGTCTTCCCAGTTTCTGTTTCCAAAAACCTACACCTTACATGGGAGAGATGATTTAATGATAAAGCAAAAACACCTCAGTCAAAACCCCTCAGTAGCAGGGGGAAAGCTAAGCTACTTCATCCACCAGACTGGAAAGAAAATTTTGTGGGCTGAGGGAAGATGTAAGGATGCTTGAAAGAGGAAAACACTATTGGATCTGGAAAGCAGAAGGGATTTGGGCTTACTGTCTTGTCTGTTCACCAGAGACAGGACAACATCTTATGGTGAGAAAGACTCTGTGGTGAGTGGAAGTGAGAACTTCAGGGAAGTTCAGGAAGATATAAGGTCCATACAAACCAGGAGGATGTTTTCATTATATGATGATCCTTTGTGTTTGCATGTGTCCTAATGGGCATATGAGAGTCTGTCCCCAAATCAGACTAACACAAGGCACAGGCAACAATGGCCAATTCCCATTCTTGAGAAGACCACTCAGAGAACAGACAAATGCTGCATTTCTTTTCATTTATATATGCCCATTAGTGCCAGGTTGTATAGGCATGGGTCTGGTTAAGAAAGTGCCCAGGACAGCCAAAGTAACTGTTACACCACTATGGAAGAAAAAATCTCTAGCTTTCATTCCTGCCTACATACAATACGAGGATTCATAAAATTTGAGTAGTAATTTGAGAAATGTTCCTGATTTTCTAAGTCATTGCTTTCACTCGAATGTAGTGTATAGGGCATCCTTAAGCCCCTTCAAACTCATAATTCACCCCTTTTCACATTGTCATTTATTTTCCATTCCAAATTCAACCACTAGCTCCCCTTCATCTTTCCATGAAGTCTGGACAGGAATATACTGGACAAATTGAGACAAAATGTACAGTGCCATATTTAAGTCTTTTTCTCAGCTAAATGACCAGAAAACAGATGATTCATCATTAGTATTCTAGAAGGAAGAATAGGCAGTAAGAACCGTTAAAAAATCAGGATCTCTTTTTAAAAGCTTCTCCCCAAATTCTCACTTAGGACACAGCCACGAGGGATGTGGGACCCAGTGCGGGTGCCATGCTGCAGGAACGAAGCACAGCCTTCAGGAACACCTACTGAAGAGGTCAGCCTGTGCCTCCTCTCTCACCCCATTCCTTCCACAAAGCAGCAGATAGGTTAGTTCTAGCAGGGTTTGGGGGTGGGGGTAAAATTCCTAGTTTTCCTTGGGCTGTTTCCACCACAGTCTCTCAGCACTCTGTCCCAGTTTCTAGACCAGGAACCACTTAGAGGATTTTTTAAACATTGTCTAGCCAATGTTTAAAGGCTCCCATTTACAGCTTGAAGGGGCTGGGGATCTGCAGCTCAGAATCTGCATTCCTAACTAGTTTGCAGTGCTGCTGCTGCTGCTGCTGCTGCTGCTGCTGCTGCTGCTGGTATGGAAAGCACTCTTTGAGAATCATTGCTCAATCATCCGTGGCTTCTGGGAATATAGCTCCAGGGAGAGAAAGGCTGATGAGCAGGGGATTCAGTTGCTGAGGTGAGACTTCTTTGGGCCCACTCACCTCTAGCCTGTCAAACTGCCCAAATTGCCTTCATGCAGCTGTTCTCTTTCCAAAATTAGGGTTTGTTACTTGACTCTAATCCTACTCTAGTGACTCTCACAGTTCATTTCCAACTCCCAATATCCCACTTAGATGTTGTCAGAGAACAGATAGGGGCAATCCCTACGTAAATCGGTTGTGGTCTGTTGATGTAGTAACATGTCACAAAATGAACACTTGGGGGCTGTAAACTCCAGCAGAGGGAAGAGCAGGAGAGAATGCCAAGCCAACACCCCTCAGTATCGCCCCCGCCCGCCCTCAAGCTTTCTGGAAGCTGCCAAACTTGCGCAGCCGCAGCCGCAAAGCTGGCGCCGCAGTGCTGTAAAATGAGTGCGCATGCGCCAGCAAGCCCCCTCCCCGCATGGAGCTGGGGCCGCAGTGGATCAAGAGTGCGCATGCGTCAAAACCTCCCTTCGTGTGTGAAGCTGACCCCTGCAGTGCAGTGAAAAAAGCGCCCAAGCGCCAGGAGTCCCCCTCCCTTTCAGGACTGTGAGCTGGTCTCCCCCCATCTCCTCCCTACTCTTCTTCCAGGTGATTGACACTAGACTTAGCGGAAGGGATGAAGGGCTGCAGGATGGTGGTCCTAGGAGAAAGGTTCATAAATACAGAATGCGACATAAACATTCTTGTACTGCGACATAACCTAGATGCCAGTCCCTGTCCCCAGTCCGATAGAATAGGGCAGTGATCTAACAGTGGCCCAGGGTCAGCTAAACTCAGATTTTTGGGAATCAGGGCTCTTTTACGCTAAGATTCTCAACTCATTCTTATTTCTTCAAAACTCATCACCGTTGCAGTCTTCAGATGGCATGTTAGGAAGCCCACAACTGACCTTTGCATTTTTTCAGCTTCAGGATGTTATCAGGTTTTAAAAAATCTATACATCTATATCAATGAGGCTCAGAGCTTCTTCCAAATTCTATGTCACAAGTACAGGAAATCAGGATAGTAGTAACGAAGAGGGCCTAGTTACTCTGCAATTCTTTAAGGCAAGAGGAGTCCATTTGGAACCAGAGATCCTTAGCAGGAAAAGGAGAAGTGGAGGAAGCATGCCACCCTACTGGTCCCTCCCCCACATCTGCTCTCAAAGTCACACCCTACCCTTCACTAAGTCTTTGTTCTCAGACTGGGAACCACATTTTCTTAATAGACTCATGTTTAAAGATTCTGGTTTCATACTGGCCAATATTACAGACCCTCAGCATCCTGCCCCAAGATAGAGCCCCATATAGGCAAGACTTCTTCAGGCAGCAGAGATCTGAGACAGCACAGCAAAGCCTTTATTTCTAATATTAGTTCAACACTTCCTAAGGTACAGCATTTTTTCATACTCAGACATTACAGACAGTCTGAATACATTATCCCTTTCATCTTCTATCAGGGACTCACATAACTTCACAGTTCCATCAGACTGAATAGGAGATAGACATAACATGACATGTAGGTAAAACCTGATTAGAGCCTTAACATCTCTCATTTGGGTGACTGAAGTAGTCTCTGAGCATGTCTTCCTGCTTCTTCCTGTTCCTCTCCTCCTTCCCATAATCATCAATGAATCAGGATGACTCAGACTCTGTACAGCCCCTGTTCAAACCCCTGCAATGGCTGCTTACTGCACTCAGTGGAAACCTCAGTGTCCTAAACACTGTGAATGGCTATGAATGACCCTTCTGACTTCAGCTGCACTCTAGCCACACTAACCCCCCTTGCCATTCCTCTGAACAAATGAGCTCTCTTAGAGGTCTTTTACTGTCTGCTTAGAACAACTTCCACTCTGCTCCTGCTTTATTAACTCTTTCACTTCCTTCAAATCTCTGCTCTAAATTCATTTTTCTGAGTCTTTTCCCTACCACCTTATTCACTTTCAAAACTTGCACTTCTCAGCCAAGCCTCTCTATTCATCTTACATTGATACATTCTTTTTTGCCAAATGTACCTATCACCTTTTTACCCCTAATTACACATGCTGTATAAATATATAATAAAAACTATAATTGTAAGCTTCATTAAACCGGGGAGCTTTGGTTTTTTTACACTGATGTATCCCAAGCCCCTAGGAAAGTACTCAATATATAGTAGGTGTTCAATAAATATTTATTAAATGAATGAATGAATGAATGAATGAATATTTAGGTCTCAGGAGTAAGACTTAAAATGAAAAGACAGTTTAGGAATTAGGTTAGTGGGACAGATAAAAAATGAGAAAAAAGAGGCATAGCAAAATTAGGAGGCTCATAAATAGTCTTCCCAAACCCTCTCTTGAGTTGTGAGCAAAAAGGATAATGTCACCACAATAAGATGTTTTGAAGAAGCAAGAAACAGGCACCAGAAAGCTCCAGAAGAGAGATTTGCTCTTACTGTTGCTGTCTTCCTCATGCCTCAATAAAGCAATCCACACGATGCTCACCAAACTGGCTTCTTAGAACAAAATGTGTACACATTTGGGCATGAAATTTGTTTTGCCTGGAAGGCTTCAGATTCACAATTAGTTGCCTTAATGTGAATATTTTGGTCTCTACTCATCTGAATCACATAGTGTGTCCTCAGAAGTCCACCCTTGTCCCATAGCCAAGGAGGGTTTCGAGGGATTAGTTACTTAGAATGAGCAAGGAGACTGGCAGGAGTCAGCATTCCCTATTTGAGATCAAGGCACGGCTACTCTGGAGCCCTTGCTCTGTTCATGTGACCTCAAAAATGGCTTTTTTGGGGCATATATTTTTAATATCTTGAAAAATGTGAAATGTGCTTACACTAAAATCTATTTAAAAACCAATTTAAAAACAGAGGAATAACTATGTCCACATTGTTTGTGATAGTGGAAAAATTAAAGATGTTCTAATTATGTATAAATAGATATCTCACACGAAAAGTAAGGTGCATATGTTACTGGAAATCATACGTATAACAAAAAATGAGAGATCTGTATATGGTTATATGGAAAAATCATCTGATATTTGTAAAATAACAATTCCAAAAGTAATTAAAAGCAACATGTGTATTTATGCAGGCATTTTTCAGTATATTTGTATAGGAATCAATCCTTTGTAGATACTGGTCAATTTTTAACAGTGATTGCACCTATTAAGTTAAATGACACAGAAATTTGGCATAGGACTCATTAATAGGTTTATACACCTTACTATGTTTGAATATTTGCAGTATCTATTAATTAGTTTTGTTTTTTACAAGTTCCTACTCCACTCACCCCTTTCATCACTATGTTCTTAGCCCTTCTGCACTTTTTCTGAGTCTTTTCTTACCCCCTCCAGTCAATTCAGCACCATTTTTCCCTGCAGTTCTTGGGGATTTTTTTGAAGAGTTTGCTTCTTGCCCAGGACTCCCAGTTTTGAATACCAGGTGGCGCTGTAAACTGATTGGTAGAGACTGTCCCAGCAGATCCCTCAAGTGGGAATGAAGATCATATTAAAGCAGCAAATTTGGATGTGTTTGGGATTCATTCCTCAGGACCTTTTAGGTTGGACTCTATAGAAATGTGCCAAAAGGGGAAGTTCATGAGGGATGTGCTGACACATTCAGCGTTCAAAAAATGTCCCTCCCCCCAAAACAAAAAAACTAAACAAACAAAAAAGACTCTTGAAATAATAGACTTTGAAAACAATAGACTTTAAAATGACAAGAATGGGGGCTCCTGGGTGGCTCAGTGGGTTAAGCATCCAACTTTGGCTCAGGTCATGATCTCACTGTTCATGAGTTCGAGTCCTGTGTCAGGCTCTGCGCTGACAGCTCAGAGCCTGGAGCTTGCTTCATATTCTGTGTCTCCCACTCTCTCTGCCCCTCACCTGCTTGCACTCTGTGTCTCTTTCCAAAAATAAACATTATTTTTTTTACATGACAAGAATGATCAATTCGAAAAATATTCTTTCCAATTGTAATTATCCTAAATTTAGCTGTTTTTACTCAATGGGAAAAATCTGTTGTAAGGGTTTTGTTGTTGTTGTTGATGAAGTTTTGACAGCTAGTACCTGCAAAAATCTCAGTTTAAAGTTTTTCTAATTGCTTACTTTTGAAGAAACTACAAATGTGAGTGATGAGTTATAAAACATTTTAAATTTGTGTTTAAGTGTACACAGAAACATTCAAAAGGCAATGTGAAAATCTGCAAATTATATGAAAATTCAAACCATAGCCACATGTGAATTAAACATGTGTATGGGCAATTTGTATGCCCATGTTGCCATTCTACACAATGAAACCAAACATATACTATTTCCCTACAGTCACCAGTGGACATTTGCTGGAGCTCAGGGAACTGAAATTCTGGAAGCAAATGATGTCAACCAAAAATAAACAAATCATTTTATTTGCCAAACATTTTATTATTTTGTTTGATTGTAAAGAACTTTTATTTTTTAAAATTCTTTAAGAAATAAAAAGGAGGACATTAAGAATGACAGATAAAAAACATTTTGTTACATTTATATGCAGGAATTTTAAGTTGCTCACAAGCAAGTTATAAAAAGTTATAAACAGGGGCTCCTGGATGGCTCAGTTGGTTAAGTGTCCAACTTCGGCTCAGGTCATGATCTCACGGTTTGTGGGTTAGAGCCCCACATTGGACTCTGTGCCGACAGTATGGAGCTGGCTTGGAATTATCTCTCTCCCTCTCTCTGCCCTTTCCCTGCTTGCTTGCTTTCTCTCTCAAAATAAGTTTAAAGAAAACATTAAAAAGTATTTTAAAAAGAGAACTTTTGTGACATAAGTATTTCTAAACAATTGAAGTGTCACAGAATTTTCAGAATACATAATACATTCTTTGTATTCAGCAGTGGACATGAAGATGCATTTTTTCTAATAAAGAATAGTTTATGCTAACCCTCACCAAAATAAACCTTGACCAAATATTTTTAAAATATGAGCTTGAGGTCTCTGTATCATTAGCTGTCCATTGTTCTCCAAATTCTCCAGTGCCACCCAAACACAGAAATATTGACTATATGGACTTGATGCTGTTGAGGCTTCCAGCTGGACCTATCCATCCATGAAGCCCACCCTGGGCCCTTTGCCATGGCAAGAATAGAGCTGGTATTGTATGTCTTTAAAGCCACCGAAATATGTCAGAGATTTCCAGTGTGCTACCTCAGTATCATTGGAAGTTAGCAGAAGAATGTTCACTTATGGTTAGTAAGTTTCTTCTAGGAGTCTGTTGTGGAAATGATGTTCTGGGGCCCTTTGGAAGAGAGACAGGATGAGGAAAGAGAAGGGGTCTCAGAACATTCTTTCCAGTTTGCTTTTAAGAGGTTTCTGTTCTTATCTTTCCACCCAAAGACTCTTGCTAAATCTCTGCTAACATTCATGTTGTTAAATCTAAAGGACATTGTCACTGCCTCAGAGACTTGACAGTGCAGCAGCCCCTGCCTACCCAGAAGCTTTATCCTCACCCACACCCCAATACACTCCTAGTCTTCCAGACCTCTTCAGACAGGTTTTCTTCAGTCTCTTTTCCTTGCATTTTTCATGGGTCAGATTAACAACAACAACAAGAACAACAACAACAACAACAACAACAACAACAACAACAACAAAATCTGAGCTGTATAAAGTCATATTCCCCGCTGAACTTATCATTCACCATTTGTCAAACCCCAGCTTCTTTTTCTTTTCTGACTGGTAAACCTTCTGCTGACTTCCCCTCAAAGCCCCACATTAGGGCTGCACTTAGCCCATGTAAAAACCCAAATTCAGTTATATTCAGGCAGACATCTCAGGGGCATATTGAGGGTAATTAGCAGGAGTCGCACTTTGTCTTTGATGGTAAGAACAGAAAATCCATTAGCCACCAGGAGCCCAGGAGAGGGGTAGGAGTTAGGCGGGGAAGAAAACACCAACACTCCACCTCTGGAGTCCCCTTCTGCTCCCTCCCAATCAGAACTGGCACAGGCGCAGAAGACACCCTTGCATTGAACCAAGGCAACTGCGCAGGCTCCAGCAAGACCACTCCCTGTACAGAAGGCGGGGGCTGGGTACCCTCTACTCTCCTTGGCAACCTTTTTTTTTTTTTTTTTTTTTTAAGTCTGACGTGAGCTTTATTGAAAGGGTGGAGAGACTGTAGGAAAATGGCTTTCAAAGCCAGATTTCCTCAGACAGATGCAATTAGAACCTGTGGATTATGCCAGAATTTGACACCCATCTGCAGTCCCTCCCACCGTCATCCCTGTCCATGCCTCTCTAATTTGGGCGTCTTGTCGGAGAGGAATGGAGTTGCTCAGGTGCAGATACTGGATTTTTGTTTGTTTTGCTGTTCTTCAGTTAATCCAGCCTTCCAGAATCATCTCATCATCCATCTTTTGAGTACTCTAATGAAAGAGACAGCTGTTCTTCCTTTCCATGATTATCAGGGTGCAGTTTTTACCCTCTGTGACTACTGACCAAAGTATCCCTTCCAGGTTTGCAAGGTCAGGGTACCCATTCTATGACGAGGGATGGGGGGGAATCCCCTCTTTCTGTGCTGGGGGCACATCAAAAACAGTTTATGGAAGGACAGTGACATGATGCGGGGGAGGGATAACAGAGATCACAGTAGCTTCTGAGATGCTGGTAATGTTGTTTATCTAGATCTGGGTGCTATATACACAGAGGTGTGTTCTCCTTGTGAAAAATATTAAAGTTACACTTACAGGGTGCATTTTTCATAGTTTTCTGAAAATAAAACTAAAAGCAAATGCACCAGCAAAAACAAACCAAAGCAAGAAACAAACAAGCAAAATACTTAGGGGCCATGAACTCAGGCAAATGGATGAGCCAGCACACACACACACACACACACACACACACACACACACACACACACACACAGGCATCTGCTCCAACACCCTTTACTACCCCTCCCCCAGACATCAGGAGGTTGCCTAGGCAAGGGTGCTGGTAGAATCCTCAATGCTGCATCAAGAAAATACATGTTTGACAAAGATCCCTCCAAGCATAAAGATCCCCCTTCCTTCTTTCCTTCAACTTGCCTACCACTGACCATACACCTTTCCTCCTCTTTGTCACCAGGTGCAGGACAGAGCACTATTTTTTTCAGACATCCTCCATTTAAAACATTCTGGTTTCCACCTGGCCACTTCATGCAGTACTATGTCTTATGGCATAGACTCCAGCTGGGCAAGGCTTCTGGAGATCAAGAGCTTTGAATGAGAAATGGAGCCGACAGAGCAAAGCTCACACTTCTGTACCAAAAACCTTCATACTTGATGTCATGCTTATTTTTCAGGGTTCTTCAAGTAAATCATTAGGCCTTTTCTTTAATACTGTCACAATTAGCATCCTAGCCATTCCAAAGATCAGATCCTCAGTCAGAGTTTATTTGGTTCTCTTTATTGTCTTTGCTCTTGAGCATGCATCACATTTTCCTGTTCCTTCACATGTTGAATAATTGTGGATTGTGTCCTAGACATTTTGAATGATATATTATAAACAGTCTTGATTGTGATGTTTTTCTGGATAGCTCATCTACATACATATTTTTTAAAGCATGCTGTTAGTTTGGTGGAACAATAGTGACAAACTCCGTCTCCCTTGCTGCTGGTTGGAACTGGAGTCTCAGTTCAGCTCTTAGCTAGATTGCTTAGAGTCTGAACTGTGTGCCTATTTCAGGGGTCATTCAGACAATTATGCAGAGTGTATAAACAGGATTTAGCCCTCTTCTCTCTGACTCTCCCCTTTCTGAGATCTGTCCTCATATTTTAGCTTATATGACTGCCCTAAAGTTTATCCTCTGATTTTTCATAAGAGTAAAACTGATGTTTTGGGTTTTCCTTTGGAATTTTAGCTTCCTTTCATGGGAAGGGACTTGGAAATTTCCTTGGGCTAAAAACCATATGGGAAACTCACCCACCACCATACATCCATAACCAACTGTCAACTCCCCTCCAGTATCTGCCTGATTTTGAGTGCTCTCCAGTGATTTCAAAGAGTTGTTTTTAACATTTTATTCTATTTCTATTTAAAATTACTTATATTATAAATTTTAAATAATATATTTTAGAGGCACCTGGGTGGGTCAGTTGATTAAGTATTGGATTCTTGATTTCGGCTCAGGTCATAATCTCACAGTTCGTGAATTCAAGCCCTGTATCAGGCTCTGCACTGACAGTGCAGATCCTGCTTGGGATTCTACCTTCTCTCTGCTCCTCCCAAGCTGTGCTCTCTCTATCTCTCTCAAAATAAATAAATAAATAAATAAACTTAAAAAAATATATTTTAAAGTATTTTAATAATATAATGCAATATTAGAACAAGATTTTATTATTAAATATTAATGATATTTACATTAATGTATTAATAAACAATTCATATAAAATAATTTAAAACATACAGATGTTTATATTTAAATACTCAAAACCAAATACATTTACTTATATTTTTGGTATCTACAGGAGGTTTATTCCAGTAAGAGATATTTGGCCATGGCCTGAAGCATAACCTCGAGTTGGTTTTCTTGAAGCACACAAGGAGAAGCACATGGACTGGTCCAAAGCTTTAAACAGAGTTCAGTTTATTCAGGAAAGACGTAACAGGAACATTTCTGTGAATACATGTCATGGCCTCCCACTACATAGAGGACCAGAAAATTGCATTTCAGACGCCATAAGTTTTGGTGTGTTGTATAGGGAAAAGAGAGAGAAAAGCTACCTCCCCGTGCATCTATCCAAAAGAAGAACATAGGAGAAATGAGTAACCTGGAGAAGGCCAGGAAAAAGGTGTGGGCTTAAAAGACAATACTCCTACATGGAGAGCTGCTTGCTTACCTCTCTACTCATACCTTCTATTTCACCCCTGTGGTCTGAGAAATAAAATCTCAGTTCCCATGACTGCCCATCCTTGCGATAAACATAAAATATTGTTCTTTGCATTAATAAACAAACTGATACAGCATATCTTTAAACTATAGTCCTAGATTTAGGCAGGACACTCTTCAAGGATCTGGGGACCTGGAATGAGGAAAGCAACAGACAGGAATCACAGTTTTTGTTTTTGTTTTCACCATTAGAGATTGCTGTTCTTTCCATTTATCATTCATAAAGCATCTACACTCTCCAAGTGCTGACCTCACTCCTCAGGAAAATGTAGCATCAATTCTATTCAAGGCTTAAATAGTGGAAAACTTTTTTTTCCATTTTATTTAGTAAGAGTTTTGTTTCCATAATACTTTATGTTCTTTCTTTGTCTCATTCCCCGTTTTATTAAATATCTTTCATCATGATGTGCAATATATTTTCCATTCAACTGTCACATTCCCTAAGGATGTCATCCAGCATGGGTGCTCTCTATGTCCAATTCACATGTAAGGATAAGTAAGAGGGCAGGAGCTTGATGTGAAGTCATGCTCATATTTGATCAAGTAGTGATTAGACAGGTATAGAATGAGGATCAGTGAGCCAAGTGGGTTCTATGTAATAAGGAGACAGTAGTGGTCCCATAGTGGTTGCCATGAAAGTCGTAGAATAACTGGCCTTTTGTGTAGACTCCAGAAATGTCCTGGGACATATAGGGTCCCTTCAATCCTGATATCTCTTTAAGCCATATTGTAATGATTTCCCCAAAATCAAACTTCAAATCTAATTTCTTATAACAAATCATGAATTAAGATTTGAGGATCAGAGTATATTCTTATTAATCAATAGTCTCTAGGTCTAGAATTCTGAACAGTGGAATATAGCTGGCAGAGCACAGTTCAAAGAAATGTAATTATATTTTCCTGCCACCAAAATCATCCTAAAAATCATGTGAATATCCAGGTTCAACACCTTGTATCATGAATTAATTACTCAATATTTACTTCAGGATCCCCCAATATCTATGTCCAACCCTAACAGCTCAGAGTTTCATGTAACCAGAGTTGCTGATTGTCAGGAAAGACAGTTTTGATAGAATCATAACTCAGTCCTTAATCCCAACTCAGTCCCTGCAGTGTCAGAACATAAACCAGCTGAAAAGCAGCTGACTGGGAGCACTGCTCACATTTCTCAGATCTGGGCAAAGCTTCCTAAGATACATCTGCTTTCTTAATTCCATCTTTATGAAGCCATTACTCACCTCTAAGCTTACTCCTTGCCACATTCCAGGCTCTTTCTTCTCCACTCATTAAGCCACAAAAATACTGAAGTTAACTTTAGGAAAAGGAAAGTCTGCACCCCAATAAAATAACAGTACCTAATAACCCAATAAAATAACAATACTACTTATTTAAATCTGTACAGATAATTCGTGTGCAAATTGGGCCACATAAATGAAATGATAATAAATCTAAGCTTGTGATTTTATTTATTTATTTATTGAAGTTAATTTATTTATTTTGAGAGAGTGTGAATGGTGGAGGGGCAGAGGTAGAGAGAGTGAGAGCAAGAGGAGAGAGAGACAGAGAGAGAGAATCTCAAGCAGGCTTTACCTGGCAGTGTAGAGCCCTATGCAGTGCTCAGTCTCATGATCATGAGATCATGACTTGAGCCAGAATCAAGAGTCATATGCTTAACCAACTGAGCCACCCAGGTGCCCCTAAGCTTGTATTTTAGATAAGAAAAAACGAAATCCATATAATCAATTTGGATGGAAGAACTGGCAGGAAGGATGAACCAGTAGTGGAGCTCCTCTGTACCTCTCATTAATTTCTCTCCTAACTGCTCAATATGGTTTCTATCAATAGAGAAATACAGGTGCTAAGGTGCCCACACTACTCTGTAAAGATGCATTTGATCCTAAAAGATCCTTCCCAACTCATCTGTTGCCTCTCATTTTGCCCCCCTCCCTATGTACCTGATAAAAACTTTATTCCCAGGAGCAAAGCTCATATGCGCAGGCCTGTGTAACATATTTTTGCTGAAAGGCCCAATATAAAAAATGCTATACATTATATGGTCTCTTGTATTCTTGTACCAGTACTCTCAGCACTCCGTAGTTGAATCAAGTTTCAACTCTCAGAATGATTCCATCAAGTTATATGTTTATCCTTAGACCAATGACAGCTAGCTGTATGGTAACTCGAAATCAGTGAGAATCCTCCAATTTTGATTTTTTTCCCAGAACTTGTTAAAATATATATATTATATATATAATTTCTTTGAGTTTTCATCGCTATGTTTTACCCATCTGTTTTTGCATTTTGTCTATTTTTCTTCATTCAGGCCCTAACATATTAATCAAGTTATTTTAAATTCCCTGTCTGATATTCCCAACATCAGTATTATATCTGAATCTGGTTCTGATGATTGTTTTGTTTTAACAGTATGTAGTTGTTGTTGGTTTTTTTCCCTTTTTCATGGAAAATATTTTTGAAAGCTGCACACATTATATCTTCCAATAAAAACTGAGGCAAATAAAACTTTACTGTGAGAATGTATGTTTATCTGACTAGAAGTTGGGTTGTATATAACATTTGTTGTAGCTATAGGTACCAGAGGCTTCAAATTTCTCTAGTGGCCATCATTTTTCTCCTCTCTTAGTTTTGGGTATTCTTTATATGCTACAACTTAGAAACAGGTAGTAACTTGCAGCAGTTTCAAATATAAACCACTTATTATACTGAATCCATTTTGATATGATGACAGGGTCTAAAGAATATGGAATATTGTATAATCGCTCAAGTAAATCTCAATATTTTACTTTGTGTTTCTCTTTACAAATGTTTCTGTCTCTCTCTAGTGGTAAGAGTTAAGAGACTCCCACTCTTTAACCCCCTGATGGCTCCTTACTCCTTTCACTGCCACAGCATTCTAAATCTACCTCCCTAAACCACTTCTTCAGTTTACTTTGGATTTTTCCCCCACTAGATAAGACAGAAAGGGTAGTGGATGCAGTGCGGGCGTGGGGGGAATCCCTTTCAACTACCTGGGACAAAGTTTTCAAAGTTTTCAAATTGTCCTCTGGCAAAATCCACCCTCTACCCCAAAGGACTTCCTTCCTTCTTTCCTTCTTTCCTTCCTTCCTTCCTTCCTTCCTTCCTTCCTTCCTTCCTTCCTTCCTTCCTTCCTTCCTTCCTTCTTTCCTTCCTTCCTTCCTTCCCTTCTTTCTTTCCCTTTCTTTCTTTCTTTCTTTCTTTCTGTCCTTTCTTTCTTCTTTTCCTTCCTTCCTTCCTTCCTTCCTTCCTTCCTTCCTTCCTACCTTCCTTCCTTCCTTCCTTCCTTCCTTCCTTCCTTCTTCCTTTCCTTTTCTTTCTTTCTTTCTTTCTTTCTTTCTTTCTTTCTTTCTTTCTTTCTCTTTCTTTCTTTCTTTCTTTCTTTCTTTCTTTCTGGGCATGTTTTGTTGTTATCTTTGTTACTCTTCTCTTCCCCTGTCAGATATACCAGGGTTCTTTCTTGGATCCTAAGCATAAGAACTTGGTGGAGTCCCGGAGGGAAAGTGCACGGAAGTGGAAAGTGTTTATAAGAATGTGGTCCACAGTAGTCTCTCACTCTCACACTAGTCCACACAGCCTTCATCAGATCATCAAAATTAACTTTAAGTGTTCTTACCAGTTTATGGTTCTGTTACCTCCTGCTCTTGGTAAGATCTTGGTTGATGTATCTCTGAATGTGTCTTCTCTACATATTGTAGATTCCAGATTTGCGATGTGGCTTTAGTTATCTGGGTGGGGGGGAGGTTCCAATGAAATACATTGATTATCAATTCATCCATCTTTGTCTTTTTATAAAAATAGGGCTGACGACCTTCAGGCTGTTTTCATGCCAAAGCTGAAACAAGAAGTATGGGATACAGATATTTGTGAAGAATAGTGCAGAGGTGAAGCATTCTCATTGCATCATGTCAGGGATACATGATGTAAACATAATTTTTACTGGTGATGTTAAATTTAATGTCTTAGTTAACATGGTGTCTATCAGATTTCTTTTCTATAGAGTAAATTATTTTCCTTTTCTATCCTCTATGTATTAAAATCAATTCACTAATCCCAATACACATCCAGAATATATATAAGCAAAATAGAATGTTTTCAAGACTCAAGTAACTCCCCCCAAATATTTTTAACTATTGTGGTGGCTTTAATATATATTAAATATGTTAAATATAATATATATGTTACATCAACTAATTTTAGCATTTATCCATGGATCTTCTCTCTTCTCTTGAGTAATTTTTATTATGGTGTTATAATGGAAATTTTTCACTTTTCTTTCTTTCTCTTACTTCTTTTTTAAATTATTGTTTAAATTTTAGTTTCTTAATGTATAGTGTCATATTGTTATCAAGAGTAGAATTTAATGATACATCACTTACATATAACACCCAGCGATCAAAACAACAAGAAACCTCCCTAATACCCATCACCCATTTAGCCCATCACCCACCTACCTCCCTCCATCAACCCTCAGTTTCTTCTCTATCATAAAGTCTCTTATGGTTTCTTTCCCTCTCTCTTTTACTCCCCATTCCCATTTGTTCATCTGTTTTGAATCTTAAAATTTAAATATGACTGAAATCATATGGTAATTGTCTTTCTCTGGCTGACTTATTTTTGCTTAGCATAATACATTCTATACCCATCCATGTTGCTGCAAATGACAAGATTACATTCTTTTTGATGACTGAGTAATATTCCATTGTATATATACAACATCTTCTTTATCCATTCATTAGTTGATGGACATTTGGGCTGTTTCCATCATTTAGCTACTGGTGAAATGCTTCTATAAACATCAGGGTGCCAGCCCCCCTTCTAATCTGTACTTTGTATCCTTTGTTAAGTACCTAAGTAATGCAATTGCTGGATCATAGGATAGTTATATTTTTAACTGTTTGAGAAAACACCATACTGTTCTCCAGAGTGTCTGCACAAGTTTGCATTCCCATCAACAGTGCAATTGGTTTCCCCTTTCTCCTCATCCTCACCACGACCTGTTATTTCTTGTGTTGTTAATTTTAGCCATTCTGACAGGTGTGAGGTGGTATCTCATCGTGGTTTTGATTTGCATTTACCTGATGATGACTGATGTTGAGCACCTTTTCATGTATCTGTTAGCCATCCGGATGTCTTCTTTGGAACAATGTCTATTCATGTCTTCTGCCCATTTCTTAACTGCATTATTATTATTATTACTATTATTATCTTGGTGTTGAGTTTGATAAGTTATTTATAGATTTGGGGTATTAATCATTTATAAGATACATCATTTGCAATTATCTTCTCCCACTCCGTAGGTTGCATTTTAGTTTTGTTGAATGTTTCCTTCACTGTGCAGAATCCTTTTATCTTGCTGATGTCCCAATAGTTATTTTTTCTTTTGTTTCCCTTGCCCCTGGCAATGTGTCTCCTAAGAATTTTCTCTGGCTGAGGACACAGAGGTTACTGCATGTGTTCTCCTCTAGGATTTTGATGTTTCCTGTCTCACATTTAGATCTTTCAGCCATTTTGAATGTATTTTTGTGTATGATGTAAGAAAGTGGTACAGTTTCATTCTTCTGCATGTTGATGTCCAGGTTTTCCAACACTATTTGTTTAATACACTCTCTTTTTTTTCAGTGAAAATTCTTTCCTGCTTTGTTTCCTGGATGTTGGTTTGGCATTTATCAATAATTTTGGACATTCTTGGCAATTATACCTCAAATATTTATTCTGATCAATTCCTTCCTTCTTTTCCTTCTGCTATTCTATATTATATATCTTTATATAGACACAGAGTTCTTGGATGTGCTTTTCTTCTTAATTTTTTATTTTTTTTCATTTCAGTTGAGAACTTTCTATTGACCTATCTTCAAATTCATTGGTTCTTTCATCAAACATATCAAATCAATTGATTAACCTAAGACATTATTCATTCCTGTACCTTTGTTCTGTACCAAAGATTTATGTATATTTGCATAACAAATGCATATATGTGTATATATGTATATATATATGTATCCATCACCCACCAAAAATTAATTGGCCATACATTTGTGAGTCCATTTCTGGGTTCTTTAGTCTGTTCCATTGATCTATTTGTCTGTTTTTTGTGCAAGTACCATACTGTCCTGATGACTAAATCTTTGTAATAGCTTGAAGTTCTGAGTTGTGATACCTCCAGCTTTTCTTTTCTTTTTCAGGATTTCTTTGGCTATTCAGGGTCTTCTGTAGATCCATACATACTTTATGATTGTTTGTTCTAGCTCTCTGAAAAATGCTGGTGGTACTTTAATAAGGACTGCATTATATGTGTAGATTGCTTTGGGTAGTATAGACATTTTAACAATATTTATTCTTCCTAACCATAAGCATGGTATACTTTTGACATTCCTTTGTGTCTTTTTCACTTTCCTAAGTCTTTTATAGTTTTCAGAGTACATATGTTTTACCTCTTCGGTTAGGTTTATTTTTAGGTATCTTACGGTTTGGGCGCACTTCTTTTTGGTGCAATGGAGTCAATTCCTTGATTTCTTTTTCTCCTGCCCATTATTGGTATATAGAAATGCAGTGGATTTATGTACATTGATTTTTATATCCTGGGACTTTACTGAATTCATGTGTTAGTTCTAGAAAATTTTTTGGTAGAGTCTTTCAGGTTTTCTACATAGGGTATCATGTCCTCTGCAAACAGTTAAAGTTTGAGTTCTTCCTTGCTGCTTTGGATGCCTTTTATTTCTTTTTGTTGTGTCATTGTTGAGGCTAAGACTCAGTACTATATTAAATAGTAATGGTGAGAGTTAATATTTCTGTCTTGTTCCTGATCATAGTGGAAAATCTCAGTTTTTCCCAATTGAGCATGATATAAGCTATGGGACTTTTGTACATGGCCTTATGATGTTGAAGCCTGTTCCCTCTATCCCTACTTTCTTTAGGGTTTTTATCAAGAATGGATGTGTATTTTGTCAAATGCTTTTTACACATCTGTTGAGAGGATCATATGGTTCTTATCCTTCCTTTTATTAATGTGGTATATCTTGTTGGTTGATTCGTGAATATTGGACCAACTCGGCAGTCCAGGAATAAGTCTTACTTGATCATGGTGAATAATACTTTTAATGTCCTGTTGGATTTTATTTGCTGGTATCTGACTGTGACTTTTTGCAGCCATATTCATCAGGGATATTAGTGTGTAATTCTCCTTTTTACCGGGGTCTTTGTCTGGTTTTGGAATCAGGGTATTGCTGGCCTTGTAGAAGGAGTTTGGAAGTTTTCCTTCCATTTCTATTCTTTGGCACAATTTGAGAAGTACAGCTATTAACTCTTCTTTAAATGTCTGGCAAGGGGTGTCTGGGAGGCTCAGACAGTTAAACATCTGACTGTTGATCTCAGTTCAGGTCTTGATCTCAGTGTTGTGAGTTTGAACCCTGCATTAGGCTCTATGCTGAATATGAAGGCTACATAATAAAATAAAATAAAACAAAATAAATATCTAGTATAATTACGCTGTGTCGCCATCTGGTCCTGGACTTTTGTTTGTTGGGAGACTTTTTAATTTTTATTTCTGATTCTATTTTTTGCTGTTTATATGTGTATTTAAATTATCTAGTTCTTCCTATGTCAGTTTTGGTAGTTCATAAGTTTCTGGAAACTTGTCATTTCTTCCAGACTGCCCAGTTTGTTGGCATATAATTGGTCATAATATTCTCTTATTGTTTGTATTTTTATGGTGTTAGTTGTGATCCCTTTAATTTTTCATTGTATTTATTTGGGTCTTTTCTCTTTTGGTTTTGGTAATTCCGACTAAGAGTTTAACTATTTTGCTAGTTCTTTCAAAGAACTATCTCTTGGTTTCATTAATCTGTTCTACTAGGGTTTTTAGTGTGTGTTTATTTGTTTCTATATTGTTTATTTCTGTATTATTTCCTTCGTCTGCTAGCTTTAGGCTTTATTTGCTGTTCCTTTTCTAGCTCCTTCAGGTGTAAGAATAGGTTGTGTGTTTAAGACTTTTTTTTTTGCTTCTTCAATAGTCCTGTATTACAGAATACTTCACTCTTAAGATTGCCCTTGCTTCATCCTAATGGGTTTGGACTGCTGTGTTTTCATTTTTATTTGCTTCCATGTACTTTTTATTTCTTCTTTAATTTCCTGGTTCATTCCTTCATCATTTAGTAGGATGTTTTTAACCTCCAAGTACTTGTGGCCTTTCCGATTTTTTTTTTCTTGTGGCTGATGTCAAGTTTTATAGTGCTGTGGTCTGAAAATTTGCAGGGTATGATCTCAATGTTTTTCTACTTATTCATGGCTAATTTGTGACCCAACAAGTATGTAATCTATTCTGGAGAATGCTCCATATGCTCTCAAAAAGTATGTGTATTATGATGCTATAGGATGAAATGTTCTGTATATATCTGTTAAGTCTGTCTAGTCCAGTGTGTCATTCAAAGCCAGCGTTTCCTTGTTGATTTTCTGCTTAGGTTATCTGTTCATTGCTGTAAATTAGGTGTTGAAGTCCTCTACTATTATTGTATTATTATCAGTGGGTTCCTTTATGTTGGTTTTTAATTGGTGATTATATCTGGGTGCTTCCAGGTTGTGGGGCATTAATTTTTACTACAGCTATAGCTTCTTAATAGAAACCTTAATTATGATGTAATGTCCTTATTTATCTCTTTTTACAGTTTTAATTTTAAAATCTATTTTCTCTGATATAAGTATGACTATTCTGGCTTTCTTTTGATGTCCATTAGCATGATAGATGTTCTTCCTTCCCTTCACTTTCAATCTGTTGGTATATTTAAGTCTAAAATGATTCTGTTGTAGGAAGCATATAGATGAGTCTTGTATTTTTAATCCACTCTGACATATGTCTTTTGATTGGTGCACTTAATCCATTTACATTCACCATTTACAAATAATCACCATTTACATTCATGGTGATTATTTACAGATATGAATTTAGTGAATTTGTGTTACCTGTAACGCTGGTGTTTCTGGTGATGTTTTCTGTTCTTCTCTAGTATTTGTTGCTTTTGTTCCTTTCTCCCTCACTCAAAGATCCCTCTTTTATATTACTTGCAGGGTTGGTTTATCAGTCACAAACTATTTTGGGGGGGGGCGACTCTTAATCTCTCTTTCTATTCTGAATGACAGCCTTGCTGGTAAAGTATTCTAGGCTGGATATTTTTCCCATTCAACACTTAATATATCATGTCACTCCCTTCTGGCCTGTCAAGTTTATATCTACAGATCTGCTGTGAACCTTACGTGGCTTCCTTTGTAGCTTAAGGGCCTTTCTTCCTTTGCTGCTTTCAAGATTCTTGCGAGTCTGTATATTTTGTGAATTTGACTATGATATATCTTGGTGATAGCCACCTTTTGTTGAATTTAATGAGGGTTCTATGTGCTTCTTTTTTTTAATGTTTTATTTTATTTTTGAGATAGAGAGAAAACAGGGGACTAACAGAGAGACAGAAGGTGGCAGAGAGAGAATCCAAAGCAGGCTCTGTGCTGTCAGTTCAAAGCCTGATGCAATACTTGAACCCACAAACTGTGAGATCATGACCTGAGTTGAAGTCCAAGCGCCCCTGTACTTCTTGGATTTCAATGTTTGTTTCCTTCCCCAGGTTAGGCAACTTTTCAGTTATAATTTGCTCAAATAACCCTTCCACCCCTTTTTCTCTTTCTTCATCTGCTGGGACTACTATGACACAAATGTTATCATATTAATGGATTTGTTGAGTTTCCTAAGCCCATATTCATGATCTAATACCGTTTTTACCCTTTTCTTTTAATCTTCATTATTTTCCATAATTTTATCTTCTATATCACTGCTTCATTCATTTTGAGTCATCCATCCTAATTGTCATGACATTCTTTCAAGCTTGCATCTGGGTTATAGCGTTTTTAATTTTGGCCTGACTAGTTTTTATTTCTTTTGTCTCAACAGTAAGGGATTTTATAATGTCTTCTACTCTTTTTTCAAGCCCAACTAGTATCCTTATAATTTTTGTTTTAAATTCTAGTTAGACATCTTACTTATATCTATATAGATTAAATTCCTGGCCATTACGTTTTCCTGTTCTTTCTTTTGGGGAATTCCTTTGTCTTGTCATTTTGTCAAGGTCAAAAAAACAAAAAAACAAAAAACAAAGAAACTAGATCCTTCATGTGTTTTGGTCTGCTTGTTAAAATAAGGCAGATCCAAATATATAATGCTTATATATGCATATATGATAAACATAATAATATAATATAAAAATAAATAAAAATTGTTTTTTTCTATATCCCACATGGAAGAAAAAAAGTAATCTAGATCTTATTTCCCTAGATCTGAAGCTTTGTAGCACTCCATGATTAATAGACTTGGTACCTTCAAGTGATCTGTGCCGGTCTTCTGGGGTGGGTGCCTGCTGTGCTGGTTCTCATGCAGACTTACCCTAGTAGAGATGCACCTGCAGAGTACAGGCAGAGCTTGGTGTAAGCAGCTCTCATCTCCACTTGGTAGCACTGTTTTGCCCACTGAAGTAGGTCAGTGCCAATGGGCAGGGAGAAAATGGCATAGCCTGGCTCTCTTGTTCCTGGAGCAGGAAGCTCCTACCTGCCACACATTAGAAAGCCCTCACAGAAGAACAAACAATCATCTCTTCTTCATCCCTGGTTTCTGCCAGATTTCTACCTTCACCCTGACTGCGACTGAGCTGTCTGCCTGTCAGGTGGCACAGCACTCCTGTATTTTATCTCAGTTGCATGGCTGGGTTTTAAAACTCTAAACTTTAGAGATTCCTGCAGCACGGACTCACACTGATCCTCTGGATCCCGTTTTGATTTGGCCCATGCTGGTTTGTCCCAGAAATTGGTTACATAACTTCACAGTGATTGGAATTTATGGGTAAAGCACAGAAGAAAGCCCGCACCAAGTTTCACTGCCCTCAGCCAGCATCTCCATATGTATGTTAGTGAATGGGACAGCTCAATGGCGCTCACCAGATTTTTTGCCCCCAAAGAGGCCACGCCACCTCCCAAATGCACTCAAGCAGGGGAACTGCTTCCTCCCGTGTGATGCTGGGTATCCTCAGACCATGCCGCCTGCTGCTGGATCTCCACCCTGCTTCCTCACCATAGCACCTCTATGTCATCCATTTACTTATTTCACTCATTCTCCTACTTGCCCACTCCTCTGCAATCACCAGTTTGTTCTCTGTATTTATTAGTCTGTTTCTGTGTGACTTTTGTGATCATGTCCACTTGTCCTCACTTTGTTGGGAAAGCTCCCTTTCTGTTGACATGAAAGCTGAATTCATTGACTTCTTTCTGTAACTTTTGTTTTTTGTAACTTTTGTAATTTCTACAAATGATGTATCTAAAATACATGTCCATTCATTTTTACTGCTAACCAGTTCCCACGGCTTGAAATAACTTTTGGACTAATTTTGATTAAAAAAAAAAAGGTAGTCTATTTTTTGACCAGAATTTCAAGGAGAATGAAATGAGGTAGAGAAATAAAATCTTTCCATGTGAGACTCCATATCGACAATGTATGAAATAATAGCCTACAACAGCAACAACAAAAAACTGCATAAAGGTCATAGTTCTAGCAGCCTGGGGCCCTGAAGACGATGTGGAGGAGAAGCACCTCCCCATATATGTGGTATGTATAGCATGAGTAAGTAAAAAACTTATGTTGTGTTAAGCCATAGATGCTTTGGGTTAAGTTTGTTAACACAATATAATATAGCCCAACCTAATGTAGCAATCAGAGAATCAGCATACTACAATAACATTAGAACTAAAATATGTGGTATTAGCTTAGAAGTTGGTAGTAAGCAATATAGAAACTGATATTTGAGGCTAGAAAGATGATCATATATCTTTGATGGTGACAAAATATAGAGTTACTCAGTTGTCCTCACTAAGTTGTGAGGTGAACCACATGCTTCCTGAGCCACCAGCTTGAAAGAAAGACTTTGGGAAATAGAATCTTAGTTCTGAAGTTGGCATGTATTGCTTATAGTTAGTAAAATATCATAAGAAAGCAATCAGTTAAGAGCAGACGAGTTTTAAAGAAGAAAAAATTATTGGGACAGAAATGAGATTTTATATTATTCTTTAGAGAAAATGGCCAATAAAATCAATTGGTTGGTTAACATAACTCACCAAAAATATCAAAAAATTGTAGTCTTCGTACTTTTTGTGCCTAATAAAGATACCCCTTCCTTCCCATTTATGTTGGAAGAGAACAGAAATAAATGGTTAATTGGCAAATTCTCCAAAGTAGTCATGGGTATGGATACTGGTACAGGGATCTGATTAGAAGCACATAAATGAAAAGTCTACTGAGTTTTAAAACTCAAAATTGCTTAAGATAGTTAACCATTTTGTCTCCTCAAGCGTTAAATTACTTTCAAGAAGTACAATTATTTTCTTTTTTTTTTAAATTTATAGTTCATTGTTAAGTTGGTTTCCATATAACACCCAGTGCTCTTCCCCACAAGTGTCCTCCACCATGACCATCACCCCCTTTCCCTTTCCCCCTCCCCCTTCCGCTTTCAGTTTGTTTTCAGTATTCAAGAGTCTCTCCTGCTTTGTCTCCCTCCCTCTCCCTAACTCAATAGCACTGCTGGGGATCTACCCAAGGGATACAGAAATGCTGATGCATAGGGGCACATGTACCCCAATGTTCATAGCAGCACTTTCAACAATAGCCAAATCATTGAAAGAGCCTAAATGTCCATCAACTGATGAATGGATC
>CM053560.1:115491379-115521302 GCA_028646485.1 Cryptoprocta ferox
GATGCATAGGGGCACTTGTACCCCAATGTTCGCAGCGGCACTTTCAGGAATAGCCAAATCATGGAAAGAGCCTAAATGTCCCTCAACTGATGAATGGATTAGGAAGATGTGGTTCATCTATACAATGGAATACTACATGGCAATGAGAAAAAATGAAATCTGGCCATTCGTAGCAAAGTGGATGGACCTCGAGAGTATCATGCTAGGCGAAATAAGTCAGGCGGAGAAGGACAGATACCATATGTTTGCACTCATAGGTCTAACAGGAGAAACCCAACAGAGGACCATGGGGAGGGGAAGGAGGAAAAGAGTTAGGGAATGGGAGGGAGACAAAACACGAGAGACTCTTGAATACTGAAAACAAACTGAGGAGGGAAGGGGAAGGGGGAAAAGTAATGGGGGGTGATGGTCTTGGTGGAGGTCACTTGTGGGGATGAGCACTGGGTGTTATATGGAAACCAACCTGACAATAAACTATAAAGTTTAAAAAAGATAAATAAAAAGCTTCTTCACAGCAAAGGAAACACTCAACAATATCAGATAAAGGGTTAGTATCCAAAATCTATAAAGAACTGACCAAATTCAACACCCAAAAAGGAAATAATTCAGTGAAGAAATCAGCAGAAGACATGAATAGACACTTCTCCAAAGAAGACATACAGATGGCAAACAGACACATGAAACAATGCTCAACATCACTCATTATCAGAGAAATACAAATCATAATCACAATGAGATATAACCTCACACCTATCAGAATGGCTAAAATGAACAACTCAGAAAATAACAGATGTGCATGAGGATGTATAGAAAGGGGAACACTTTTGCCTTTTTGGTAGGAATGCAAACTGGTGCAGCGACTCTGCAAAATAGTATGTAGTTTCCTCAAAAAATTAAAAATAGAACTAGCCTATGACTCAGTAACTGCAGTACTAGCTTTTATCGAAAGGTACAAAAATGCTGATTGAAAGGGGCACACACCCCTCAATGTTTGTAGCAATGCTATCAACAATAGCCGAATTATGGAAAAATCCCAATGTCAATCAACTGATGAATGGATAATAACGTAGTGGTGTGTGTGTATTCATACACAATGGAATATTACTCAGGAATAAAAAATGAAACCTTGCCACTTTCAACAACATGGATGGTACTAGAGTGTATTATGCTAAAAAATAAGTCAGTCAGAGAAAGACAAATATAAAATTATTTCACTTATATGTGGAATTTAAGAAACACAACAGATAAAAATAGGGGAGGGGAAGGAAAATTAAGATAAAATCCGAGAGGGGGTCAAACCATAAGAAACTCTTAAATACAGAGAAAAAAAATAGAGTTGCTGGAAGGGAGGTGGGTGGGTAAATGGGCTAAATGGGTGATGGGAATTAAGGAGGGCACGTGTTGGGATGAGCACTGGGTGTTGTATGGAAGTGATGAATCACATGGCTCTGAAACAAATACTCCTGAAACCAATACTACACTGTATGTTACCTAACTTGAATTTAAATAAATAAATTTTAAAAACTGTCAAATATAAGAACCCAACAAAGAGCCCTAAGTTCTTAGGATTAAGAGAAGATAGGTGATAGACATAGAATTGTAGTGGGATGATGGCCACAGGCACAAATGAGTACCCAGTACTCAAAACTACTCTCTGATAGCCTAATATCATTTTCCACAATCTATTAAGCCACCTGTGACCAGACTTCACAGAGTCTCATCTGGCTACCAGAATTCTAGGAAGATGCTACTGAAATCATCCCTAAGTCTCAGAACACATTATGATGCAAGAACCCATTACCCTGTCTTCATACTCTAGCTTGAATAAATTGTGGAGTCTAGTAGATGCATGACTCATATATTTGAAATCAGGACTGGATGTTCACTTAATTCATCCTGCCTGGAACTTGAAACTCTGGCTACAATTTCCATCAATATCCTAAATCATGAATTAGATGAACTTTTTCTCCACTTATTAAGTTTATCAGGGAACACCAAAGCTTATTTCAATTTCAAAAGTAGTATTGGTTAGAGTAGAAAGTAGGCTGAGAAAAAAAACATTTTATGGAGACCATAGTACATCTGCTTAATCACTGATAATTCATAAAATGTTTTGTATGATCACCATCCATCTGATTAGAAGGAGGAATGAAAGAAGGAAAATATAGATATATAATTGTTATGGATTGAAGAATTGAATTTGGAATGCCACTTACACAGATTATTGCTATGTTTCTAAGATTAGGACAGAAATTCTCAAAATAAAGTTTCTTCTAAGTTTTTAGAAAGCTGTTATTCCAGTACAAACTTTCAACTAATCTTAGCCATTTCTACCTTTTTCTCAGTGGATTTCCTGAGCCATAAGTTATAAAATGACATCTCCATATATAATGTAGGAATTTCAGTAGTTCCACCCAAAATTCAAATATCTCTAATAATCAGGCAGGAGGCAAATGGAGTTGTAAGCTTATATAAAACGAAATTTAAGTATGTTTCCTCAGTAATAGACCATAATGCAACAGATTACCATTATTTAACACTGAGAAATAGGAAGTTACAAGGGAAAATAGTATATCCTATTGATGCTAGAACACACATTTCACATCTTTCCAATAGAGATGTATCTTAAAACTGATAGTGTGCAAACACTATTGGCTGGAAGGCAATCATAATGATGTCATTGGTGCACATGCATGAAACTTGTTCTAAAAACTTTCCATCGCTTATCTGGGAATGTTATCATTATTAAAACTTGCAGACTTGGTTTTAGTACTTTGGAAGATAATCTCACAGAGAAATGTGTAAGACTTGTTCAAGAAATGTGGTATCTGTAAAGCCTCTGATTAGCACATATGATGATAATGTGAGGGAAATCATGGGTAGATAAGCTGAAAAGCGATTCAGAGGAGTCTGACTGAATGGGAGAAATTTTAGGAATAATTTTGTCAGTGATATTTGCTTATATTTTTCATATCCTGTAATCATAGAAGTGACAGAAGATAAATATCCACTTTTATATAAGTTTGAGAGATTTTTCAATACTTATAGGATAAAAATTCTAAGTGATAAGAATATTTGTGTTACAATTTGTCACTGGTTTTATTCTTTCGTCATGACATACACAATAATGATGCACCTTACATTTGATACAAATAAATTTTGTAATTACTTAGAAAAGCTGTCAGTATTAGCAAGTGGTGACTTAGTCATGATTATAGACTTGGCATTAGTATACATACGTTATGTATCATTAATTTATTCAATCCTCACATCCTAAGAGATAGGCACTATTAAGACTCCCAAGTTCCAGTTCTGTATTTGAGCTAAATTCCTACAAGAGAAAAATTGGAAGAATCTCAAGCATGACTCATTCTCTCTCAAGTCTTTCCATCAACTATGTTAGAATATCTTTTCTCTTTTATGTCAAATACTTTTCTACATCTAGTTTAAGAAATTTTAGCCTCCATATGTCATGATATTATTTCCCTAAATTAGGTTTTAGATACTGTATTAAACTGTTTGTAAAATTAGGTGTATATAAATCCATATGGAATTCATTTTGTGCATAATGTAAGATCACAGATTAGATTTTATTCCCCCCATGGCTATTCAATCTATTCAAACATTTATGGGAAAATCTTTTTCCCCTATTGATATAAATTATTTGTTTTATATGCATGTATCTGCTTTTGAGCTCTCTTGTCTTTGATTCATTGATTTATTTCTCTATCTTTGTGCAAATAACCCACTGAGAAAGCCAGGCTATAGTCAAATTCTTATTTATTCCTCTCTGTGGAGGGGTACTAGTCAGGGTGTGGCACCAAAGATTGCTTTTAGGACGAGGAAAGGTCTACAGTGCTCCCAGGATCCCCTTCTGTTACCTTCCTTACTGCTTGTTACTGAGCTCTGTCCTCAGCAACAAAGACTTTACATACAAATTTGAAACCAGTTTTAATCAGAGGAACTGATTTTATAAATCCTGATCTGTATTTGAAGACTCTAGTTTGTACCACACAAATCATGCAGTGTTCTTTCAGCAGTCTTTCCCCTTTCCATCACTAGAAAAAGCTTATAGAAAAATGCAACCAAGATGAGGAATTACATTAACAAGGAATGTGACTCACATCTCTGAAATCTGAAGAGCTGATTATTAGGTGCAGCCAGTCTGCTTAGGGGTCATCTGGAAATCCTCTTATGCTTCTGGACCCTTAATTCATACCTTATAAAAAATAGTTATTCTTGGGGCTCCTCTTTGGCTCAGTCAGCCAAGCAGCTGACTCTTGGTTTCAGTTCAGGTCATGATCTTAGAGTTTGTGAATTTGAGCCCTGCATTGGGCTCTGCCTTGCCAGTTCAGAGCCTGCTTTGGAATCTCTCTCCCTCTCTCTCTGTCCCTCCCCTGCTCTCTCTATCTCTTTCAAAATAAATAAATAAACTTTAAAAATTTATTCTTTATTTCCTGGTAAATTTCCTGGTAAGGAAAAAGTTATCCTGGTAAGCGTAAATTTGGGACTCTTTATGAGGGTCCCAAATCTTAGTGCTGTGACATACAAATGGAGGGAGAAGTTAGTACCTGAGCACACACATTTCTGTTAGGTCATATTTTATTCTGATTTCACAGATAAAAGATAGCAAATAACCTCAAAAGACTCATGAGCTTAGTGGAGGAGGAAGGAGCCAGCAAGGACAAAGCAATTAGAAGTTACCCCTCAACACTCCTTTACCTAACCTTTCCCCTACAGAATAGAAGTTAAGATGCAGATGCAAACCTCCCTACCACATGCCAATACAAGTACTCATACTCCACAACGCCCCCCAAGCACTGAAGGCAGAAGTATGTCATATTTTCCACTTCTAAGTTGGTCTTCAGATCACTCTATGAAGTATCATAAAGATAATGTACACAATTAATAGCCGGATATCTCATACACTTTGAAAATTCAATCTCGCATGCCTTGGACAATCTCATGCCTATATAAGTGCTTTAATCCTGAATGTTTCTAATGGGACCTCTGGTGATAAGAGGTATGGAGTGAGGATTTTGGTTCCTAGAGATGGCCAGTTATTCCAATAAGCACAGTTGGCTGCCTTTGAGTGTTACCAGCATCATCTTTTCTAAATAATGACACAGGACCACCAGCTTTTATCTCATTTTTCTTCAGATTTGTTTTTAATTCCATATCTTAAAGTACCAATGTTAAGAATTTGTCTCTTACATCCACATCACAACCAGGGACCCCTATATTTTACCCAATGTTCCAAATCATCAAAAAATATGTATTTCATTAAGTCTAAGAGGTCACTGACTTCAAGTACACCATTATTTTATGTAGCATTGAGAAAGAAAGAACAAAGCTTATTAAGTAATGATCCAATTCCAAGTCTCACTGATGTAAAGATGGTGAAATGTGAAAACTGTGCATAATAAAAAACAAGTATTTCTGAATAAAGTCAGGATTTGGTGAAGTGAGACCAAAAGAATTGGAAAGATATTTATGTGAATTATGTTGATAAGGAAATTAACATTGCTTATCAGAACCCACATGAGATAAATAAATACATGAGGAAAATAGGGCAAATCATTTTCCCAAAACCCATTCAGCCTTCTCTATGACCCTGGGAATCCTTGGTTTACCAAGTAGAGTGTGCAGGTTCCATGAACATTCCTCCTAGCAAAGAATGAGACAGGATCAGGAGTGAGCAGAGAGTTTTTTTTTAATTCTGTATCAGAAATCAGTAAATACACAATGAAGAAGGGACTGTGTTCCCATATAAGAGTATAATCTGGACTGCATTCCACTAAACGGGAGACTGACATGGCCTCTTCTCCAAAGCTTCTGAGCCACAAGCTTTCTCTTTCTCTCTTTAGAAATGGTGGGAGTGTAGGTGCCCTGGAGAATCATAGAAGGCACGTGAACACCAAGTAGACACCAGGGAGAGCCCTCTCATTAGAAAGGAAAAGGATTACATATTTTTCTCCATGTTCTTTCCACTTCCTTTCCACTTGCCTTATACCAGCTCTTTTGCACCCATGGGAAAATATAACATGATTATCATCCTATAATAGATTTCCTTGGTAGAACCCACTTCACAGCATGACTTCAGCAACTACAGCAGCCTCCTAGACAGACAGGGATTATGGAAATCAGAGACTGGATGTGAAGAACTGGGCTGGCAGGAGAAGGTCTCAGCTTTTGGAGATCAGCTTTCCTCAGGCACAGTTGTTCTTTTCAGAAATCCTCTAGTTTCCTCTCTGTCTTCTGAAGCTTTTACCACACACCTGTTGAATCTATGATTGTGTTTCTCTTTCATTCATATAGTCATAAGTTATTAGGGTTTTTTTTTACTCCACATCTTTGAAGCCCCTCCAATGCCCTTTCTTAGAACTCCAAGTTACATGTGGAAGGGTCAAAGATGGGCAGAAAAGGCAAACGTCTGAGAAGTTTATCCTGACAATTGTTTCTACAGTAAAAGGTCAAAACACTGATCTTGAGAAACTGTGTACTCAGACAAAGGGAGGGGCAAGTAGATGGAAAAATTAATCCTACCACACCTAACATACACAACCCCTTTCTGGAGAGAGCCAGTCAGGAAGCAGGTATCAAAAATGTGTCACAGAGAATGAGGAACAAAGTCTCCATATGGTCTTTTTCAGCTCAGAGAGCTGAATGGGTTTCATGGAGACATAGTTTACACAGACACCTGAACACCAGCCACACCCAAAGGCTTCAATTAAAAAAAATATCCTGTCAACACCTGTTATTTCTCATGTTGTTGATTTTAGCCATTCTTACAGTTATGAAGTTATATATTATTATGGATTTGATTTGTATTTCCCTGACAATCAGTGATGTTGAGCATCTTTTTGTGGGTGTCTTCTTTGGAAACGTCTATTCATAACTTCTGTCCATTTTTTAAATTGGGCTATTCATCTTTTGGGTATTGAGTTTGATAAGTTCTTTATAGATTTTGGATACAAACCCTTTATCAGCTATGTCATTTGCAAATGTCTTCTCCCACTCCATAGGTTGCCCTTTAGTTTCATTGATTGTTTCCTTCACTGTGAAGAAGTGTTTTTCTTTTGGTGAAGTCTTCATAGTTTATTTTTGCTTTTGTTTCCCTTGCCTCAGGAGACATATCTTGTAAGATGTTGCTACGACCAATGTCCAAGAGGTTACTGCTTGTGTTCTCCTCTAGGATTCTAATAATTTTATGTCTCACATATAAGTCTTTAATCCATTTTGAATTTATTTTTGTGTCTAGTGAAAGAAAGTGGTACAGTTTCATTCTTTTGCATAGTGCTGTCCAGTTTTTGAGGATGTTTTACTCTGTTGGTGGGAATGAGAATTGATGTAGCCACTCTGGAAAACAGTATGGAGGTTCCTCAAAAAGTTAAAACTAGAACTACCCTGATCCAGTAGTTGGAGTACTAGGTATTTACCTAAAGAATACAAAAATACTAATTCAAAGGGATACCAGGATCCTAATGTTTATAGCAGCATTATCTATAATAACCAAATTATGGAAGCAGCCCAAGTGTCTATTGGTTGTTGAATGGATAAAGAAGACATATATATATATATATATATATATATATATATATATATTACCCAGCCATAAAAAAAAATGGAATCTTGTCATTTGCGATAACATGGATGGACTTAGAGAGTATTATGCTAAGTGAAATAAGTCAATCAAAGAAAGACAAATACCATATGATTTCACTCATATGTGGAATTGAAGACACAAAACAAATGAGCAAAGGGGATAAAAGAGAGAGAGAGGAAAACCAAGATACAGACTCAACTATAGAGAACAAACTGATAGTTATCAGAATGGTGGTGGGTGGGGGATGGGTTAAATAAGTGATGGGGATTAAGGAGTACACTTGTGATGAGCACTGGGTGTTATATGGAAGTGCTGAATCACTAAATTGTACCCCTGAAACTAATATTATACGGTGTATCATCTAACTGGAATTTAAATAAAAACTTAAAGAAATTAAACACTGGGAGGTTTAAGTAAAAATAAAATCCTATCCCTGGCTTAAACATTCTTTTCCATACTAAGCTTAACATTTGCCGTATTTCATCCACACCCCTCTAGACAAAATGTGCTTTAAGGAAAAAGCAGCCTGGCACAAAGAATGAGGCTGGATGGAACATCAGCTCATATTTGTGATTAGAAAAGCTCCCAAAGGGATAAACTATCTACACAGCCTTCTGGGAAATCCCTCACCACTCACAGATATTTGTTCCCTCACAGCCTCTAATTTCAATACACACTTACCATAATTTAGTTTTTAACTCTATACATACTTTCATTGTGGATCCTCACAGACCTACCCAAAACAATGTATGACAAGTACATGTGGACAGGGGACAATTGATCTGAATTTAATACCCTGGCCAACCCTACTTGTTTTCTCTACAACTCAATGAGACAAACAAAACAAAACAAAACAAAACAAAACAAAAAGAACTGAATAGATGAGTATAGGGAGGAGAGAGGAAGGTAAGGAGGCAGGCTCTTTACATCTCTGTTCTTCAAGTAAGCACTAAAGAGTACAAACAGAAAGCACAGAAGCAATGTAGGACCTCCAGAAAGCCTCTGGAACAAAACCATTGTCAGCATGGAAGGCAACCAGTTGTCTCCTCTCCTTCTCCTTTCTAACTGCCTGAAAACTGGCTCTGTTCTCAGAAAATGAATCTATAGAATTGTAAGTCTGCATAATGTGTCTATAAATGAATCCAGCTGAAAGGCCTGAACACTTAGAAACTAAATCACAAATATGCCATTTTCGACCACCTCACAGAAGAATTTTTCTAGATGTCAGAGGTCCAGAATGAGAAATGCACAAATTGGGAACTGGTAATAGCCATGAAAGGAGGTGTACCAGCAAGTGTCCTATTATTTCTCATTCAGTGCTTAAGAAACATGTTGGCTGCATTGGATATTTAACTTAAACACCATTTACTTTTCAATTTATGTCTTGAATTACTATTAGATATTTTATTATTACATTATGATAAGCCCTTCTATATGGGGACTTATTTGTTACCAAAGTGAAACCTATTCTATTCTCAGTAATAAAATGGTTTAAGAGTTCAGTGGAGTTTGGGGAACTAAAAGGAGACAAAATTCAGTACAAATGTATAAAATGGAAGATCATTTACATTGACTGAGAGAGATGAATGGTCAGGTAGAAAAATAATGTCCCCCACCCCAAAAAAACAACCCACAAAGGAGTAAACAGATATAAACTAGCTTCTCCCTATCCTCTTAAATTTCCCCATATATGTTATGTGCACAGGCACAGTCACTATGTAGACCAGATAGGGGTAATATCTAGGCTTGCCCTGAAAACAAAGAGCAGGAAGAGTGCTTGTCAGTATTAAGTAAGGCTACATCTTGATTAAGTCTTAGAGAGCTACGCTTTTCACTTACTTCTTCCTTAAGGCTTGATCAATCTATAGTCTACCTTAATGAAGGTGGCAGAAAAATCTGGTGAAATTGGGGAAACATAGATTGCTGGGCCCCTCATCCAGAATTTCCAATTTAGTAGGTCTGGGGTGGGTTCCAATAACCTGTTTTAATTCCAGGCATAGCTACTGGCCAAATACTATTCTTCTTTTTTCCCTTTAGTTTCTAATTAGTTTTTCAGTTATCAAACTGTGCATGACATCCCTCTGAGACCTCCACAAAGCCTCCCTGCAGCATAGTCACAATGGGAGAGGTTGGAGTTAGAGAAAGGGAAGATAGATGGTGGAACCATGCTGAAATCTGGGCAAGGAGTGACTCTATACAGAATGGTAAAATAGGATAGAATGAGATCAGGGGGTTGTATTTAAAAAAGAGAAGGAGGTTCTCTGAGTAGTATGTCAATACAAGGGCAAAGAACACAGGTTTTACTGTGCACCAAGCTCCAAACAGAGTTAAAGTTTAGAATTATAGAGGAAGGATAAATTCTCAATTACTCCTTATTTCCCTTATCTAATTATTGCCAACGTATAGCAATATTGGCCTGGACAATACAATTCTCAGAAGATAACCATTTAAAACATGCACACATGCATTAGATCAACATTTGAAGCCAGATATCAAGGTCACATTCCTACCCTGTAGCAAAGAGAGGATTCTGGGGATTAGAAGCCTGGAAGGAGGAATGTAGCTGACAGGGCACACAGCTCATATTTCTGCATCTGGGATTTTTAGTTCTCTCTATGCAGACTTTATGAAGCCTTTTCCATGCCGGACAGACTCATGTGAGACTCCTGGCATAGGTTCACCAAAAATGTTAAATAGGAATCATTCAAATAACTCCAAGATTTTTCTTTCCTCAACATTTATAATGTGGAGCCCATAGCTTATTCCAAACCGTAATATACCAGAGTTATATGTAGCCAGAGGTGTTGAAAGCAGAGCAGCACATTTAATGCTGAGCAAGAGTACTGCTGAAGTGACATATCATTATATTGCAGGTTCCAATCCAGAAGACACAGAGGAATATGCTGCAGGGAGATACAGACAAAACACTTATGTGTATGGAAATCAGGGGATAAGAAATTCATCAATAAATTCCTAGAATCATACAACCTACCCAAATTTAAGCACTGAGAAATAGAAAATCTAAACAAACGAATAATAAGTTAGAAATTGAATAAGTAACTAAAACTTCCAAAGAAAGAAAAGCTTAGAACCAGATGGCTCCATGGGTAAATTCTACCAAATATTTAGAGAAGAATTCACATCAATCCTCCAATTCTTTCAAAAAGTTGAAGAGTAAGGAATATTCCCTAACTAATTTTACAAGGCCATCATGACTCTGATACCAAAGTAAGATAAGGACACTACAAGGAAAGAAAACTACAGGCAAATATTCCTGATGAATGTAGGTATAAAAATTCTCAACGAGGGGTGCCTGAGTGGCTCAGTCGGTTAAGCGGTCAACTTCAGGTCATGACCTCGCGGTTTGTGAATTCGAGCCCCATGTTGGGCTCTGTGCTGACAGCTGAGAGCCTGGAGCCTGCTTCGGATTCTGTGTCTCCCCCTCTCTGCCCCTTCTATGCTTATGCTCTGTCTCTCTCTCTCAATAGTAAATAAAAACGTTAAAAAGTTAAAAAAATCTCAACGAAACACTAGCAACCTGAATTCAGCATCACAAATAAAGGATCATACATCATGATCACATGGGATTTATCCCTTGCATGCAAAGTTGGTTCAACAGATGCAAGTCAGTATATGTGATACACCACCTTAATAGAATGAGAGATAAAAAATCTGATGATCATTTCAGTAGATGCAGAAAAACTGTTTGACAAAATTCAACATCTTTTCATGGTAAAAACTCAAAAAAAAAAGGTATACAATGAATGTATCTTAACATAATAAAGGTCACATATGACAAGCCCATAGCTAACATTATGGTCAATGGTGAAAGACTGAAAGCTTTTCCTATAAGATCAGGAACAAGAACAGGGTATTTACTCTCACAACTCCTATTCAACATAGTACTCTAAATCTTAGCCATTAGGAAATCCTAGCAATTAGGAAAGAAAAATAAAAGCAACTCAAATCAGAAAAGAGTTAAGTAAACTCATCTTTACTTGTAGATGACATAATTTTGTATATAGAAAATTCTAAAGACTTCACCAAAAAATTCTTAGAGCTAATAAATTTAAATTTAGCAGTCTCAGGATACAAAATAAACATGTATTTATCAATTATGTGTCTATACACTAACAATTAACTATCTAAAAAAGAGATAAAACAGTTCTATTTACAATAGCATCAAAAACATAATATTCCATAATAAATTTAACCAATGAATTAAAAAATATATATTCACTAATAATTATAACACACTGTTGAGAGAAACTGAAGAAGACACAAATAAATGGAAAGGTATTCCAAGGGGCGCCTGGTTGACTCTGTTGGTTAAGCATCTGGCTCTTTATTTTGACTCAGGTCATGATCTCACAGTTGTTGAGTTCAAGCCCTGCATTGGGCTCTGTGATGACAGTGTGGAGCCTGTTTGGGATTCTCTCTGTGCCCTTTCCCCGCCCAAGTAAGCTCTCCCCCACCCAAATTTCTCTCTCTCCCTCTCAAAATAAATAAAATAAACATTTTTAAAAATATAAAAAAAGATGCCCCAAGTCCATGAATCAGAAGAGTTAATATTGATAAAATGTCCAATTATCTAAAGCCAGTGCAATGCAATCCGTATCAAAATTTCAAAGGCATTTTTAGCAGAAAGAGAAAAAAACATTCTAAATCACAAAAGATCCCTGATAGACAAAGCAATCTTGAGAATGAACAAAGCCATAGACATCCCACTTCCTGATTTTGAATCATGTTACAAAGTTGTAGTAATCAAAACAGTATGGTACTGACTTAAAGACAAATATGCAGATCAATAGAATATAATTGAGAGCTCAGAAATAAATCCACACATATAAAGTCAACTGATCTCTGATCTTTGACAAGGGAGCTAAGATTATGAGTAAAGGACTGTCTCTTCAATAATGAAAATCTGTTGGGGAAACTGCATACTCATATGCAAAATAGTAAAACTGGGCCCCTATCTTATGACTCAGTTTCACTCAGAAAAATCAACTTAAGATGGATGAAAGACCTAAAGGTAAGATGTAAAATTGTAAAACTCCTAGAAGAAAACATATGGAAAGAGCTCCTTGACAACAGTCTTTGCAATAATTTTGTTGGCTATGCTATCTAAAGCACAAGAAACAAAGTCAAACATAAGCAAGTGGAACTATATCAAATTAAAAAGCTTCTGCAGAGAAAAAAAATCATCAAATGAAAACATACAGAATGAGAGAAAATATTTGCACCATCAGCAAAAACAAAAAGGCAACCAACTGAATGGAAGAAGATATTTGAAAATGATATATTTGATGAGTGGTTAATATTCAAAATATATAGGAAACTGATGCAACTCAATAGCAATACTATAACTCATATAATCCAATAAAAAAACAGACAAAGACCTGAACAGGCATTTTTCCAAAGAAGGTATGCAATGACCACCAGGAACATGAAAAGGTGCTCAATATCATTAATCACCAGGGATATGTGGAAAAAAATACAATGAAATATCACTGAATACCTGTTAGAATGGCTATTATCAAAAATACAAGAAACAAGTGGTGTAGAAGAAGTGGAGAAAACAGAACTCTGCTACACTCTTGGTGGAAATGTAAATTGGGGAGGCCATTTTAGAAAACAGTAGAGAAGTTCTTGTAAAAGTTGAAAACATAACCACTATATGATACAGCAATTCCACTCCTGGGTATATATCTGAAGGAAATGAAATTGGTATCTCAAAGAGATATATTCACTCTAATGTTTATTGCAACATTATTCATGATCACAAAAACATGGAAACAACCTAAGTGTCCATCAACAGATAAATAGGAAAAGAAAAATGTGGTATATATACAACAGATATTATTCAGCAATAAACAGGAAGGAAATCTTGTCATTTGCAACAACATGGATGAATGTTGAGTGCACTATGCTTAGTAAAATGATTCAGACAGAGAAAGACAAATACTGTGCTCCCACTTATATATGAAATCTTAAAAGTCCAAACTCATAGAAACAGAGTATAGAATGGTGATTGCCAGGGGAAATTTGGGGAGATGGGGAAATGCTATTCAAAGAATACAAATATCCAGTTATAAATGAAGAAATTCCGGAGATGAAATGTAGAGCATGGTGACCATAGTTAATAATACTGTACTATATACTGGAAAGTTGCTAAGGGAATTGATCTTAAATGTTCTTACCACACACACACACATGCACACGCACAAGTAATCATATGTGGTGATGGAAATGTTAACTTAATTGTTTCATATATATATATATATATATATATATATATCCATCAAATCATCACGTTGTACACCTTAAACTAAAACAATGTTATTTGTCAATTATATCTCAGTAAAGCTGGGGAAAATACATATGAAATGGAATATTGTTCATATTTCTGAGATCTGGGCACAAGTTCCTATGGCTCAGCTTCCTTTAGAAGCTAGAAATACCTAGGAAGGTATTTTTCACTCACACTCACCTCAAAGCTCAATTCATTCCAATTCTTTAGCCATCAACTCCTAGGGAACGTCCCACATCTAAAAGAGGGAGTCCCTTAGACTTTAGAAATCTCACAAACCTGTCCTTATGTCTCAGCAGGAACTTTGTTGAGGCCACCAATGGCAGGCAAGCCAGCATGGGGCCATTTACAGAAAAAGACAGACAAAAGAATGGCAAAGAAGCATTTTTCTCCTGCTCACCTACATCTGCAACTTCCCCATGCATTCCTTGCAGTAGGAAGTGGGCATTGACACCAGGAAGAGCCTATATGCTTTACATATGCTGCAGACTCCCAGAAAATTCCTCCTAGTACTGTGGATTGCCTTCTATGATTCCCCATGTGCCTTTTCTTACTCTCTTTCCCAAACCCCTTGAGGATGCTTGACAATAGCTTTTTTGTTTATTCTTCAGCACTTAAAAAAGTGCATCTTCTCAGAGGCCCTTATCTTAAAGAAAACTGTAATGTTCTTAAGGAAGATTCTCCTCAGTATAAACTTATCTGGTCTATTCTCTCTGAAGGGGTTGTTGCCATGATTTGTTCTTAGGGACCAAATCTGCATCTATGAATCTCAAAATGTTTCCACCCAAGTGTCCCAGTTATAAATTTCTGACCATGCTCTTTCAGATGAGGCTACAACTCCACACAGCATGTCCTAACTAGCATAGCATGTTGCTTCCAACCCCCTGCCTTGAAATCATTTCTAAGATTTAGCAGCCTGGCCTGGGTAATGAGGCTGACAACAACTTTGTTCTCATAAACTCCCCAAAGACACTTCAACGCCCCCACCACAAGCTCACGACAGCGACCTAGTTAATCACACGCCTTCGCACATACGCACTCAGTAGGCAGAGACCCAGCAGGTACGGGGACAAGCCATCAATGAGCAAAGTGCGTAAATCTGAGCAGAGTCACGTTTTAGCCCGTCTCCATAGCAACAGAAAGTAGAAAACAGGCAATCAAGGATAATAAGCCCCGTGGGCGGGTGAACCTGTGAGAGCAAGTTAAGCCCCCATCCTTCCTTTTCTCTCTTTTCCACCCCCATCATCTCTCTGGAATATAAACAAGCATTAAGCCCCAGTAAAGAGGGCTCTTCAGGGCTCCATGACAACTGCCCTCCTTTCATCCCGTCTTCCCCCGCTAGCTTGGATACACCACCTTTTTGCAAAACGCCTCCATCTCAAACAATCTGGTGACAATATGGCCACTTCACAACACCCAATCCCCGAGCCTGACCAGAAGGGGCCTTCTGAGGGTCAGCGACCTGGACAGTGAGGAATGCAGCAGAGACAGAGCAGAGGCTAGACAGCTAAACACAGAACAATGATGTTCTTTCTTATCTTCTTTTCTCCAGTTATTTACTTTGAAAGATTTCAAAACCACAGGAAAACTGAAAGGATAGTAAAGTAAATGACTCTAATATTCTCATCTAAATTCACAAGTTGCTAACAATTTAGCTGGTTAATATTCTATCTATACATCTATTTATCTATGTGTCTGTGTATTTATCATAATTGTTTAACTATTACATAACTATGATGATACCACATCTAAGAAAATTAAGATCAAATCAATAATATTTAATATGTAGTTCATGTTTAAATTTTGTCTCCAAAATATCTTTTATAGCTATTTATTTTTATGCTTATTTATTTATTTTTGGACCCAAAATGCAAAGCACATATATTGCATTTGGTATCTCATTTAATGTATCATGATCACGTCCCCTCCAACAACACCAGTTTTTTTTGTTTTGTTTTGTTTTGTTTTGTTTTGTTTTTAAATGACATTGTTTTTCAAAAATCCAGGACAATGGTCTTGTAGAATATTCTACATTCTGGGTTTATCTGATTACCCCGCCTCCCCTCCAGGATTAGATTCAGGTTAAGTTGCCACACCATCAGAGATGCTGGATTTGATCACTGCCCTAATGTACAGGCACGTTTTTTTTTTTCTCAAAAGGAAAATTCCTTGGGGAATGATTGTTTGAGACAACAAAACTACCCTTAAACATAAGAGCCTTTCACCTGGTGATTGTAGTCTTGACTGAGATTCTTCCTGAATTAATTATTACATCTGGTGAGAGTTGCAAAACACTAATTTTCTACTTCTGTCACTCCTGTGGTTTTTACCTAGCAAAAGAAAGATCTTCCCTAATAATGTGTATTATCTATCTACCTATGTACCTATCTACCTGCCTTCTATCATCTATCTATCTGTCTATCTATCTATCTATCTATCATCTATTTATCTATCTGCCTGCCTACCTACCTACCTATCTTCTATAATCTATCTGTCATCTATCTATCTATCTATCTATCTATCTATCTATCTATCTACCATCTATCTTTTATCTCTATCTCTCCATTGTTTTACATATTTATTGAGATAAATTCTAAACATCTAAAATCAGCTTATATTTAAAGACAGTCTCTTTAATAAATGGTCCTGGGAAATCCACACAGCTACATGCAAAGTAAAATTGGACCAGGGTGCTTTTGTGGCTCAGTTGGTTGAGCAGTCAACTGTTGATTTCAGTGTAGTGCATGATCTCATGGTTTTGAGATCAAACCCCATATCAGTCTCTGTGTGGAGTCTGGTTAAGATTCTCTTTCCCTCCCTCTCCCTCCGCCTTTTCCCTGCTTGTGTTCTCTGTCTAAAACAACAACAACAGCAACAACAACAACAGAACCAATTTATAATACCATGTACAAAAATAAACTAAAAATGGAATAAAGACCTAAACGTGATACTTGAAGCCATAAAATTCCTAGAAGGAAACAGGCGTTAATTTCTCTAACATCAGCCATAGCAACATTTCTCTAGATATGTCTCCTCAGGAAAGGGAAACAGAAGCAAAAGTAAACTACTTTGACTACATCAAAATAAAAAGTTTTGCACAGCAAAGGGAATGATCAACAAAACCAAAAGTTACCCTACTCAATGAGGGGGAATAGTTGAAGAATCATATTTTCAATAAAATGTTAATATCCAATATGTATCACTTATACAGCTAAACACCAAAAAACACCCAAATAATCCAATTAAAAGTGGGCATATTATATGAATAGATCTTTTCCCAATAAGATATACATATAGGTAACAAGCACATGAAAAGACAATAAACACTCTGCATACTAATCATCAGGGAAATATAAATCAAAACCACAATAAAATAAAACATTACATTTGTCAGAATGGCTAGCATCAAAAAGACAAGAAATAAATATTGTCAAGGACATAGAGAAAAAGGAACACTCTTACACTGTTGGTGGGAATGTATATCAGTATTGCCACTGTAGAAAACAGTATGGAAGTTCCCTCAAAAAATAAAAACAAAATTAGAAATATATTATCCAATAATTTCATTATGTGTATTTATCAAAAGAATGAACTACTATGTTTATTGAAACATTATTTACAATTGTCAATATATGAAAGCACCCTACCTGTCCATCAATATGCAAATGGATAAGGAAGATGTGATATATACATACATACACAGTATGGAATATTACACAGCCATAAAAAGGATAAGATTGTGTATTTTGAAACAATATGGATGTACCTAGAGGGTATTATGTTAAGTGAGATAAGTTAGACTGAGAAACACAAGTACCATATGATTTCATCCATAAGTGAAATCCAAAAAATAAAAATAAACAAAAGAAAGAATTATACCTATAAATACAGGGAATAAACTGATGGTTGCCAGAGGGGCAGGAGTTTGGGAATGTGCAAAGTGGGTGAAGGGGAGCAGGAGATACAGGCTTCCAATTATGGAATGTCACGGGAATAAGACATAGGATAAGGAGTAGAGCAATGATATTATACTAGTGATGTATGAAGACAGGTGATAATTACACAAGTTTTGCCCATGGCATAATGTATAAACTTATCATACTGCTATGTTGTACACCTGAAACTAATGTAATAATGTATGCCAACTATACTAAAATATCTATAAAATAATACAATAATTCAGGAAAAAAACAAAAACAGAAACCTAAGTCTTCATGTCATTTGATGTTGTTTGTTTATATATTTATTTATTTATTTATTTATATTGAGTTGTTTAAGTTCTTTATATGTTTTGGATATTAGCCTCTTATCAGTTATATGGTTTGAAAATATTTTTCCCATTCCATAGGTTGCTTATTCACTGTTGAGTTTTTCTTCAAAGAAGCATACAAGGAACAATATGTATGTCAAAAGATTTTAACATCACTAATTATCAAAAAATGCAGATTAAAACCACAATAATATATTACCCCACAGCTGTTACAATAGCTATTAACAAAAAACGAGTGGGGCACCTGGATGGCTCAGTCAGTTATGTGCCTGACTTAGGCTCAGGTTATGATTTCATGGTTCATGAGTTCAAGCCCCACATGGGAATCTCTGCTGTCAGCATAGAGCCCACTTCAGATCATCTGTCACCCTCTCTCTCTGCCACTCCCCCACTTATGCTCTCTCTCCCTGTCTCAAAAATAAAGATTTAAATATATATATATTGAATAAAGGGCTAGTATCCAAAACCTGTAAAGAACTTACCAAACTCAACCCCAAAAAACAAATAATCCAGTGAAGAAATGGGCAGAAGATATGAATAGATACTTTTCTGAAGAAGACATCCAGATGGCCAACAGACACATGAAAAGATGCTTAACAACACTCATCATCAGGGAAATACAAATCAAAACCACACTGAGATACCACCTCACACCTGTCAGAGTGGCTAAAATTAAAAATTCAGGAAACAACAAATGCTGGCGCGGAAGTGGAGAAACCGGAACCCTCTTGGACTGTTGCTGGGAATGCAAACTGGTACAGCCACTCTGGAAAACAGTGTGGAAGTTCCTAAAAAAATTAAACAGAACTACCCTACAACCCAGCAATAACACTACTAGGAATTTATGCAAAGGATATAGGAGTACTGATTCACAGCATCACATGTACCTCAATGTTTATAGCAGCACTTTCAACAATAGCCAAATTATGGAAAGAGCCTATATGTCCATGAACTGATGAATGGATAAAGAAGATGTGGTTTATCTATACAGTGGAATACTACCTGGCAATGAGAAAGAATGAAATCCTGCCATTTGCAGCAAAGTGGATGGAACTGGAGTGTATTATGCTAAATGAAATATGTCAGTCAGAGAAAGACAGATATCATATGTTTTCACTCATAAATGGAACTTGAAAAACTTAACAGAAGACCATGGGGGAAGGGAAGGGGAAAAATAGTTACAAACTATTGTAGAGTTTGTATTGTAGAGTTACAAACTATGTAGAGAGGGAGGGAGGCAAACCATAACAGACTCTTAAATACAGAGAACAAAGTGAGAGTTGATTGGGGAGGTGGGAGAGAGGGGAAAATGGGTGATGGGCATTGAGGAGGGCACTTGTTGGGATGAGTACTGGGTGTTGTATGTAAGTGATGAATCATGGGAATCTACCCCCAAAACCAAGAGCACATTGTACACACTGTATGTTAGCCAATTTGATAAGAAATAAAAAATAAATAAAATAAATTTTAAAAATAATAGAAAAATGAAAACAAGAGGTAACAAATGCTGGTGAGAATGTAAAGAATATAGAATCCTGGTGCTAGTGTTGGCAGGAATGTGTTACAGCCATTATGGAAACCAGTATAGTTTTTCCTCAAAAAGTTAAAAATAGAACTCTTTATGATTTCACAGTCCCACTTCTGGGTATATATGCCAAGGAAATGAAATAAGTATCTTGAAGATATCTCTGCACTCCCATGTTCATTGTGACACCAGTCACTATAGTCAAAATATGGAAATTATTTTAGACAGATTGGCAGACACTTAGATTGGGTCATCCATGTTTTCCCACATGGCAGGATGTCCTTTTTTTAAAGACTGAATAGCATTCCATTGTATTTCATTGTATGTGTACTTATTTATTTGTGTGTTTAAATATGCACATATAAACATACAATGGAATATTATTCCATTCATATGTATAATATGTACACACACAAATACATACACAATGGAATACTATTCAGCCTTAAAAAAAGAAGTACATCCTGCCATGTGGGACAACATGGATGAATCTGGAAGACATTAAGCTAAACAAAAGAATTCAGACACAAAATGATATATACCATATTATTTCACTTACATAAGGAAACATAAAAGCATTAAATTTATGAAAGGAGAGAGTAGAATGGTGGTTGCAAGGGTTTGAGGAAAATGGAAAATGTTGGTCAAAGACCACATAGTATCAGTTATGAAGGATTTCTTCAGACATATTGAAGAGCATGACAACTATAGTTAATAATACTGTACCACAACCCTCTCTCTGTTTTTTTTTTATCCTTCCCTTCCTCTATGTTCATCTGTTGAGTTTCTCAAATTCCATATATGAGTGAAATCATATGATATCTGTCTTTCACTGACTAACTTATTTTGCTTCACATAATACCTCTAGTTCCATCCATGTTGTTACAAATGGCAATATTCCATTTTTTTTCACTGCCAAGTAGTCTTTCATTGTATATATACCACATCTTCTTTATACATTCATCAGATGATGGGCATTTAAGCTCTTTCCATAATGTGGTTACTATTGATAGTGCTTCTATAAACATTGGGAGCATGTGCCCATTCAAATTAGCATTTTTTTTCATCCTTTGGATAAATACCTAGTATTGCAATTGCTGGGTTGTAGGGTAGTTCTATTTTTAATTTTTTGAGGAACCTCCATAGTGTTTTGTAAAGTGGCTGTACCAGCTGGCATTCCCACAAACAGTGCAAAAGCGTTTCCCTTTCTCCATATCCTCACCAACATCTGCTGTTTCCTGAATTGTTAATATTTGCCATTTTGACAAGTGTGAGGTGGTATCTCATTATGGTTTTGATTTGTAATTCTCTGATAATGACTGAAGTTGAGCCTCTTTTCATGTGTCTATTAGCCATCTGGATGTCTTCTTTGGAAAAGTGTCTATTCATGTCTTTTGTCCATTTGAGAGGGAGGCAAACGAAAAGACACTCAAATATAGAGAACAAACTTAGAGTTGCTGGAAGGGAGGTGGGTAGGAGATGAGATAAATGGGTGATAGGTATTAAGGAGGGCACTATTTGGGATGAGCATTGGGTGTCATATGTAATTAATGAATCACTGGGTTTACTTCTGAAGCCAAGACTATACTGGATGTTAACTAAATTGAATTTAAATTTAAAAAAAGAAAATAATAATACTGTATTAAATACTTGAAGTTTGCTAAGACAGTAAGTCTTATGTATTCTCAACACACAAAAAACAATAGTGGCTGTGTGAGGTGATCAATATGTTAATTAGTTTGATTTTGTTCATCATTTCACGATGTATATTATATTAAATGCGTCATAATATACATTTTAATTTATTTTTTAATGTTTAGTTTTGAGAGAGAGACAGAACATGAGCAGGGGAGGTGCAGAGACAGAGGGAGACAGAGAGAGACAGAGAATCTGACCAGACTCCAACCTGTCAGCAAAGTGCACAAGGCGGGGCTCAAACTCATGAACCGCGAGATCATAACCTGAGCCAAAGTTGATGCTTCACTGATTGAGTCACCCAGACGCCCATAATGTACATTTTAAATATATATAATTTTTACTTGTCCTTTAAAATCAATAAATCTGGAAAAAATAAGACATTAGCACTGGTACAAAGTATTAACTAATCTTTATTCAGACATCGACAGTTTCTTAGTTTCTTTATTTTAATATCTTGAGATTTAAAGAGCACTGGTCAGATATTTTATAGAACGACCTTTAATTTGAATATCTGGGTTTTGGAAATGGATACCACTGAAGTGAGGTGCCCTTCTTATCACATCACATCAGGAAGTGCATGATATTATCGTGACATGGTAATGTTAACCTTGATAACTTGGTTAAGATGATTTCTCCCAGGTTACTCCACTATACAGTTATTATTTTTCATTCCATACTTGTTAGAAGCTAATTACGAAGTCTTCACTATAGGGAAGAGAATTAAGCTCTATCTTCTGGAGGACTGAATACATTTATAGTTTGGGATTCTTCTGTAAAGATTTATCCCTTATTTACTATCTTTTGTGAGTGTAATAATTTATTTTAAAATATCATTATGGATTCATGGGTATTTATTTTATTCTTTTAATTATATCTACAAACCATCATTAATTATTTTGTTGGTAAAGTTGATCCAGCTTTGTTTGGTCATTTGGAACTCTTGGTCTACTTCTACATGCCTGTGTTACATCCTATTTTATCTTGTTTTTTTTTCATGTCCTTACTTTCTGGCCTATAGGATGCTTCAGGTTCACCCTGTATTTTTCCTGCCCCAACCCCTGCTGAAGCCCTGATTCTTTTATTGGGTAATAGAGTCTAGAAAGTACAATCTAGACATTGTATTTGCTCATTGCTACTGGAGTTTTGCTGCTTCTAGGCACTGTTGGTGAACAGAGTCAGAAAACATAATGTATGCCTATTTTCAGTCAGTTTTGTGAAAATGCTAGTTCTACCAAACTCTTAGTTTTCCTTCATGAAACATAATTCATTTGTTTATTCCATATTGTAAACTAGAAATTAGCAAAGTTAAATTTCCTCTTCACACTTAACCAGAGATAGTAACATTCTACCTCAAAATGAAATCCTCATGATTACATACAGATAGGCTAAAAAATAAGTGGACTTGGTCAACATGTGTGAGGCAAATGAGAATCTCTGTTGTGAAAAAAAAATACAACATGGCCAACTCAAGAGGGATGAATGATCTGGCAGGTTCCCCAGCTTCTCTAGTCTGCCCCCAGACTCCCCCCACATAGGCTGTGAGCTATGAAAATAGCATGGATATAATGGAGACCCATTGCTCAATGCATGGAGTATAGTGTGGAGGTTCCAGGTCTCTGTCCTGGCTTGTCTTGTTACTCTATTACTTCATATTACCAAAAGAGCTCTGTGATTACCTCCTCTATTATTCTCAGGGAAAAAATGTGGAAAAATTGAGGATGTGAATCCTGAATGTCTAAGATAAAAAACAGTTGAAATATTTTGGCCTATCCATATACATGACATACACTGTATCCCCACCATTTTTATTCTTTTATAGTTTTTTGTCAAAAACTAAAACATGGTTTCCATGTAACACCCAGCATTCATCCCCACAAGTGCCCTCCTCCATGCCCATCACCCCTCTTCCCCTTTCCTCCTCCCCCATCATCCCTCAGCTTGTTCTCAGTATTCAAGAGTCTCTTATGGTTTGCCTCCCTCCCTCTCCCCAACTATTTCCCCCCGTCTTTCCCACCCCCATAGTCCTCTGTTAAGTTTCTCCTGTTACCCTTATAAGTGAAAACACATGGTATCTGTCCTTCGCCGCCTTATTTCACTTAGCATGACACCCTTGAGTTTCATCTACGTTGCTACAAATGGCCAGATTTCATTCTTTCTCATTGCCATGTAGTATTCCACTGTATAGATAAACCACATCTTCTTGATCCATTCATCAGTTGGTGGTCATTTAGGCCCTTTCCATGATTTGCCTATTGTTGAAAGTGCTGCTATGAACATTGAGGTACATGTCCCCCTATGTATCAGCACTTCTGTATCCCTTGGGTAAATCCCCAGCAGTGCTATTGCTGGGTCATAGGGGAGTTCTATTCTTATTTTTTTTTTGAGGAAACTCCACACTGTTTTCCATAGTGGCTGCACCAGTCTGCATTCCCACCAACACTGTAGGAGGGTTGGAGTTTCTCCACATCCTTGCCAGTATCCATAGTCTCCTGATTTGTTCATTTTAGCTACTCAGACCGGAATTAGGTGGCATCTTAGTGTGATTTTGGTTTGTATTTCCCTGATTATGAGTGACGCTGAGCATCGTTTCATGTGTCTGTTTGCTATCTGGATGTCCTATTTTGTAGAAGTGTCTATTCATGTCTTCTTCCCATTTCTTCAATGGACAATTTGTTTTTTGGGTGTGGAGTTTTGTGACTTCCTTGTAGATTTTGGATACTAGCCCTTTATCCGATTTTTGTAACTATTTTTCCCCTTCCGTTTGTTGCCTATTAGTTTTATTGATTGTTTCCTTTGCCATGCAGAAGCTTTTTATCTTGATGAGGTCCCAATAGTTCATTTTTGCTCTTGATTCCCTTGCCTTTGGGGATGTGTCAACTAGGGAATTGCTGCAGTTGAGGTCAAGGAGGTCGTTTCCTGCTTTCTCTAGGGTTTTGATGGTTTCCTGTCTCACATTCAGGTCCTTCATCCATTTTGAGTTTATTTTTGTGTATAGTGTAAGAAAGTTGACTAGTTTCATTCTTTTGCATGTTGCTGTCTAGTTCTCCTGGCACCATCTGTTAAGAGGCTGTCGTTTTCCATTGGATATTCTTTCCTGCTTTGTCAAAGATTAATTGGCCATATATTTGTGGGTCCAATTCTGGGTTCTCTATTCTATTCCATTGGTCTATGTGTCCGTTTTTGTACCAATACCATACGATCTTGATGATGACAGCTTTGTAGTAGAGGCTAAAGTCTGGGATTCTGATGCCTCCTGTTTTGGATTTCTTCTTCAATATTACTCTGGCTATTCAGGGTCTTTTGTAGTTCCATACAAATTTTAGGATTGTTTGTTCTAGCTTTGAGAAGAATGCTGGTGATTTTGATTGGGATTGCATTGAATGTGTAGACTGTTTTGGGTAATAATTACATTTTAACAATGTTTATTCTTCCGATCCTTGATCATAAAATGTTTTTCCATTTCTTTGTGTCCTCTTCAATTTCCTTCATAAGTTTTCTATAGTTTTAATCATACAGATCTTTTATAGCTTTGGTTAGGGTTATTCTTAGGGATTTCATGGGTTTTGGTACAATTATGAATGGGATTAGTTTCTTGATTTCTCTTTCTGTTGCTTCATTATTGGTGTATAAAAATGCAACTGATTTCTGTATGTTGATTTTGTACCCTGTCATTTTGCTGAATTCATGGATCAGTTATAATAGGCTTCTGGTGGAGTCTCTCGGGATTTCCATGTAGAGTATCATGTCACCTGCGAAAAGTGAAAGTTTGACTTCATCTTTGCCAATTCTGATGCCTTTTATTTTCTTTTGTTGTCTGATTGCTGATGCTTGGACTTCAGCACTATGTTAAATAACAGTGGTGAGAGTGGACATCCCTGTTGTGTTCCTGCTCTCAGGGGAAAGCTCTCAGTTTTTCTCCATTGAGGGTGATATTAGCTGTGGGCTTTTCATAAATGGCTTTTATAATGTTTAAGTAAGTTCCTTCTGTCCTGATTTTCTCCAGAATCTTTATAAAGAATGGATGCTGTATTTTGTCAAATGCTTTTTCTGCATCTACCAACAGGATCATATGTTTTTTATCCTTTCTTTTGTTAATGTGATGTATCACACTGATGTGTTTGTGAATATTGAACCAGCCCTGTAACCCAGGAATGAATCCCACTAGACCATGGTGGATAATTCTTTTTATATGCTGTTGAATTCAATTTGCTAGTAACTTGTTGAGTATTTTTGCATCTGTATTCACTAAGGATATTGGCCTGTAATTTTTTGTTGTTGTTGTTGGGTCTCTGTCCGGTTTGGGAATCAAAGTGATGCTGGCTTCATATAATGAGTCCGGATGTTTTCCTTCTATTTCTATTTTTTGGAATAGCTTGAGAAGAATGGGTGTTAACTCTGCTTTAAATGTCTGGTAGAATTCTCCTGGGAAGCCATCTGGCCCTAGGCTCTTATTCGTTGGGAGATTTTTGATAACTGATTCAATTTGTTTACTGCTTTTGGGCCAGTTCAGATTTTCTATCTCTTCCTGTTTGAATTTTGGTAGTGCGTGTGTGTTTAGGAATTTGTCCATTTCTTTGAGGTTGTCCAGTTTGTTGCGATATAATTTTCCCTAGTATTCCCTGATGATTGCTTTTATTATTGAGGTGTTGGTTGTAATAGATCCATTTTCATTCGTGATTTTGTCTACTTGGGTGCTCTCTTTTCTTTCTGAGAAGTCTGGCTAGAGGTTTGTAAATTTCGTTTATTTAAAAAAAAAAAACCCAACTCTTGGTTTCATTGATCTGTTCAACTGTTCTTTTTTTTTTTTTTTTTTTTTGATTCTATACTGTTTCTTTCTGCCCTGATCTTTATTATTTCTCTTCTTCTGCTGGGTTTGAGGTCTTCTTGCTGCTCTGCTTCTAGTTTCTTTAGGTGCACTGTTAGATTTTGTATTTGTGCTTTTTCTAGTTCCTTGAAATAGGCCTGTATTGCAATATGTTCTCCTCTTAGGACAGCTTCTGCTACATCCCAAAGAGTTTGGATTGTTGTACTTTCATTTTAATTTGTTTCCACATATTTTTTAATTTCTCTCTAATTGCCTGATTTGCCCAATCATTCTGTAGTGTGGTGGTCCTTAACCTCCATGTTTTTGGAGGTTTTCCAGACTTTTTCCTTTGATTGATTTCAAATTTCATAGCACTGTGATCTGAACGTGTGTATGGTATGATATCAATTCTTTTATATTTATTGAGGTCTGCTTTATGACTCAGTATGTGGGCTATCTTGGAGAATGTTCCATGTGCATTCGAGTAGAAAGTGAATTCCATAGTCTTAGGATGTAGAGTTCTAAATATATCTTTCAAATCCATCTGTTCCCGTGTGTCATTCAGGTCCATTGTTTCTTTAGTTATTTTCTGTCTAGTTGATCTATTCATTGCTGTAAGTGGAGTAATAAAATCTCCTGCAATTAGCACATTCTCATCCAGAAGATTGTTTCTGTTTCTGATGAATTGTTTTATGAATTTGGGCGCTCCCGAATTTGGTACGTAGACGTTTATAATTGTTAGCATTTCTTGGAGAGTGGGCAAGATGGCGGAGAAGCAGGGAGCTCTGTAATCCGCGAACACCCACATGGATTGACTGAGAAGGACTAAAGGGATAAAACTCGGATTTGCAAGTGGGGGAAAGAAGAAACAGATGCCAGAAAGAAGACAACCTCAAAGATGCCTGAGTGAGTGACTGTGATCTGGGAAATTAGAGGACGGGCGGGTCCTGGTGGTGCAGGGGGAAAGAGCCCCAGCGCAAGACAGGGAGAGTGTGCTGTGCCCCGTAGAGACCAGGGGAAGAGAAAGAGAGACGTAAAACGCTCATAGAACCATCTCTATGGGAGAAAAAACTCGCCCGTCTCCTCATATATAACTGCCGGGCGCGGGGAGAGAAATCCGTCCCATCTGGCCGGCGAATTCTTCCTTGGGTGCAGCGGCAGGGGCATCCATTCCAAGCAGCACCTCAAAAGCCGGTGGCACAAATAAAGGTGGCAGTGGTGCGAAAAGTGGTGGCGGCGGTGCCACGAAAGGTGCCTTGAAAAGCAGCAGTGGCGGCGGTGGCTCCGCAAAAAGAGCAGCGCAAGCCAGGCCAGGAGGCCAGCTGCCAGCGGGAATGCATCTCATCCCTGGTGACAGTGTTGAACTGCATGGACTAGGATTTGGAAGTGAGGCGGAGCTTGGAGAATACAGTTTGGCTCGCCCGTGGCACATGGAGATCAGACTCAGAAGAGCAGTTTGTAACGCTTGGTTCCAGAAAAGCTTTGAAGCTGCGCCATACTTCTCCCAGCAACCACCAAGGCGGGGCCTCGGAGAGAGCAGCCCCCACGACCTGACCTGAGGCCAAACCACGCCAATCCGCACAGGGGAGTTGTCTTTTTTTTTTCCCTTTTCTCTTTGCTTCTCCTTTTCTGCTGCCATCCCGATATATTTCCCTTAGCATATTCTAATCTCTCCTCTTGGCTCATTATATGCTTTTAGACTGTCCACAGACTTTTGCTATCTCTGTCCCCACCTTGTTTTTCTTTTTCTTTTTGTTTTCATTTCTTTTTCTTCTCTTTTCTTCTCTTATTTCTTTTCTTTCCTTTCCTTTCTTTTCTTTACTTCCTTTCCCCTTTTGGCTAGCTTGTTTGTTTGATTTGTCTGTGCGTTTGCGTGCTTTTTTTTCCCTGTATGCTAGTCTGTTTTCTTTTCAGGGGTACCTCAAGAAACAAGCCAAAGTACATATGCTGGAGAGTCCCAAATATCACTGACCAGGGAAATAAAATAATCAAAGGCAGAACAAGAGAAACCGAGAGACACCATTAAAAGAACACTTTCTGAAACGACAGGCCCTGGACAGTCAGTGAGCCTCCTTTAATAGAGCAATACTAACAGGTGCACAGTGCATAACGAGGTTTTAAAACTGACAAGAGACAGAAAGCTAGACAAAATGACGAAAGGAAAGAAATCTCCGCTAAAGCAACTCCAGGAAGAAGTCACAGCCACAGAACTGCTCAAAACAGGCTGAAACAACATAACTAAACAAGAATTTAGAATAATTGTCATAAAATTAATTGCTGGACTTGAAAAAAACATCAAAGAAGCTATTGATACACAGACGAGAGACCTTCAAAATAGCTGTGACGAGTTAACAAAAGGCTATAAATGAGGTGCATAACAAAATGGAGGCAGCCACTGCACGGATCGAAGAGGCAGAGAGGAGAATAAGTGAATTAGAAGACACAGTTATAGCAAAGAGAAAGCTGAGAAAAAGAGAGAGATATTGATACAGGAACACGAAAAGAGAATTTGAGACCTGAGTGATACAATCAAATGGAACAATATCCATATCATAGGAATTCCCCAAGATGAGGAAAGAGAAAAAGGTCCTGAAGGGGTACTGGATCAAATTATAGCTGAAAACCTCCCAAATATGGGGAAAGAAATGGACATTGAAATCCAAGAGGCGCCAAGAACACCCTTAAAACGTAACTCAAATTGACCTTCGGCATGACATATCATAGTGAAACTGGCAAAACATGAAGACAAAGAGAGAATTCTGAAAGCAGCTAGGGAAAAAAGGGCCCTATCATAAAAAGGGAAACCTATCAGAGTGGTTACAGACCTATCTAATGAAACGGGCCAGAAAGGAATGGCAGGAAATCTTCAATGTGATGAACAGGAAAAATATGCAGCCAAGAATCCTTTTTCCAGCGAGCCTGACATTCAAAATAGAAGGAGAGATAAAGGTGTTCCCAAATAAACAAAAATTGAGAGAATTCGTCACCACCAAACCAGCCCTACAAGAAATCCTAAGAGGGACTCTATGAGGAAAATGTTGCAAGGAATACAATGTACCAGAGACACCCCTATAAACATGAACTCCACAGAAAACACAATGAACCCAAACCTACATTTTTCAATAATAACACTGAATGTAAATGGACTGAATGCCCCAATCAAACGACACAGGGTAGCAGAATGGATAAAAAAAACCAAAGTCCATCAATATGCTCTCTACAAGAGACTCATTTGACACCTGAAGGCACCTTCAGATAGAAAGTAAGGGGATGGAGTCATGGGACCGGTAGTCAAAAGAAAGTTAGCGTAGCCATACTTATATCAGACAAACTGGACATTAAAGTAAAGGCAGTAACAAAAGATGAAGAAGGACATTATATAATAATTACAGGGTCTCTCCATGAGGAAGAGCTGACAGTTATAAACATCTATGTGCCAAATTTGGGAGCATCCAAATATATGAAACAACTAATCACAAACAGAAACAATCTTATTGATAAGAATGTGTTAATTACTGGGGACTTTAACACTCCACTTACAGCAATGGATAGATGAACCAGACAGAAAATCATTAAAGAAACAATGGATCTGAACAACACATTGGAACAGATGGAATTGATAGATATATTTAGAACTCTGAATCCTGAAGCTAGGAAATTCACCTTCTTCTCGAGTGCGCATGGCACATTCTCCAAGATAGATCACATAC
>CM053560.1:115521802-115561735 GCA_028646485.1 Cryptoprocta ferox
GAGATCCATCTATTTGCTGTCTTCAAGAGAATCATTTTAGACCTGAAGACACCTTCAGATTGAAAGTGAGGGGAGAGAGAAGTATCTATCATGTGACTGGAAATCAAAAGAAAGCCTGAGTAGCCATTCTTATGTCAGACAAACTGGGCTTCAAAGTAAAGGCAGAAAGAAAAGATGAAGAAGGACATTATATAATAATTACAGGTCTCTCCATCAGGAAGAGCTAACAATTGTAAACATCTATGCACGATTTCAGGAGCACCCAAATACATAAAAAACAATTAATCACAAACAGAAACAATCTTCTTGATGAGAATGTGCTAATTGCAGGGGATTTTAGTACCCCACATACAGCAATGGATAGATCAACTAGACAGAAAATAACTAAAGAAATAATGGACCTGAATGACACATTGCTACAGAAGGATTTGACAGGTATATTTAAAACTCTACATCCTTAGGCTAGGGATTTCACTTTCTTCTCGAGTGTGCATGGGACATTCTCCAAGATAGCCCACATACTGGGCATAAAGCAGCCCTCAATAAATATAAAAGAATTGAGATCATACCATGCACACTTTCAGATTACAGTGCTATGAAACTTGAAATCAATCAGAGGAAAAACTCTGGAAAACCTCCAAAAGAATGGAGGTTAAAGACCACCATACTAAAGAATGATTGGGCCAATCAGGCAATTAGATAGAAATTAAAAAATATGTGTAAACAAATTAAATGAAAGTACAACAATCCAAACTCTTTGGATGTAGCAAAGGCAATCCTAAGAGGAAATCATATTGCAATCCAGGCCAATTTCAAGAAACTAGAAAATGTGCAAACACAGACTCTAATAGCGCACCTAAAGGAACTAGAAGGAGACAAGCAAGAAGACCCCAAAGCCAGCAGAAGGAGAGAAATAATAAAGATCAGTGCAGAAATAAAAAGTATAGAATTCAAAGAAAACAGTTGAACAGACCAGTGAAACCAAGAGTTTTTTTTTTTTTTTTTTTTGAAAAAATAAATGAAATTTATAAACCTCTAGCCAGGCTCCTCAGAAAGAAAAGATAGATCACCCAAATAGAGAAAATCACTAATAAAAGTGGATCTATTAAAACCAATCCCTCATAAATACAAGCAATCATCAGGGAATACTAGGGAAAATTATATGGAAACAAACTGGACAACCTAGAAAAAATGGACAAATTTCTAAACACAAACGCACTACAAAATTCAAACAGGAAGAGATAGAAAACCTAAACAGACCCATAACCAGTGAACAAATTGAATCAGTAATCAAAAATATCCCAACCAATAAGAGCCCTGTGCCAGATAGCTTCGCTGGGGAATTCTACCAGACATTTAAAGCAGAGTTAATCCCCATTCTTCTCAAGTTATTCCAAAATATAGAAATGGAAGGAAAACATCCGGAGTCATTCTATGGAGCCAGCAGCACTTTAATTCCTAAACCGGACAGAGACCCAACTAAAAAGAGAACTACAGGCCAATATTCTTAATGAATACGAATGCAAAAGTCCTCAAAAAGATACTGGCAAATAAAATTCAATAGCATATAAAAAGAATTATCCACCATGATCAAGTGGGATTCATTCCTGGGTTACAGGGCTGGTTCAGTATTCGCAAATCCATCAATGTGATACATCATGTTAACAAAAGAAAGGATAAAAAACATATGACTCTGTTGATAGATGCAGAAAAAGCATTTGACAAAATACAGCAGCATTCTTAATAAAAACCCTTGAGAAAGTCAGTATAGAAGGACATTACTTAAACATCATGAAAGCCATTTATGAAAAGCCCACAGCTAATATCATACTCAATGGGGAAAAACTGAGAGCTTTCCCCCTGAGATCAAGAACACGACAGGGATTCCACTCTCACCACTGTTGTTTAACATAATGCTGAAGTCCTAATACCAGCAATCAAACAACAAAAGGAAATAAAAGGCATCTGAATTGGCAAAGATGAAGTCAAACTTTCACTTTTCGCTGATGAAATGATACTCTACATGGAAAACCTGACAGACTCCGCCAGAAGCCTACTAGAACTGATCCATGAATTCAGCAAAGTCACAGGGTACAAAATCAATGTACAGAAGTCAGTTGCATTTTTATACACCAATAATGAAGCAACAGAAAGAGAAATTAAGAAATTGATCCCATTCACAATTGCACAAAAAATTATAAAATACCTAAGAATAACCCTAACCAAAGATGTAAAAGATCTGTATGATGACAACTATAGAAAACTTATGAAGGAAATTGAAGAAGACACAAAGAAATGGAAAAATATTCCATGCTTATGGGTCAGAAGAATAAACATGGTTAAAATGTCATTATTATCCAAAGGAATCTACACATTCAATGCAATCCCAATCAAAATTGCACCAGCATTCTTCGCAAAGCTAGAACAAACAATCTTAAAATTGTATGGAACCACAAAAGACCCTGAATAGCCAAAGCAATATTGAAGAAGAAATCCAAAATGGGAGGCATCATAATCTCAGACTTTAGCTTCTACCAGAAAGCTGTAATCATCAAGGCAGCATGGTATTGACACAGAAACAGATACATAGACCAGTGGAATATAATAGAGACCCCAGAATTGGACTCACAAATGTATGGCCAATTAATCTTTGACAAAGCAGGAAAGAGTATCCAATGAAAAAATGACAGTCTCTTTAACAGACGGTGTTGAGAGAACTGGACAGCAACATGCAAGAGAATGAAACTAGACCACTTTCTTACACCATACACAAAAATAAACTCAAAATGGATGAAGGACCTGAACGTGAGACAGGAAACCATCAAAACCCTAGAGGAGAAAACAGGAAACAATCTCCTTGACCTCAGCTGCAGCAATTTCTTACTCGACCCATCCCCAAAGGCAAGGGAATCAAGACCACAAATGAACTATTGGGACCTCATCAATATAAAAAGCTTCTGCACTTCAAAGGAAACAATCAAAAAAACTAATAGGCAACCGATGGAATGGGAAAATATAGTTACAAATGACATATCGGATAAAGGGCTAGTATCCAAAATCTACAAGGAACTCACCAAACTCTACACCCGAAAAACAAATAATCCAGTGAAGAAATGGGCAGAAGACATGAAGAGACACTTCTCCAAAGAGGACATCCAGATGGCCAAAAGACACATGAAACGATGCTCAGCATCACTCATCATCAGGGAAATACAAATCAAAACCACAATGAGGCACCACCTCAGGCCAGTCAGAGTGTCTAAAATGAACAAATCAGGAATTTATAGATGCTGATAAGGATGTGGGGAAACTGGCACCCTCCTACACTGCTGGTGGGAATGTAAACTGGTGCATCCACTATGCAAAAGAGTGTGGGGCTTCCTCAAAAAATTAACAATAGAACTCCCCTGTGACCCAGCAGTAGCACTGCTAGGGATTTGCCCAAGGGATACAGAAGTGCTGATGCATAGGAGCACATGTACCCCAATGTTCATAACAGCACTTTCGACAATAGCCAAATCATGGACAGAGCCTAAATGTCCATCATCTGATGAATGGATCAAGAAGACGTGGTTTATATATACAATGGAATACTACATGGCAATGAGAAAGAATGAAATCTGGCCATTCATGGCAACAAGGATGGAACTCGCGCATGTCATGCTAAGTGAAATAAGTCAGGCAGAGAAGGACAGATACCATATGTTTTCACTCATAAGTGGAACAGGAGAAACTTAACAGAGGATCATGGGGGAGCCGAAAGTGGGGAAATAGGGAGAAGGAGTGAGGCAAATCATGAGACTTTTGAATACTGAAAACAAACTGAGGGCTGAAGGGGGACGGGGAAAGGGAAAGGGGGTGATGGGTATGGAGGAGGGCACTTGTGGGGATGAGCACTGGGTGTTTTATGGAAAAAAATTGACAATAAACTATAAAAAATAAATGCTTTATTGTTGCTTCCTTAACAATAGTATGTCTGGTTTTTTCTGGCTTCTTTTAAGATTTTCCTCATTGAATTGGCATTCAATTATATATATATATATATATATATATATATATATATATATATATATATTCAGCCATATATATGCCATAGATGTCATTTATCCTGCTTGATTTTCACTGGATCTTTATAACATATTTATTTATATTTTCATCAATTTTTGAACATTCTCAGGCATTAGTTCTTCAATATTGCTTTGACCCCAATTTCTCTCTATTCTATTTTAGTCTAATTCCAAATGTGTTAGGTATTTTCACTGTGCTCTAGAGATTTCCAATATAAGTATTAAATTATTTTATTTTAGTACTTATTTTCATATATTTGCTCTTATTTCATCTTTCTACTTTTTACTTGATCTTTCAAATGATATATGGAGTTATTAATTTTAGATATCGTGTCTTTTATTTCTGTAAGTTTTGAGAATGGTATGCATTCTTCACCCTTGAAAATACATAATATTTTTATCTTTCTATATGTTTCTCTATTTCAATAGACATATGAATCAAAATTAGAATTAAGAATATTAACTCACCAAGTTCTCAAGAACTGTAGAAAAAAATGCCAGTTTAAAATATTATGCTGTTTAGAAAACTGTGTAGAAGTGTCAACAATTGCAAAATTTTAACCATGAAAGTACAAATATAATACTATCAAGATAATTTTATGAAAAATACATATGCATTTTTCATATATATTTATGTATATATATATATTTCAAAGTACTAAGGAATAGTATTTTAAATACATATGGCTAAGAAATAGACAATAGTATCTGGGTGCATATCAAGAGTAATGTGCTTATGTTATTTTTTTAGTATTCAAAAACCCATTGAAAAAGGATGGCAGAATGGGCTAATTCAAGATATCAATGTTTCTCCAAATTTTCAGGTTAAAATGACTTTTATGAGACAATGATCTAAGTTAGAGACAAAATGATCAGCTAACACCTTCCTGGAGACAATCTCATCTGTCTTTCTGGAATGAGGTAAGACTGACTATGGGCATAAAGAATGTTCCTGTGCAAACACAATGCTGTGTGGACTCTAGTCAGAACCACAAGCTCTCCCTTTGCCCTTACCCATAAATGCCCTCCCATGTGCCTGTTTCCAATTTTTTTTCTTAGTAGTTAAAAATAGACAAATAGACCTTAACATTGCTTCACATGAAACACTTTAAAAACTCTGGCCCTAGGTTTACATGCTTTGGCTTGTAAAAATGTGAATCATATAACATGTATCCAGCAGCTGCCCCATTCTAAAACCAGAAAATGCTTCTAGGAAGGAAGACATGGGATGAGGAGAGGCTAACAGGACACAAGTTATACTGTGGGACCAGTGTTCTTTAAAAGGCATAGCCTTTTTGTTCATGAGGATTTGCTAATAGTTCTTATTTTTCCCAGCCATTAGATTACTCTTTATGCAACTCCATATTTCATGAATTTTTAAAATTTGCAGATTATTAGAGTGTTTTTGTGCACATTAAAGGCACCTTAATCAGGGATTGGCTTAATCCTTTCAAAGCCCAGTGACTACAGTGCTTGTCGACAGGGAAACAGGTGGTAACAGTGAGTAAATGTTGAGCTATATTTTGTTCTATCTCCATAGCAACAAGATAGAAACACGTCAGTTAGGATACATCATTTCCAGCAAGGAAGAAAAGAAAATGAGATGTTCCTTCCTTCTTTCCATTTATCCTCAAGTCTCATTTCTGTCCTTTTCCTCTAGGAAAAAAAAGGAGGGAACATAGGTACAAAGAAATCTATTCATTACACGAATAATGTCGTGTAGGCTCTGTACAGACATCTCAAGATTAGGTCCTTTTTTCTTTGTTTCCCTCCCATATGGCAGCAGACTGCATTATCGGTACCAATTATTGATTCTCACTTTTTATTAGAGTTTTATTGCCCCATCCAATGCATAGACACTTGACTTGCTTTTGGAATGTGAGCAGAAATTATGAATGCCACACCTAGGCAAAAGCCTAAGAATCCTTACACGCTTCTGTGGTTGCTTTTGTTCCTCCTGTCACATAAATGGCATGTCCTTCAACTTGAATCCTAGAATAAAGAAGACATGTGAAGAACTGCACATGATTCCCATCAGACACAGCCACTATTTATGTGAAAAAGAAAATAATGCTTGTAATTATGAATATAAGAGACATTGAAGTCCTTTCCTAGTATACATTATCTTAGTGAAACTAATGAACAAAGAAATTGGTACCAGTTATGGGGTGCCACCAGAAAAAACAACTAATAGATTCTTAGCAGGTACAAACAATAGACTGTTACAAAGTTGTTACTGATGCCTATAAAATGAAGTAAGCCATGGTTTTTATTGATAAAATGTTTTCTCAAATTTTCCTGTATGTAAGTTGTTATAAGTTTATGGGTTTAGGCAAAGAGATTGGGAATGTGAAGCTAACTAGCATGACTTAGCTGTTATTGGTTACTGTAAAAGGTATTATGTGAAAGAGAAAATTCTAGAAAATAATCTGTGAATTTGATAGCAAAATTGAAATATGGAATTGTTTATCCTCTCTAAACAATGAAAGGTGAAACAGAAACAAAGATCAAATATCAGTGTTAAAGCAAAGTCCAAACCAAGAGTGTGGCCTCAAGGGTGTGGCCTCATATCTTTTGTTACAACCTCTGAATTGATTAAAGGGAGCATTCAGTCAACAAATTTAGCTTCACAAAATGTCTCAAGAGACAAAAGAGACTAAGAATTTGACTCTGTGTTGGAGGTGTGATCAATTTGAGTTACATCAATTTACTTCAGATTACTCTAAGCCACAAGTGGAGGATGTCTTTGAAAGAATTGTGGGTGTGGTTACTATCACACTGGAATTTTACAAAATAAAAGCTAAATACGTGTAGAGACAGCTGTACTGTCAAAAAGACAACCGCCTTTATTAAAATATGCTGTGGCCATTTAATACATAAAATGATCGTTGGACCTCCAGTAATCTGCTTGTCCCCAAGGAGGAAATACTATTTAATGCCCTATGCCAATATGGCCAAGGAGGATGATGGATAACCCTCTACTCTCAGACAGTAGAGTGAAGAATCACAGAGAATGGAAACCTGCTCCAAGAGAACACACCTAATAAAAGAAGACTGTCCTTCAATTAGCTAGTAGGGACACAATGTTTGTGCAGAAGGATTTCAGAATTCTTATAATGAAAGCTGAGTCCCTCCCAATCTTCCAATCTTCCCCCTTTAGAAAGAGAGTATTTATTGAAATATCCCTGCCCTGATATTTTATGCTGATTTCATTCTGGGCAGAGAGCTTAATTTATATATATATATATATATATATATATATATATATATATATATATATATATATATATATCTTTGGATAATAAAGAAACATTATAGATTAGAATGTTATCATGAGATACAGACCTTTAACTATGATGGTGTGGTTAGATGACACTAATGGAGATTTCACTTAGAGGAGGGAGTGAATTCTGCACACTTGAGGGAAGGAAGTAATATTTGTAACAAGGTTTGGATTATGGTAGATTCCATTGTTGTACACAATTGTTCCTTCCCTACTTCCTTGAAAAAACGATATACTTTATGTTCCATAGACATTGGGCTTGGACATAGAACTGTCTTTGGAATGTGAGTTGAGGTGGTGAATATCACATCCAACCAGCTAATTCACCCATCCCAGGATGTGTTATTACCTTTATTTTTACTATAAAAACGTGATGTAATATTTGGTCTGGATCCCAGAATATACATAAAGGAAAGCTGTAGTTGACCACTATTGATAAATACATGAGCAAGATATAAGTGTGATTTTCAGTTCAATGAAATTTGGGGGAGGGGGTCTTTGGTATTATAGTATAATTTGAAGATATGTTTTCAGCAACAAAATCTCAGAAAAAGTGTCTTTAGCACTTCATTTGACATATAGCTACATATAGCTTAAGTTTCAGACATCCTGATCTATGTACAAATCTGCCTGCACGTAGGTTTTGTGTGTGTGTGTGTGTGTGTGTGTGTGTGTTTTAATATTAAGAAAAAAAAAGATGGTGAGAAATCCTGTGTGATTTGCCCTATGTGAGGGGCAGTCCTATATAGGGTATCTGAACTGGAGGGGCCTGAGGAAGTAACATGTGTTTTGCAGTCTGGGAGGATATGGGTTCTGAACCAGGTGAGAAGGCACAGAGGAAAAAAAATGTAGTTGCCATGAGAGAATGGTTACATATTATAAACACACTAACTAAGTACATTTTTAAGGATATTGGAAACCAGGATTTCACTCTTGGAGAATGGACTTTCACACATTCAAAATCTTGTGCTGGGTACTGTCCTTCGATATTTTTCTTACCTTATTGGGGTTCCCACACCCTGTCCTGGGCCATCACAACTACCTCTGAAGTCGCCTTTCCCCAAACCCATATACAGTGTGTCTTCCTTTCACTAACTTTCTTACCCTTTTCTATGCATGAAGGAGAAGATTTAGGTACTTGGGATAACCCACCCATGCCCACAGTTAGTGTGTGAGTTATGGAAAGAACTGTGCCACACTCTAGCTCTCTACTCACTCTCCCAGATACCTACTACCAATTTTCTTAACTGGTGGGTTTAAAAATAGCATTTTAACAAAGTTAAGCCTGAATACCAGCTTATACAAGAAATTTCCAATTAGGGCCCATGGGTGTCTCAGTTGGTTAAGTGTCCAACTTCAGCTCAGGTCATGATCTCACTGTTCAGGGGTTTGAGCCCTGTGTTGGATTCTCTGCTGACAGCTGGGAGCCTGGAGTCTGCTTTGGATTCTGTTTCTCTCTCTCTCTCTCTCTGACCCTCCCCACTCATTCTCTCTCTCTTTCTCTTTCTCTCTCTCTTCTCTCTCTCTCTCTCTCTTTCTCTCTCTCTTCTCTTCTTTCTCTTCTCTTCTCTTCTCTCTCTCAAAGAATAAATAAAAATTAAATAATTAAAAATAAATTTCCAATTAAATATCTTGACTTTTATAAGTTTACACTTGATTAGCTCATATCTCTCAGGAAATTTAGAGATCAGAATGTTAAAACAAGGATTGTGTGAAGAATTCAAAATAATTTACTTAGATGTTCTACCCTGAAGGAGAGGAGCATAACTCCCTACTCAAGTGTGAACTGTCCAAAATGATTCCCTTCCAATGATTACAGTATGGAAGGGGATTAAAAGAGTAACTTCTGTGGAGAAATCTGACAAACACGACCAAGTTTCAAGGCCAACATCAACAGTGATAAATTACATTGATGACATATGACCTTGATATGATATGATGGAAATGGCACATTATCTCGGTAGTCTTCATCCCCAAATCCATAACCCCAGTTTAATCATGAGGAGAACATTAGGTAAATTCTGATAGAGGAGAAATTTACAAAATACCTGACCAGTACTCCTCAAAATGGTCCAGGGCATAAACAACAGAAAAACTATCACAGCCAAGAGGAGACTTAGGAAACATGATGACTAACTGTGATGCTGTGTCCTGGATGGGATCTTGGAACAACAACAGCGACAACAACAAGGCATTAGGTATAAACTAAGATAATTCAATATACTTTAGTTATTAATAATATATCAGTATTGGATCATTACTTATGAGAAAGGTAATTACTTATTAACTGAAGATGTTAATAATAGGGAAAACTGGGCATGTGGTATATGGGAACTCTCTGCACAATCTTTGCAACTTTTCTTTAAATATAAAGCAAGGCACCTTCACTCATCTTCCCTTCAATGAATCAGGGAAGGTAAAGCACAACATGTAGAAGTCCTCCTGAAAAACCCTCCATCATGGAGAGACACCTCTGTTTACTCTACTCAACTGTAAAAGAGGCAAAGACAGGAAGAAGATGCTACAGTGCATCAAAAACAGAAAGCAAGCATCAAGAAGCCCACTTTTAGCCCAGGACAAAAGCTACTTGTCTCCTACACATGAAAATTATCCACCAAAGGTTTTCAGAATCATAATTCCATCTATTTTTCCTGAAGATATATTTCTTTAATAAAAAAAACCACCACTTCAAAGTCTCTTTGTACTGGCCTGATGCAAACAGCCAGTTGTGAGCACTTTATTACTTCCCCTCTGCCAGGCAGTTATTCTGACAATTGACAGTAGGAACAATGAGTCATATCAAGACTTGACTCACAGTTTGTACACCTAAAGGAACTAAAAAAAAAAAAAAGATGAACAGAGACCAAAGTAAGTAGAAGAAAGTAAATAATAAAGGACATGGCAAAAACACATGACGCAGAGACAAAAGAAATTAAAAAAGAAAAAAATCAATAAAACAAAGAGCTGTTCTTTGAAAAGATAAACAAAATTGATAACCCATAGCCAGACTCAACAAGAATAAAAGAGAAAGGACTCATATGAACAAAAACTGAATCCAGGAAGAAGTAGAAAATTTGAACACACCAATTACTAGTAATAAAATTGAATCAGCAATACAAAACTTTCAAAAAAATTCCAGGATTATATACATTCACAGGCAAATCTACCAAACTTTAAACAAGAATTAATACCTATTCTCCTCAAACAATTCCGGAAAGTAGAAGAGGAAGGAAAGATTCCAAATATATTCTATGAGGCCAGCATTACCCTGATACCAAAACTAGACAAAGACACTACAAAAAAAAAAAAAAAAAAAAAAAAAAAGAAAGAAATAAAGAAAGGAAAAGAAAGAAAAAAAAGAAATAAAACTGTAGGCCAGTATCTCTGGTTAACATAGAAACGAAAATCCTCAATTAAATATTAGCAAACCACATTCAACAACACATTCAAAAGATCATTCATCACGATTTTTTTAAATTAATGTTTATTTATTTTGAGAGAAAGAAAGAGCAGATTGTGAGCAGAGGAAGGCAGGGAGAGAGAGAGAGGGAGACAGAATCCAAAGCAGGCTCCAGGCTCTGAGCTGTCAGCACAGAGCCCAACGCAGGGCTCAAACTCATGACCTGTGAGATCATGACCTGAGCCAAAGTCGAAGCTTAACCGATTGAGCCACCCAGGCGCCCCTCATCATGATTAAGTGGCATCTACCCTAGGGATCCAACAATGGTTAAATATTCACAAATCAATCAATCTGATATACCACATCAACAAAACAGAAGATAAAAATTATATGGTCATCTCAATAGAGAAATAAAAGGCATTTGACAGAATTCAGCATCCATTCATGATAACAACTCTTAAGAAAGTAGATTTTGAGGGAACATACTTCATCATAATAAAGGCCATTTATGAAAAACCCACATATGGCATCCTATTCAATAGATACAAACTGATAGCTTTTCTCTAATATCAGGAACAAGACAAGGATACCTCCTCTCACCACTTTTATTCAACATAGTACTGGAAGTCCTAGCTACAACAATTAGACAAGAAAAGAAATAAGAGGCATCCATAGTGGTAAGGAAGAAATTAATTTATCACTATATGCAATGACATAATACTATACATAGAAAATCTTAAAGACACCATTAAAAAACTATTCAAAGTAATAAATTAATTCCATAAAGATTCAGGATACAAAATTAATACCCAGAATCGGTAGCATTTCTCTATACTAATAATGAATTAGCAGAAAGAGAAATTGAGAAAACAATTACATTTATAATTGCACCAAAAAGAATAACATATCTAGGGATAAATTTAACCAAGTAAGTGAAAGACCTATAGTCTGAAAACTATAAAACACTGATGAGAGAAATTAAAAATCATCCAATTAGAAAGATATTCCACGCTCATTATTTGGAAGAATTAATATTTATTAAATGTCCATACTACCCAAAGTCATTTCCAGATTCAATGTAATCCCTGTCAAAATACCAGCAATACTTTTTCACAGAACTAAAACAAATTATGATCAAATATGTATGCAATTAGAAAAGACCCCCAAAAGCCAAAGCAATCTTGAGAAAGAACATTAAGCTGGATGTATTACAATCTCAGATTTCAAGGTTTACTACCACGTCGTAGTAACAAAAATGGTGTACTACTCAAACAAAAATAGACACATGGATCAACAGAACAGAAAAGAGAGCTCAGAGATAAACCCATCATTATATGGTTAATTAATTTGAAATAGGAGGCAAGAATACGCAGTGGGGGAAAATAGTCTCTTCCGTAAATGGTGCTGGGAAAACTGGACAGCTCCATGCAAAAGAATAATACTGAACCACTTTCTTATACTATACACAAAAATAAACTCAAAATGGATTAAAAATCTAATAAAGAGTTAATATCCAAAATATAAAGGTTAATGTACAAAATATATTTGAGACTTACACAATTCAATACCAAAAACATAAATAACATGATTTAAAAATAGGCAGATGACCTAAATGCACATTTTCTCAAAGAAGACATACAGATGGCCACCAGACACATGAAAATATGCTTACCATCCCTAATTCTCAGAGAAATGCAAATCAAAACCACAATGAAATATCACTTTACATCTGTCAGATTGGCTAATATAAAAACAAAACAAAACAAAACACCAAACAAACAAAAACAAAACCAAATAAACAAAAAGCCAAGAAAGGACAAGTTTTGCCAAGGATGTGGAAAAAGAGGAGCCTTGTGCATTTTTGGTGGGAATGCAAATTGGTACAGCCACTGTAGAAAACAGCATGAAGGTCCTTCAGAAAATTAAAAATAGAAATATCATATGATCCAATAATTCCACTACTTGGAATTTATTCAAAGGGAATAAAAACACTAATTCAAAAAGATATATGTACCCTTATGTTTATTACAGATTTGTGTACAATAGCCAAGATATGGAAGCAACCTAAAGTCCATCAATAGACAAATGGATAAAGAAGATGTGGTATAGGGGTGCCTGGGTGGCTCAGTCAATTAAGTGTCCAACTCTTGATTTCAGCTCAGGTCAGGATACCATAGTTAGTGGGATTGAGCCCAAATTTGGGCTCTGGACTGACTGTGTAGAGTCTGCTTGGGATTCTTTCTCCCTCCCTCCCTCTTTCTCTGCTTGCTCCTTTATGCGCGTGCTCTCTCTCTCAAAATAAATAAACATTTTAAAAAAGGATGTGGCACACACACACACACACACACGTGCGTGCGCACAATGGAATATTACTCAGCCATAAAAAGAATGAAATCTTGCCATTCACAGCAACATGAATGTACCTAGAGGCTGTAATGGTAAGTGAAGTAAAAGAGACTGAAATAGACAAATACCACGTGATCTCAATAGCATGCAGAATCTAAAAAAAATGAAACAAATGAACAAACAAATATCAGAATCAGAACTATAAATATAGAGAACAAACTGCCGGGTTTCCAGAGAGAAGAGGATGGGGAGAAGGGCAAAATGGGTGAAGGAGACTGGTAGATACAGTCTTCCAGTTATGGAATGAGTAATTCACTGGAATAAAAGACACAGTATAGGGAATATAGTGAATGATATTGTAACAGTAAAGTATGGTGACAGATGGTAGCTACACTTGTGGTGAGCATGGCATAAAGTATAGAAAAGTGGAATCACTATGGTGTACACCTGAAACTAATGTAACACTGTGTGTCAACTATATTAAAATTAAAAACAGTTATACAATATTCCAATTAAAAAAATCTTGACTCCCATTGTGATAGCTAGACTTCCTTAGGCCTGACTTGCCTGCAAAACTTTCAGGGCAGCAAACAAGTTCCTAGGCTGCATAATGGCCTCTAGGTCTCTCTCTCTCTCTCTCTTTCTCTCTCTCTCTCTCTCTTTTGACTTGCCTGCAAACCTTTCAGGGCAGCAAACAAGTTCCTAGGCTGCATAATGGCCTCTAGGTCTCTCTCTCTCTCTCTCTCTCTCTCTCTCTCTCTCTCTCTCATACACACACACACACACACACACACACACACACACACACACACCATGCCTTTACCTGGTAGGGATGACTGTGGAGACCAGCTTTTCTCAAGAACAATTTAAGGAAACTGTGGATCCAATTTCAAGCATACTACCTTGGGTTAGGATAAGTCACACACACCATCCCCTTGGCCCCTCATTTCTGCCTCTGCTTAGAGAAAAATATCTGGGTAGCAGCAGGTTGAAATAAGGAACGGGGCCACTAGGGAGCAGAGCACAGAGTTTGTAGATGGATTTTATTTATGAAAGGCTTTCTCCTGAAATTTTATTCCCACAGACCTGAAATCAATCTTTATGAAAGTGCAGCTGTCTTGTCATCCCACATCATTTTTCATAGATTGTCAAGGTTAGTTATTTTATACTTTATCTAAGCTATATCACACACACACACACACACACACACACACACGCACACACGCACTTCAACACCTGTATTTATGCCTCATGTGTAAATGGAAATATGAGGGACAGCTGAAAGAATTAATCTGAAGTCACACTTAGGACTCTGTGTACAAAGACTAATTTTAAAAATATCCCATTAATAAACATGAGCTCAAAAAGGAGAGCAGTCAGACAGTGAAAGAAGATAAATGAACAGCACTGTCTCTCTTATCCTTGCTTTCTATGAGTCAAAGGCAGATATAGATGCAGCACAGAGACCTCACATGCCGAAACCAAACCCTCCTCCCTCTCTCTCCTTGCATTCCCTAAAACCCTCAACAAAGTTTCTCCAGCACTCATCACAGAAACACAACTGGTTTCCTGATAGATCTGATAGCAACCTTTGTTCATAATTTACTTAATTCAATTAAAACATCCTTGAATATTAGAGATCTCATATTTACTCTCTCCATCTGAGGTCCCTGCCCTGTATACATCGAAACCATCTGGGTTTCATGCTCAATGGAGAATGTGGCCAATGAGGGCAGGCTTCCATTTGGGGATCAAAATTATTCTTAAGTTGCAGCTCCTCAAGTTTATTTCTTGTCCACTTCATGCCATTATAACGTATTATCTGGGTTTGCTCATTCACTGTAGTGCTACATTTTGTGAGGTGTTCTCATGGTTCACCCATGGAGCAGGCAGTTGGTGGGCAGATTAGGGATATATCTGGGTAGATTTGCTTGGTCTATATTTATAGAGACAGCTTATCAGGAGCAAGGGCCATGCAAGAGGAGAAAGTAGTGCCAGCATCTCTCTGTCCACTCTGCCATAATTTTCCTATTTCTCCTTCAACCGTACTCTTCACATCTTCCTCCAACCCTCTGTGCTGATTTGAGGAGAAAACAAGAAACCTTTCCAGCACATAAAGAATCTTCACATTTCAGAAGGACACATACCAGTCCAGAGCTGCCACATCCCACAGCAGGGTATGATTCTTATTCCTAAGATAAGTTCAATGCAAACATTTTGGTATATTTTCAGTGAGTTGATAAGCCATTCCCTGAGCACCACATTCAGAGAAGGGCACAGCAGGATGAAAATGAGAAACAGGCTGACAGTAAGCAGAGCTTAGATTCTGACCTTGGTTTTTACTCCTTTCTGTTTTTCTCTTTAATCAATTTCCTCAACCAACAGATCTTAAGGTCCCATATATTAAACTGCAATAACTGTCATTCATTCTAAATCAAGTTCAAAAATACCTGAACTTCAATATGTTTATTCTATCAAAAAATTAGAGCCCTCGTGGTCTATACCAAGCCATACTATCCCACAGTTACCCTTTCATTTTATTTTCCTGGCAGGAAAGGAAAGTTTGTGGGAAGTCACATTTATGTTCATCTCTTTGATGATACCTCCAAAAAGTTGCATTAATACCCATGATCTCAGAGACCTAGAGGGAAGGCAGGAATTGGCAAGCAGACTGGCCCTATACTCTCTATTTTGGAGTCTCTTTCTCCCTCACTTTATGCTCCTTCTCTCTCTATCTCACTCTCTCAAAATAAATAAACTTTAAAAAATAAATAAATTCTGGTTATAAGTCCTTTGGGATTAAAAGTTCATAATTTAAATGTCCAAATTGCCAACCTTAACAAAATTGCTGCCATAAAAGTATTATCTTTCTTTTTCTTTTATTTGTAAAAATGTATTTATTTAAATTAAAGTTAGCTAACATACAGTATAGTATTGGTTTCAGGAGTAGAACCCAGTGATTCATCACTTCCATACAACACCCAGTGCTCATTCCAACAAATGCTCTCCTAAATGCCCATCACCCATTTAGCCCATCTTCCTAGCCACGACCTTTCCAGTAATCCTCAGTTTGTTCTTTCTATTTAAGAGTCTCTTCTGGTTTGTCTCCCTCTCTGTTTTTATCTTATCTTTCCTTCTTTTCCCCTATGTTCATCTGCTGTGCTTCTTAAATCCCACATTTAAGTGAAATCATATGCTATTTGTCCTTCTCTAACTTATTTCACTTATCATAATATACTCTTGTTCCATCCACATTGTTGCAAATGACATTATTTTATTCTTTTTGATCACTGAGTAATATTCCATTATATATGTGTGTGTGTGTATGTGTGTGTGTGTGTATATATATATATATATACATATATATATGTATATATATATATATCTCACAATTTCTTTGTCCATTCATCAGTTGATGGACATCTGGGCTCTTTCCATAATTTGGTTATTGTTAAAGAAAAATGATAAGAACCATATGATTCTCTTAATGAATAGAGAAAAAATCATTTGACAAAATAGAGCATCTTTGCTGAATAATAACCCTCAATAAATTAGGGATAGAAGGAACATACCTCAATGTCATAAAGGTTATATATACAAGGCCCACAGCTAATATCATCCTCAATGGGGAAAAACTAAGAGCCTTCCCCCAAAAGGTCAGCAACACAACAGGGATGATAATTCTCACCAGTGTTCCACATAGTACTGGAAGTCCTAGCCTCAGCAATCAGACAACAAAAGAAATAAAAGGCATTCAAATTGGCAAAGTAGTGGTCAAACTTTCACTTTTCACAGACGACATGATACTCTACATGGAAAACGTGAAAGACTCCACCAAAAAACTGCCAGAACTGATACATGAATTCAGCAAAGTCACAGGATATAAAATCAATATACAAAAATAGATTGTATCTATATATAACACTAATAATAAAGCAACAGAAAGAGAAATTAAGAAATAGACCCCATTTACAATTGTACCAAAAACCATAGGAAACCTAGGAATAAATCTACCTAAAGAGGTCAAAGATCTGTACCCTGAAAACTATAGAAAGGTTATGAAATAAATTAAAGAATACACAAAGTAATGGAAAAATGTTCCATGCTCATGGATTGGATAAACAAATATTGTTAAAATGTCTATACTATCCAAAGCATTCTACACATTCAAGGCAATCCCTAGAAAAATAACACCAGCATTCTTCACAGAGATGTTCTATAATAAAAAATTCTAAAATTTGTACGGAACCTAAAAGACCCCAAATAGCCAAAGTAAGGTTTGAAAAGAAAACCAAAGCTGGAGGCACACAATCCCGGACTTTAGCCTGTAATACAAAGGTGTAATCATCAAGACAGTATGGTACTGGCACAAAAACAGACACATAGATCAATAGAACAGAATAGAGAACTCAGAAATGGACCCATAAATGTATGACCAACTAATCTTCAATGAAACAAGAAAGAATATCCAATAGAAAAAAAAAAAGATAATCTCCTCAGCAAAAATATTGTTTAATAAATATTTACCTACTTCAGTGTCATTGAAATGTTTTCTAAGTCTTCATTATTTCTAGAAGATTTTTTCCCCACATCTAAGACCCTTACACACTGTATTGATTACATATGGTGTGAACTGGAGGGGGCAGACACATGTTTTTTCTTACCTGTTATGGGTTGATGTATATTATGAGACTTCAGTACTTCATTTCTGTTCTCTTGCCAGACAAAGTTTCTTAAAATGAGAAGCAGAAATAAGGATTAAAGTAAACCCAAATCCTTTTCTCCAGGAACTCCACAGAATCTCAAAGTGAATATCTCTGAAAGACCCACACTCAGCCCTGATAGGAGTGGAAGGGAAGAATGCAACCATTGTGGAAGACACTCAAAGCCCTCTCTGTAGGGTAGCCACTCTTCAGAGAGAAGGACAATAATGGAGGAGGGCACTTGTAGAGCACAATTCTAAAATCTTCTCCATGCCAGGGACAAGGAAATACTCTCCACTCCAGCTCCCTCCAGCCTTTCTGTCTCACCTAAGAGAACAATAAAACAAAATGCAAAACATAGTCAACATAGGATTTACGGAAATAGATTTAAAATGTCATAACCAACAAAGGGAGTGAAAATTAGGCCATAGGGTTTGAGGGAAGTTTTACAACTAGAATAATGATATAAACACTTTGTGAAGACCACAGCTCTCAGACACATGCAAACCAAAACCCTGATATTTACTCAAGATTATAGAATGCTCCCCATCTTTCAGACCTTATGACCCCAGCAAGGCAGTCCCAATATAATGAAGTGGATTACAGCTGAAACAGCTGCAAGATACAAATATTCTAAGTAGTAAGACACAGGGAATTCCCAAAGCTAAAACAGGAGACAAACACAAAGTCATAAAGGAATTTGAAGCCTCTGGTACCTATAGCTACAACAAACGTTAAACAAAACACAACTTCAGGCCAAATTAACACAAATCCTCACACAAAAGTCCTAGTTACCTCAGTTACTAATAGCTGATGTAATATGTCTAGCTTTCAAAACAAAAACCCATGCTTTAAAAAGAAAAAAAAACACAGAATGCATAAATAATTCAATTATCAGAACCAGACTCAGTTATAACACAGATGTTGGAATTATCAGACAAGGAATTTAAAATAGCTATACTTAATGTAGTAAGAGTTCCAATGGAAAACCAGAAAGCATGCAAGAAGAGATGGCTAATCAATGGAACCAGAGATATGAAAATTCTAAGAAAAGAATCAAAAGAAAATATTAGATATGAAAAAACACAGTAACATATATGAGAAGTGTCTTTGACAGTCTTTTTACATGGCTGAGGAAAGACTCAAAGAATGAACAACAATATAAAAGAAAACAGAATGGATCATTCAAGAACTGCATTACAGTAACAGATGGCATATTAATATATACAGAAAAGTTAAAGACTCCACCAAAATAATATTAGAACAAATAAATGAATTCAATAAAGTTACAGGATACAAACAAGGGAGGCAACAATAAACAATGGGGCAGGGGCTGCCTGGGTGGTTCAGTAGGTTGAGCCAGTAGATTGATTTTAGATCATGGAATGATCTTACAATTCATGGGATTGAGCCCCACATAGGGCGTCATGTTGACAATGCAGGGCCTCCTTGGGATTCTCTCTCTCCATCTCTCTTCCCCTCCCTCACTCACATTCTCTTTCAAAATAAATAAATAAACTTAAAAAAAGAATATACAATGGGGATAAAACAGATTATTCAATAAATGGTTGTTGGGAAAACTGGACAGCCAGGGAATGAAACTGGACTACTTTCTTACACCATATACAAAATAAACTTGATAGGTTTAAAGACCTAAATGTCAGACTTGAAACTATAAAACTCCTAAAAGAATATATATGCAGTACCTCTTGGATATCAGCCTTAACAATATTTTTCTGGATGTTTATCTATAGTCCAGGGAAACAAAAGCAAAATAAACAATTAAGACTACATGAAAATAAAAAGACTTTACACACTAAAGAAAACCATCAATAAAACAAAAAGCAATCTACTAAATGGGGAATGATATTTGCAAATAATATATTTTATAAGGACTTCATATCCAAAATATATACAGAACTAATATAAGTCTACATTTAAAAATAAATAATCCAACTTTAAAAATGGACAGAGGACCTGACTAGACATTTTGTCCGAAGAAGACAAATAGATGCTGTACCACCTCATAATCTGTCAGAATGGCTAAAATTAACAACTCAGGAAACAACAGATATTGGCGAGGATGCAGAGAAAGGGGAAAAATTTTGTGTTGTAGGTGGGAATGCAAACTGTTGCAGCGACTCTAGAAAACAGTATAGAAGTTAAAAAAAAATTAAAAATAGAGCTATCCTTCAACCCAGCATTGTGTACTACTAGGTTTTTACCCAAAGGATAAAAAATGTACATTCAAAGGGGCACATACACCGAAATGTTTATAAGCAGTGCTATTAATAATAGCCAAATTATGGAAAACAGCCAAATATCCATTGACTTATGAATGGATAAAGAATATGTGGTTTATATGTATACACACACACACATACACATGCACACACACACAATGGAATACTACTTGGCTATAAAAATAATGGAATCTTGTCATTTATAGCAACGTGGATGGAAATAAAGTGTAGTACGCTAAGAGAAATAAGTCAGTCAGAGAAAGACAAAATCATATGATTTCATTCATATGTAAAACTTAAGAAACATATGAACATAGGGGAAGGGAAAGAAAAAAATAAAAAATAATTAAAAAGCAAGGCAAACCAGAAGAAACTCTTAAATACACAGAACAAACTGCGGGTTGTTGGAAGGGAGGTGGGTGGAGGGATAGGCTACATGGCTGATGGGTATTAAGGAGGGCACTTGTTGGAATGAGCACTGGGTGCTCATATATGATAGTGATGAATAACTGGGTTCTACTCCTAAAACCTATAGTGTATGTTAACAAACCTGAATTTTAAAAAAAATTAAAGAAGACAAATGGATAGTGAACAGACACATGAAAAGATGCTCAACATTATTAATTATCAGGGAAATGCAAATTAAAATCTCAATTAAACACTCTCCTTATTCTCCATCAATAGTTTTGTTAAAAATGTTTACACTACCTAAAGCAATCTACACATTTAATGTAATAAATATCAAAGAACCACCACCATTTTTCACAGACCTGGAGCAAACAATCTTAAAATTTGTATGGAACCACAAAAGAGCCTGAATGGCAAATCAGTGGCAAAAAAAAAAAAAAAAACAACAATGGCAAAAAAAGAAAAACAAAATTGGAGGCATAATGATTTTGGATTCCAAGTTACATTATAAAGCTGTAGTCATCAAGACAATATGGTACTGGCAAAAGAACAGACACATAGATCAATGGAACATAATAAAAAAAACCAGAAATGGATCCACAACTATATGGTCAACTAATCTTTGACAAAGCAGGAAATAATATCCAGTGTGAAAAAGAAAGTCTCTTCAACAAATGATCTTGGAAAACCTGGACAGCAACATTCAGAAGAATGAAACTGTACCACTTTCTTACACCATACACACACAAAAAAAATTCAATTCACCTACATGTGAGACAGGAAAGCATCAAATCCTAGAAGAGAACACAGGTAGCAACATGTTTGATCTCAACTGTAGCAACCTCTTACTAGACATTTCTCCAGAGGCAAACATGAACTCTTGGGACTTCATCAAAATAAAAAGCTTTGGCACAGCAAAGGAAACAATCAACTAAACTAAAATGCAGCCTACGGAATAGGAGAAGAGATTTGCAAATGACATATCTGACAAAGGGTTAGTATCCAAAATCTATAAAAAAATCATCAAACTCAACAAGCCAAAAATAAATAATCCAGTTAAGAAATGGGCAGAAGATATGAATAGACACTTTTCCAAAGACATCCAGTTGGCTAACAGGCACAATGAAAAGATGCTCAACATCACTCAAAGCCAGGTAGATACAAATCAAAACCACAATGAGATACCACCTCATGCCTGTCAGAATGTCTAAAATTAACCACAGAAGACAAACATGTGTTACTGGGGATGGGGAGAAAAGGGAACACTATTGCACTATTGGTGGGAATGCAAACTGGTGTAGCCACTCTGGAGAACAGTATGGAGATTCCTCCAAAAATTAAAAATACAATTACTCTATGATTCAGCAATTGCACTACTAGGTATTTACCCAAAGAATACAAAAATATAGATTTGAAGGGGTACATGCACCCTGATGTTAATAGCATCATTATCAACAATAGCCAAATTATGGAGAAAGCCCAAATGTCCATCGACTGATGAAAGGATAAAGAAGATATAGTATGTATATGGAATGGAATATTATTCAACCATCAAAAAGAATGAAATCTTGTCATCTGCAACAACATGGACAGAACTGGAGGGTATTATGCTAAGCAAAATAAGTCAGTCAAAGACAAATATCATATGATTTCACTTATATGTGGAACTTAAGAAACAAAACAGATGAGCTTATGGGATGCAGAAAAAATGAGAGAGAAATAAATTGTGAGAGCCTCTTAAAAATATAGAACAAACTGAGGGTTGATGGAGGGAGGTTGGTGGGTGATGGGATAGATGGGGATGGGTATTAAAGAGGATACTTGTTATGATTAGCAGTGGCTGTTGTATGTAAGTGATGAGTCACTGAATTCTACCTCTGAAACTAATATTGCACTCTATGTTAACTAACTAGAATTTAAATAAAAATTTGAAATGAAAAGACCTGATATCACAGTTTGTGATCAGGTCATGGTCTCACATTTCATGAGACTGAGCCCCATGTTGGGCATCGTGCTGACATCAGGGAGCCTGTTTGGTATTCTCTCTCTCCCTCTCTCTCTGCCCCTCCCCCACTTTCTCTCTCTCTCTCTCTCTCTCTCTCTCTCTCTCTCTCTTTTTCTCTCTCTCTCTCTCAAAATATATAAATAAACTTAAAATAAGAAAACAAAGCAAAACACAATGATATATCACCTGATACTAGTCAGAATGTGTGTAAAAAAACAAGAAAGGAAAGAAAGAAAGAAAGAAAGAAAGAAAGAAAGAAAGAAAGGAGACAGAGATTGAATAAGTTTTGGTAAGGATGTGGAGGAAAAAAACTACCCTTGTGCATTGTTATTAAAAATATAAATTTGTGCAGCCACTATGCAAAGACTATGTACGTTCCCCAAAATATTAGAAATAAAAATGCCATACTACTCAGTAGTTCCACTTATGGATAGTTATCCAAAGAAAATGAAACCAATTTGAAAAGACATATGCACTCATATGTTTATTGCAGCATTATTTACAACATCCAAGGTATGGAATCCACCTAAGTGCCCATTTATGAATAAATGGATAAGAAAGATGTTGCATGCATATCCAATGAAATATTACTCAGCTATAAAAAATGAATGTGTCATTTATGACAACATGGATGAGCCTGCAGATTATTATGCTAAGTGAAATAACTTGGACTGAGAAAGACAATAGTATTTGATTTGTAGGACAAAGAAACTTATAAATATCAAGAAAAAAGTGGCAGTTGCCAGAAGGAAGGAGATGCAAGGATAGATGGACTAGGTGAAGGGGATTAAGAGGTACTAACTTCCAGTTATAAAATAAATAACTTATAGGGATGAAAAGTATACCATAGTGTGTATATTCAATAATATTGTAATAAATGTATGGTGACAGAAGATAACAACACTTATTGTGATGGGCATTTTGCAATGTTTATAATTGTTGATTCACTATGTTGTACACCTGAAACTAACATAATACTATATGTGAACTATACTTCACTTTTAAAAAATTAAAAATTAAGATTTAGGCTTTTGGTAATGAAAGGAATGTCACTGGGATAAAAAGGTACAGCACAACGTTTTATGGTGATAAATGGTAGTCATATTTGTGGTGAACATGACATAAAGTACAGACTTGCAGAATCACTATGTTGAACATCTGAAACTAATATAGCATTGTGTATCAACTATATTTCAATTTTCAAGTAGTTTAAAGTAAAACTAAAAACTAAAATTAAAAAAATTATGTAACAATATGGAAAGGTATAACCTACTCATATCTGAATTATCAGAATGATTAAGAAGGAAAGAATAGAGAAGAATAAGTATTTTAAGTTAAAAAAATCTTACCTACAAAAGAACAAGGATAGGAATTAAAGCAGAAAAGAATCAATATGATAGTTTGCTTGTTTGTTTGAAAACCTCTAGCTAGGATAGCTAATAGAAAAGAGAGAACATACAAATAAGCAATATCACAAATGAGAGAGGAAATTTCACTACTGATTCTACAGCTATTAAAAAGACAATAAAATCGTACAGTAAAGACTTCAATGTCCACAGGCTTGATAACTTAGATGAAATGGATTAATTACTTGGAAGACACAACTACCAAAACTCAATCAAGGAGAAATAGATGAATAGTATTATATCCATTAAATAGATTGACTTGATAATTAAAATATTCCAAAAATGAAAGCATTAGGACCAGAGGGTTTTAGTGATGAATTCTAATAAATATTTAGAAAAGAAATAATACCAAAGTTTTACAATTCTTCCCCACAAAACAACTAATGGGAGCACTTCCCAGCTCATTTTATGAGACCAGCATTTAACTAATACCAAAACCAGGAAATTACATTGTAAGAATAGAAAACTAAACACTGGTATCTCTCAAGAACATAGATGCAATTACCTTTAATAAAATATTATTTAGAAATGTATAAAAAAGATTATATAGGATGACCAGAAGATATTAATTCAAGGTAAGACTGGTTCAACATTTGTAAATCAATCAATATAATTCATCATATTAAGTCTGAATAAGGAAAAAATGCAATCATATCAATAAAGCATAAAAAGTATTTAACAAAATTCAGTACCTATTCATAATAAAAACTATAAAGAGAAAAATAAAAATGGGAGGAATTTTCTTAACCTAATAAAGGGTATATATATAAAAATATCAACATCTAAAATCTAAATATAACATTATAATGGTGAAAGACAATGCTTTCCCATTATAATCGGGAACAAGGCAAGTATGTCTCTCTTACCACTCTTATCCAACATTATACTGGCTCTCTCACTAGTACAATAAGACAAAAAGAAATAAAAGGTATACACATTGAAAAAGAATAAATAAAGATATTTTTATTCACAGATGACATAATTCTCTATGTAGAAAGTCTCAAAGAATTTACAAGAAAGCTTCTGGTACTAACAAGTAACATAACAAGGTTGCAGGATACACTGCTTTCTTATAAATCAAAATAATAACTATCAGAATTGAAATTAAAAAAATAATATTTACAATAATACCAAGAAATGAAATACTTAGGTATAAATATGTGCAGGATTTCTATGAATAAAAGTAATTAAAGAAATCAAGTAAAATCTAACTAAATGGAGAGGTATTCCCTATGGAAAGACTCACATTGCTAAAATGTCAGTTCTTCCCAACTTATTCTATAGACTTAGTAAAATCCCAATCAAAATCCTAGGAAGCCATTTTGTAGATATCAACTGATCACAAAATGTATATGAGAACACATAGGACCTAGAATAGTCAACACAAAACTGAAGAAGAACAAAGTTGGAGGACTCACACTACCAGATTCAAAACTTAATATAAAGATGCAGTAAACAAGACAGTATGATACTGGCAAAAAAATCCCACAAAATACACACACACACACACACACACACACACACACACACACAACAAAAAACTAACAAAAAGAATAAAAATGAAGACACACAAAAAGTAGATTAATGGAACAGAATAGAGAGCCCAGAAAAAGTCCCATATGAATATAGTCAATTGAGTTTTGGCAAAAAAGCAATCCAATGGACAAAGAATAATTGTCAACAAATAGCACTGGAACAATTGGACATACATATGCTAAAAGATAAACCTAAACAGAAATCTTACTCCACACAAATATAGTTTCTAAATGGATCATAGACTTACTGCAAAACCATAAAAGATATAGAATAATACATAGGAAAAAATGTAGGTGACTTAGAATTTGGTGATGCATTTTTAAAAATTTTAATGTTTTATTCATTTTTGAGAGAGAGAGAGAGAGAGAGTGAGCAGGGGAGGGGCAGAGAGAGAGGGAGACACAGAATCCACAGAGCCTGATGTGAGGCTTGAACTCATGAACAGTGAGATCATGACCTGAACCGAAGTCAGATGCTTAACTGACTGAGCCACCCAGGTGCCCCTTGGTGATGCATTTTTAAATGCGACATCAAAAGCCTGACTCATAAAATAAAAAATTGATAAATTGGACTTTATTAAAATTTAGAACCATTTTGCAAAAAACATTTGTTAAGAAAATGACAAGTCAATCCACATACTGGTAGCAAATCTGCAAAACACATATCAGATAAGTAATAACACATATCATTAAGCAATATCTGCATATTATATCCACAATATGCAGATATCACTTAAAATTCAAGAAGAATAAATTTAATAACCACATCAAAAATAGGCAAAAGATTAAACAAGTGTCTCATCTAAAAGATATGCAGATAAAATATAAGCATATAAAAATGTTCAGCATTATTTGTTATTTGGGAAATGCAAATTAAAATAGCAATGAGATACTATTACATCTATTAGAATGGCTAAATTCCAAACAACTGACAAAACCATTTGTGGGTGAAGATTCAGAGACCAGCATCATTCAGTCCTTGCTGGCACAAAAGCAAAATGGCACAGCCACTGTGAAAGATAGTTTGCAATGTCTCATAAAGCTAGCCATAGTATTACCATACAATTAACATACCCAGGTATTTGACCAGTTGATTTGAAAACTGACATCCACAGAAATCCTGCATTTTTTACATAAAGCTGTTACATAAAATTTTCTCATAATTAGTAAAAACTGAAACAATCAAGATGTCCCTCAATAAATAAACAAGCTGTGTTATATCCTTACATTGGGATACTATTCAGCAATAAAAGGAAATGGGCTATCAAGCTCTGCAAAAACATGGAGAAACCTTAAATGTATATTATCAAGTGAAGTAATCCAGTCAGGAAAGGCTACTTACTGCATAATTCCATTTATATAACATTTTTGAAAAGGCAAAACAGTGGAGACGGTGCCTCTACCAGCAGTGCCAGGGGTTGGGAGAGGTGCACCATTGCATCGCTGAGGAGATATTTTTAGGGCAGTGAAACTATTCTGTATAACACTCTAATAGTGGATATATAACATGTCACATTTACCAAAACCCATAGAATTGTACCACACAACCACAACACCCCCACATTCATAGTTGAAAGCATTAAGTGCAGGAAAGACCCAGTCCCTATGGTCATTTTTTGACATAAGGGAAATTACTCTGCAGACTAGGCAATTCATACTCTTAAACCCACACACTCTCTACTCTTCCATGGGGTTGCAATCATCTTTATCTCTTAAATAGAAACTTGCACAGAATCCCTTTAAAGAGGCTGACAGAGCTACTGGGAATAAGAGGGTTAACTGAGAAGGGAGGCCACCAGGAAGCAGTCATCAACTTTATCCTCATTCTCTTAAGCTTTTAATTATGTTTTGTGAAATATCAGTTATTCTTTTATTCTGTATCATAATTCCAAGATGATGAGGTCTGTAAAATTTTGAACTTATTTTACATCTAAACTTGGGACACTCAAAGCCATTCCAAATTTCAGACCACTGGTGAGGTGAATACGACAAGACACACAAGAGCTGCACAATTCTGGTGAAGTGTTTACATCTGGAGCGATAAGTGAGAAATGCTTTATTAATAATCATGACGCCACTAGGAGATAAGGAGAAGATGGAGGGAGAACAGAGAAATGATGACAATGTACAGCCTCATCCCCTCTTTTGCACAAACACCCCAACGAAGAGCTCAGGGCTGGTCCAAGAGGCTACTCAGACACTGACTGCAATGCACAGAGAGGAGTGCGCAAGCAAGCTCCCAGAAGACCCCTCCCAGCACTGAGAGACATAGGCCCCCACCCTTCCCCCTCTGCTGCTACAAACACAAGTGGTTCCTCAGTCAGGAGCTTTGTTTTCAGAAACAAAGCCTTTTACTCATGGGCCTGAAATCAGCTTTTACTCAAGAGTCCCAATTTCAAACATTCAAGCTTTACTACACTAATGAACATAACAAATGTTAAAAAAAAAATTCCCTTCCAGCAGACTAATCACCTTTGTCATCAAAAGGACAAAAAAGAAACACCTGCCCCCGGATGACACTGGGCTGAGCCAAACTACACCTACTTGTGGCCTCTCCTTGGATAATTACGTAGAATATCATTAGTACCCTGTACCAGTCCTGAGCTAGGTACCCTTCTGGGAATGGAGAGGTAAAGTTGGGGGAAGGCTTTCATTGAACACAATTTGCATTTCTGATATTAGGGTCTCCTAAGGCTATGTTTTTTTTTTCCTTTTTCTTTTTCTCTTTTGAGTTGTTCTTGAAGTCACCCTTGGCTCTATGAAGTTCTTAACTCACCTCTTGTCGAATTCCATCTGCCTTTTAACTCCACATCTTAAACCATAGATGATCAGGACTTCTCCATTCATCCACACCTGAATCAAAGACCCCAAATATTTCATCCCAAATGTCCACACCCACAGTTGCATTTGGATGGGGAGCAGATGGGCAGAAAAGCAATTTATTTGGAGCCACTGAAGGCTGTCTTCATAGTAATAGAATAGAAAATGGCTGATGAACGGCTGTCAGCCTAAAGGAAAGAATGGTGGGTTAGAAGGTTAGGCAGAGCATTAGCCCTCTGGATCTCCCTAATATTCCCACCCTTGCTTCTGCTGTGACCCTAAAGGAGACACAAGCACAATGAAGAACTTGCCAGGCATCAAAGAAAGTGCAAGGCCGGAAGCCCCCTCCTCTCAACGGGAGGGCTCACCACTTGCCCCTCCCTCCAGCACCGCTCCCTCCCAGCTGTCTGTCCACACATTTGTTCTCAGAAACAAAGCTCTCACAGGCACAGACCCGCACTACAGATTTCCCAAGAATACCCCCAATCTTAACATTATGCTTAGAGTCTTGTCAAATAGGAGGAATATCACATATGAAGTACATCCCTGCCTGTTAGCAGCAACAGAATGCTGGGTTTGGGAGATGTCAAATAACGAACGTTGTTGTCACTATTTCAGAAACCTTGATGGAACTACCTGAAGCTTTAATGATTTATTCATTCAGCCTTCACTGAGACTCCTCTCTCCTTTACATTCTTAATTCGTATTGTCCAGCCCCAGCTTTAAGCGATTTGCTGTCTGAATCTAGAGACACTCAAGGTTTTTGTTAACCTTTTATTCCACATAGGAACCAGAGATCCCTTCAGACCTTTCTGTAGCCGATCAACAAATTAAGGCAACTTAAGTGGAGGCAATTTAAGTCGGAACGGTTGTAGAATACAAAATAGATGATTAGGGCTCTTAAACCTAGGAAGAAGAATAGGTGGGGAGGGTTAGAATGGAGCAACAGTACAGCCAGCATCTCCCTCGCCCCCATACGCCTCCCCCATCAGTTTACCCCTGTGAAAGAAGAAAAGAGCACAAGCACAAAGAAGACCCTTTGGTGTACAAAGCCCAGCAGGGAGACCATAATGCACAAAGAAGACTTACCCTTGTCTTCTTCCCCCACACCATACTCCATGCCTGTCAGCAGCTGGTTCTCATGCACAACCTCTCCAGACACACAGTCTGGACACCACATTCTCTGAAGTGCCACAATTTCAAGCATTCTGCAGTGGATTTATTCATGTCTGGTGTCTTCTGAGTCCTACAGTCATTTTATCTAAGGACTGGATTGTGAAGAGAAGCTAATAGAGAAGCAGTGGACATTTCTGAAATGGAAGCAAATTTTCCAAGCCTACAACTACCTTGTTCTATTTCTGATACTGTTTCAGCCCTCTGAGCCATTACTACTCAGTTTGTTTAATTGAAATATCTTTTCTGGGGTGCCTGCATGCTTAGTCTGTTAAGTGTCCTACTCTCCATTTCGGCTCAGGTCATGATCTCGTAGTTCATGTGTTCAAGCCCGGAGTCAGGCTCTGCACTGACAGTGTGGAGCCTGCTTGTGATTCTCTATCTCCCTCTCTATCTCTGCTGTTCCCCTGCTAATAGTCAGTCTCTCTCTCTCTCTCTCTCTCTCTCTCTCTCTCTCTCTCCTCTTTCAAAAATTATGAAAAGGAAAAACATTTAAAAAAGAAGAAAATCTCCTAACATGATCTGTAACATATATGCTCTAGGGGGCCCAATTAATCCACATAGGAACTCAGTACTCACAAATGTCTGAAGATATTAACCAGAGTCAATCATTTGAGGCAAAGTTCATGCTGCTCTGTAAGAGACATACTGCTGCTCTGTAAGAGAGATACTGCACAATTTGTCTGTCAAAACCTCAAATTTAGAAGGAAGGAGAAGGGGGTAGATGAGAGAGGGAGAACAAAAAACAAGCCCACATTCCCATACCTCTCTGTCCCACCCCCATTTCTACAGGGAGCTGAGACAAAGGAGAAGCCAGTGCTCCTAGAAGGCTTTCCTTAGGTCAGAGGGTCCCCTTTTATCCCCCTCTCTTCCCCTACACTCTCCTTCTCAGCACTCTGACACTGGTGGCTTTGTCTTCAGAAATAATGCCTGTTATACCACATTTCCCTTGGATAGCCCTAATTTTAATCATTTTCCCTTGTACCTGGCCACATGATTGAACATTAGTCCTGCATCCATTCTCAGCACCCGAGCAATAATGAATGCAGCCAAGAGCACAAAGCACAAATTTATGACAGAAAGGCATTGCTATCTGTTTTTCCCTTTAGTCTTTATGATGCCTTCTTATGCTGTCAAGCTCTTAACCCACTCCTTGTCAAAGCCCTACAGCCTTTTCATTCTGTGTTAAACATCCACCCACCCACCCACCCACACATACAGACACACATATGCAGAATATTTCCCTCTACACATATATCAGGGATCTTAGTTGTCTATTTCAAATCTGAGAGACCTGCAATTAGATGTAGGAAGGGACCGCAGAATGAGGTAATTTTTGAGGAGTAAAGGTTAGGCTGGGCTCTTTACTAAGACACCAAAGAGTGGCTTATCAAATACAAGGAGCTCATAGAAAGGGCAGGCAGATAGAAAAGGGCAAGATCCATCAATTGCCACTGCCAATACTGTTGCTGAATACTAAGATGCATTTGTGTAGGGTGAGACTCTATAAGAAAGTACAAAGAGATGATGGAAAGCTGTATCCTGAACAATTCCCAGAGTTTAGAAAGGGTTGTGAGATATTGAGTTATGACCAGGCAAAGTAGTCTTTCTTGGGCACCTGGGACATTAAGTAATGGCACCAGAAGGGGGATACCTTAATTATTGTGATAAAGTATCCCTAGAATAAAGCTACTAGAGATCTGATACACCAAGATTTAAATAAGCTACAAAAAGATCACACTCATTCAATACATATTTTATTTTTTATCTTTTTATGAATTTCATTTTTATTTTGGGGGGAGTGAGAGAAAACACACACATGAGTGGGGGGTACAGAGAGGGAGGGAGAGAGACAGAATCCCAAGCAGATTCTACACTCAGGGAGGAGCTCAATCATGATCTGAACTGAAATCAAGAGTTGGATGCTTAAATGACTGAGCCACCCAGGTGCCTCATGATTCAATACATATTTAATTTAATTTAATCTTATATTATTTTATTTATTATTTTATTTTTAATTTTTTAATGTTTATTTTCATTTCTTAGAATGCGAGCAGGGAAGGTGCAGAGAGAGAGGGGAACAGAGGATCTGAAGTGGGCTCTGCACTGACATCAGAGAGCCCAATGTGGTGCTCAAAATCACAAACCATAAGATGATGACCTGAGCCAAAGTTGGAGGCTTAACTGACTGAGCCACCCTGGTACCCCTCAATACATATTTTAATCACCTGTCCAAACTTCATCACTCTATTAAAGAAGATTTTAAAAAATCTAGGTGATCAACAGTGTGAAATCACAATGTTCAAAACCAACCAACCAAACTAATCATCCCCAGAAACCTCCAGATAGGCAAAGATGCAAGAATATAAGGCCCATAACGAGGAGAAAAGTCAGTTAAAATAAATAGAAAAAAATTAAAGGGGTGATGAAATTAGCAAACAATGAAATAACAAGCCACATTTTAAACATATGTCCAAACTTGAATATTAAAGAAAAAAATGGAAATTTTAGAGCTGGAAAGTATAACTAAGTGAAAATTTCACTGTACAGGCTGAAGATTAAACACTGAGAAAAATGACAAGAGAAATTAAATATATTAGAATAAAAACTATGCAAACACAGGAACAGAAATTTAAGGAATAAAACAACGGAGACATATGGGAATATAAGTTAAAAGGCAACATACAGAGTAGAAAAAAATTTGCAAACTATCTATCTGATAAGGGGTCAATATGTAAAATATATAAGGAAGTCCTACAAGTCAATAGTAAATAATAATAATAATAATAATTATTATTATTATCTAATTTTAAGAATGGGACAAGATCTGAATAGATATTTTTTGAAGGCAGATATCCAAATCGCTAACAGGTACATGAAAATGTGACCAACATTACTGATCATTTCATTTGAAAAGCAAATTAACACCATAAGGAAATACTTCATACCTGCTCTGATGGCTGTTATCAAAAAGGCAATAGATAAAAAATGTTTTCAATAATTTGGAGAAAAGTGAACCCTCATACACTGTTGATGGGAATATAAACTGGCACAGCCACTATGGAAAATAACATGGATGTCCTCAAATAGAACTGCCATATGATTCAGCAATTCTGCTTCTGGGTATATGTATCTGTAGAAAATGAAATCACTATCTTGAAGAGATATCTGTACCCCCATGCTTACTGCAGCATTATTTATAATAATCAAGACATCAAAAACCTATGTATCAATCAATGGATGAGTATATACATAATGGAATATTATTCAGCCATAAAAAGAAGAAACCCTGTGTTGCCTGGGTGGCTCAGTTGGTTAAGCTTCTGGCTCTTGATTTTGGCTCCGGTCATGATTTCACCATTCATGACATTGAGCCCAAATGGGGCTTTGCACTGACAGTGCGAAGTCTGCTTGGAATTCTCTCTTACCCTTTTCTCTGCCAGTCCCTCACTCATGCACACACAGTCTATCTTTCTCAAAATAAATAAATAAATAGAAGGAGGAGGAGGAGGGGGAGGGGGAGGGGAGGAGGAGGAGAAGGAGGAGAAGAAGAAGTAGAATGGGAAAAGGAGGAGAATGGGAAAGGAGAAGGAGAAGGAGGGTGGGGGAGGAACCCTGAGGGCATCATGCTAAGTGAAATAAGTAAGACAGAGAAAGGTAAAAACTCTGTGATGTCACTTTGTGTGATCTCACTTATATGTCAAATCTAAAGAAAGACAAACAACAAACAAACCCCCCCCAAAACACAAAACAAACTCATAGGAACAGAGAATAGGTTGGTTTCCATTGTCCAAGAAATTATGTCAGGTTTCAAGATTTTTATTCCCTTCAGTTATAGGGATAGATAGTAAGGCAATAATTGTTTTTCAAATGGTTTCAATGTACCACTGTGTCTGAAAATTTTCTGGTTTAAAATCCAACAATCATCTCTGGGTGACACCCACAGATTTTACCATAAATTTTAGTCTGCATAAATGTGAATTTAAATATACTTTCAAATTAAATCTGGGTGGTGATAATAACGGCTCCAAAGTATTGCTAAAGCCACCACTTTTTGCAATTTGAACATAACCTACCATTGTCCAGGCTACCATTTAAATATGTCCTTTTGAGTAGTTTAATAGATAGGAGTTAGCAATATTCTTAGATTCGAATATATGCCATCCAAAATCCTGATTAATTTGCTTACCAAATTAATATCTTTGGAGATTTGAAATCAGGTGTTTCCTTAGCTTTATCTTCTAGCTTTAAAAAATCCCTCCAAACTAGAGCAAACAGAGTGGATTTGTTTAGAACTCTTTAATGTTGTGGTCCAGTGGAGCATCCCATTTGTCTACCTAACCTTGATAGTACTGCATTAAGACCTTTGTGATGACCCCCTCAGTGGGTGCTTTATTCATTGATTCCTTAACTATCATTTAAAGTTTTTCATCCTTTGGGGACAAGTCCCTTTGTCTACCTCCATTTTCTTATGGATAATTTTCTTAGCTTCTACAAGACCCATAAAGGGACAAAGAAAATTGATACAGCATTTCAGACTTGCCTTATTTCTCAGCAGTAAACTTATATGGGGTGCCCTTGTGAAAGAAGCCTCCTTGACCATGGCACCTACCATGACCTGGGTAAGGATATTATTAAATGGATGGACATGCCCATCATCATAAAGCCAATCCAGCATGGCTTGCATACACAGCATATCAGCCACTTAATCTGGGAAATTTTACTTAGAGAGAAAGTAAAATTTCCTTTCACAGGGTAAACACAGCTTAAAGCGGCTTTTATTATATCAGACTAGCTTTTCCTTCAGAATTCACTTACTTTGTGTTTATATAATATACAGCTATCTGTGAATGTTCAATAGTAAACTGTGGGTTTTACATCAATCCCAAAATGCTCCTCCATAGTGCATCATTAAAAATCAAGGAGACAAGCATACTTGGGTGGCTCAGTTGGTTAAGCATTCAACTTTGGCACAGGTTATGGTCTCATGATCTATGAGTTTGAGACCCGTGTCTAGCTATGCACTGACAGCTCTCTCTCTCTCTCTCTCTCTCACTCACTCAAAAATAAATAAACATTTAAGAAAAACATCAAGTAGACAGCTTCTGAGTTTTTCTTTCTTCCTTTCTATTTGTCTTTCTAGTTGTCTTTCTTTCTTTCTTTCTTTCTTTCTTTCTTTCTTTCTATCAATCAAATGAGAAAACTGCTTCACACTGCCCCCTTCCCCCAGCTTAATTTCAGTACTTTCTTGATTTTGAGCTCCCCACAACCAGTTGGATTACCTCCTTGGTGACCAGAGGTTATTCTAGAGTAATTTTCCTTGTGTTGACTATCCTGAGGCTAGTGGCTATAGCTAAGACTGGCCAATGTTCAAGCCTAGTACAGGTCCAGGTTCTGCTCAACAATCTCCTCTACTTAATTTTAGACATAGCAAATGAAAATTACCAAGATTTTGTATATTTAGATTTTTAAAATTACTTTGAATTTCCTTAGGTATAAAATGAACCAACTTTTAAGGAGTCAGTTATATCATTTCTAAATCATATTAATAACATTTTGCCTCCAGTAGCTGATCACAACACAGCTGTTGTCTCACACTATGAGTTATTTGGTAGCCACCCATGCATCTAAGTTTTGTTATCCCTTACTCATTTGTATGAGCTCATTTTGCTATCCCTTGCTCCTTTTTCCAAATGATGTTTCCACGATTTCAGTGAGTCAGAGCCATTCCTGTGAATCTCTCTTTAGCACAAACTTGAGAACTGGGTTCCCAATACAATTTTCAGGCCCAATGATACACTAGGACTCAAAAGACTCAGAAAAGTTATTATACTCACCATATGGTTTATTATAGTGAAAGGAAACATTAAAATCAGAAAAAGGGGAGAAGTCCAAAAGAAACCAGATAAAAGCTTTCAGTTATCCTCTCCCAGTAGAGTCACATGATATGATTAATACTCCCAGAAACAATGTGTGATAATATGTGTAAAATGTTCTCAACATGAAAAGTTCAATTGAACCTTGGTGTCCAGAGTTTCTCTCGAAGGTCACTCACATAGGCATATAGCTCCTGCATGACTAACCATGACTACTCAAACTCCAGCCCCCCAAAGTAAAATGAGGCATTCACCTTAAAACACATTGTTAACATAACCTATCTGATTAATCTCGTTCTATGGGAGCCAAGGCCCCCATAAAAAACAAACAAACACTCTTATCAGGCAGAGTATCCTAAGGACTTAGAGAGATTATCTCCCAGAACCAGTCCAAAGGCCAGTCCTGAAGAGAGGTATTGGAAATATCTAGGTCTCAACAGCCCAGAACTACTGGGTTAGTCCTTTCTTGCTTATACTCTTTACCTGATTCTGTGAAACTCTTATTGCCTTGATACAAAAACCAAAAGTTAAAGAAATATAAAAGCAAAGAACATTGCAGTTCAATTTTCCTCATGAACATAGATGCAAAAATATATAACAAAATATTATAAAAGGAGATGGGTGGGGGAATAGGTTAAATAGGTGATGGGGATTAAGGAGTGCACTCGTGATGAGCCCTGGGTGATGTATGAAACTGTTGAATCACTACATTGCACACCTGAAACTACTATTACACTGGATGTTAACTAAATGGAATTTAAATAAAAACTTGAAAAATATATATTAATAAATTGAATCTAGAAATATTTTAAATGTCTAATACTAAGGACCAAGTAGAATTTATACCTGAAATGTAACTTTGCACACATAACAATCAATCAGTGTAATTTACCATTTAAATACAATAAATGAGAAAAATGATATAATTATCTCAGTAGATGCAGGGAATTCATATGACCAATTAGACTCATTTATGATAAAACTTGTCAACAGTCTAGCAATAGAAGAGAATTTACTCAACATGATAAAAAACATCTTTGAAAAACCTACAGATAAGCATTATACTTAATAGAGACAAATTATATGTTCTATGCTTAAGATGAGAAATACAGCAAGGATGTCCTCTCTTACCACTTCTAGTTAACATTGCATTCTTGACCCTACTCACTGCAAACGAGCAGGAAAATTAAATAAAATCTGTATAAATTAGAATTTATGAGACAAAACTGACTTTTTTATGTAGATGAAATGTTTATCTATGTGGATGACCTTTTAAGGAATCTGCAAAAACTACTAGAATTAGTATGCGAGTTTAGCAAGGTTGCATGATCAAAAAATATAAAAATATTAATTTTATTTCTATACAACCATTGAAAAATTGAAAAATATAATTTAATATAGCATATAGAATGACACTAATGTATCATTTTAAAATGTAATAATAAATTTAACAAAATATGTGCTAGAGTTCTACATTGAAATCTGCAATTCATTGCTAGGATAAGTTCAAGATGACCTAAATAAGTTCATGAATTGGAAGACTCAGTTTCACTAAGATGTCAAGTCTCTTAAATAGATATATAGTTTCAACATAGTCCAGAATAAATCCTAGTAGTTTCTTTTTTAGGGAGGAAAATTTTAAGTTATTTCTAAAAATCTACAGAAAAGTGCTAATTTATATGAAATAGCTAAACATATTTGAAAAAGATTAAACTATAAAGCTACAGGAATTGAGTTTGTTATTTGCCCAATAACAAACAATAGATTTTAATAGGTCAGAAGAATACATCCAGCAATAGAGCCACACACATATGGTCAACTGATATTCGACAAAAGTGCCAAGTTAACTCAGTAGGGTAAGAATAATCCTTCAAACAAGTTGTTCTGTAAAAACAGCAACAGATAAACCTCAAATGTTTTCTCCCACCATACACAATGGACTTAAAATAAATCCTAGCCCTAAATGTAAGAAATAAAACTATAAAATTTGGAGAAATCAGAGAAATAAATCAACAGGCAGGAAAAAAATGCTATGTAATATTACCCCCCCCTCAATGTCCACCAGTAAATCAAACCCAGAAGGAGCCCCACAACTTGAAAGCCATACATGCCTAGATCTTTCAGATTCCTGGCAGATCTTTATTACACAGTGCTGCTCTTTTCTCACATTCCATTAGCCTGGGCCCACTTTAACCTAGATATAAAATTTTCACAAATGGACTTGGATAACAGATTTCTTGGGAGAATCTCAGTTTTAAATTGAATAGTGTTGACCCCAAAAGATATGTCCAAGGTCACCTGTGAATGTGGCCTTATTGGGAAATACGGTTTTTGCAGATGTAATTGAGTTAAAGATTTGGTATAAGATAATCCTGGATTTAGGGTGGTGCCTAAATGCAATTACTGGCATACTTAGACGAGAAAGGTGAAATGATATTTAAGACATATAACACAGACAGAAGGCATTGTGAGGATGGAAGCCGAGATTGGAGTGCTAGAGTTAAAAGCCAAGGAAAGTAAGGAGTGCTAGAGTTAAAAGCCAAGGAAAGTAAGGACTGCTGGCAACAGCCAAAATTTCGGAGAGTGGCAAGAGAGGATTCTACCACAGTACCTCTGGAAGGAAACCACCCTGCCTACATCTTGATTTTGGACTTTTGATCTACAGAAACGAGAAGATAAATTTCTGTTGTTTTTGCAAAGTTTGCTGTAATTTTCTATAGCATTAATATATGACCAACAATTTTATATGGATTTCCAGAAAACCCCTCACCTTATAAAAAGTTCTTAGCACTGTCAAATTCCAACCTCGTTTTCATTATACGTCTCAACTCATGTTTAATAAGATAGTGTACAATGTTAGGTTTGGGTTTTTTTTTTTAGTTTTTTTTTTATATGTTTATATTTGAGAGAGACAGAGTGCGAGCTGGGTAGGGGCAGAGAGAGAGAGAGAGAGAGAGAGAGAGAGAGAAAGAATCTGAAGCAGGTTCCAGGCTCTGAGCTGCCAGCGCAGAACCCGATAGGGGGCTCAAACTCACGGACCCTGATATCATGATCTGAGCTAACGTTGGATGCTTAACCAACTGAGCCACCGAGGCGCCCCTCAGTGTTAGGTTTGATAAGCTCTTTATACATATTTTGGATGCTAACCCTTTATCAGATATGTCTTTTGGAAAATTTTATCTCCTCTTCAGAAAGCTGACTTTAAGCTTTCTTGATTTTTTCCTTTGCTGTGCAGAAGCTTTTTATTTTGATGAAGACTCAATAGTTTAATTTTGTTTTTGTTTCCCTCACCCAGGAGACATATCCAGTAAGAAGTTGCTGTGGCTGATGTCAAAGAGGTTACTGTCTGTATTATTCTCTAGGATTTTAATGGTTTCTTGTCTCACATTTCAGTCTTTAATCCATTTTGAATTTATTTTTGTGTATGGTGTAAAAATATGGTCTTGTTTCATTCTTTGTATGTTGTGCCCAGTTTTCCCATATGATCATTTCAATACGTGCAGAAAAAGCTTTTGAAAAGTACAACATCCATGATAAAAAAAAAAAAAAAAACCTTCAACTAAGTAGTCTCAGAAGGAACAAACTTAACATAATAAAGGTCATGTATGAAAAACCCAGAGCTAATGTCATCTTCAATGGGGAAAAGGTGAGAGATTTTCCTCTACGGTCATAAATAAAGGACGGATATCCTCTCTCACCACCGTAATTTAACATAGTACTGGAAGTACTAGTTTCAGCAATCAGACAACAAAAAGAAATAAAAGGCATTCAAATCAGCTAGGAAGAAGTGAAATTTTTACTTTTTGCAGATGACATGATAGTCTACATAGGATATATTAAAGACCACCAATAATTACTAGAACTGATACATTAATCCAGTAAAGTTGCAGGATACAAAATCACTGTACAGAAATTTGTTGCATTTTTTATATACCTTCAAAGAAGCAGCAGAAAGATACATTAAAGAATCAATCCCAATCACAATCGTTGGTTTCTGCACCAGAAACCATGAGATAACTAGGAATAAACATAACCAAAGAGGTGAAACATCTATACTCCTAAAACTACAAAACCCTGATGGAAGAAACTAAAGACAACACAAAGAAATGGAAAGACATTCCATGCTCATGGATTGGAAGAATAAATATCATTTAAATGTCGATATTACCCAAAGCAATCTACACATTCAATGCAATCCCTATCAAAATACCACCAGCATTTTTCACAGTTAGAACAAACAATTTAAAATTTGCATCGTTTCTTTTTTTTCTTTACCTGTTTTCCTGAGTGTTACTTGAACATAATTTAAAATTTAATTTTAAATTATCTATAGTGTTTGGTGTATACCTCTTTTAATACTGTTTTTACCACAATCTAGTGGTATTGTCATTTTACCAACTCAAATGAAGTGTATAAACTTTCCTTCTTTTTACATCCCTCTAAACTCCATCACTTAAAATTATATTAAATATTCCCCGATCTACATTTAGAACTGAATTAGAAAATGTTATAATTTTTACTTCAACCAACAAAAACAACTTAAGAGATTCAATAGGAGAATGGAAGCCTATTTTATTTACTCATATTTTTCTTCTTGATGTTCCATATTCCTTCCTTCATTCTTTATTTTTCGTTTATAAAACTTTATTCAGCCATCCAGTTACTGTA
>CM053560.1:115562235-115592723 GCA_028646485.1 Cryptoprocta ferox
CAAAATCCATCTATTTGCTGTGTACAAAAGACTCATTTGAGACCTGAAGTCGCCTTCAGATTGAAAGTAAGGGAATGGAGAAATATCTATCATGCGACCGGTAGTCAAAAGAAAGCTGGGGTAGCCACACTTATATCAGACAAACTGGACTTTAAAGTAAAGGCAGTAACAAAAGATGAAGAAGGACATTATATAATAATTACAGGGTCTCTCCATCAGGAAGAGCTAGCAATTATAAACATCTACGTGCCACATTTGGGAGCACACAAATACACGAATCAATTAATCACAAACAGAACCAATCTTACTGATAAGAATGTGTTAATTACAGGGGACTTTAACACTCCACTTACAGCAATGGATAGATCAACCAGACAGAAAATCACTAAAGAAACAATGGATCTGAACAACACATTGGAACAGGTGGAATTGATAGATATATATAGAACTCTGCATCCTGAGCTCGGAAACTCACCTTCTTCTCGAGTGCGCATGGCACATTCTCCAAGATAGATCACATACTGGGGCATAAAGCATCCCTCCATAAATATAAATGAATGGAGATTATACCATGCACACTTTTGGATCACAATGCTATAAAACATGAAATCAAGCCCAGGAAAAAGTCTGCAAAACCTCCAAAAATGTGGAGGTTAAAAACCACCCCACTAAAGAATGATTGGGCCAATCAGGCAATTAGAGAAGAAATTTAAAAATATATGGAAACAAAAGAAAATGAAAATACAACAATCCAAACTCTCTGGGTTGCGGCAAAGGCAGTCCTACGAGGAAAGTATACTACACTCCAGGCCTATTTAAAAAATCTAGAAAAAGCACAAATTCAACGTCTAACAGGGCACCTAAAGGAAGTAGAGGCTGAGCAGCAAGAACACCCCAAACCCAGCAGAAGAAGAGAAATAATAAAGATCAGGGCAGAAGTAAATAATATCGAATCCAAAAAAACAGTTGAGCAGATTAATGAAACCAAGAGTTGGTTTTTTGAACAAATAAACAAAATTGATATACCTCTAGCCAGGCTCCTCAGAAAAAAAAGAGAAAACACCCAAATAGACAAAATCATGAATGAAAATGGATCTATCACAACCAACCCCTCAGAAATACAAACAATCATCAGAGATTACTATGAAAAATTATATGCCAACTAACTGGACAATCTAGAAGAAATGGACAAATTCCTAAACACACATGCACTACCAAAATTCAAGCAGGAAGAGATAGAAAATATGAACAGACCTCTAACCAGTGAAGAAATCGAATCAGTGATCAAAAATCTCCCAATGAATAAGAGCCCAGGGCCAGATGGCTTCCCAGGGGAATTCTACCAGACATTTAAAGCAGAGTTAATACGCATTCTTCTCCAGCTATTGAAAAAAATAGAAATAGAAGGAAAACTTCAAACTGATTCTACAAAGCCAGAATCACTTTGATTCCCAAAACAGAGACCCAAGAAAAAAAGAAAACTACAGGCCAATATCATTAATGAATATACAATGCAAAAATCCTCAACAAGATACTGGCAAATCGATTTCAACAGCATATCAAAAGAATTATCCATCACAATCAAGTGGGATTCATTCCTGGGTTACAAGTCTGGTTCAATATTCACAAATCGATCAATGTGATACATCATGTTAACTAAAGAAAAGATAAAAACCATATGATCCTGTCGATAGTTGCAGAAAAAGCATTTGACAAAATACAGCATCTTTCTTAATAAAAACCCTCGAGAAAGTCGGGATAGAAGGAACTTACTTAAACATTATAAAAGCCATCTATGAAAAGCCCACAGCTAATATCATCCTCAATGGGGAAAAACTAAGAGCTTTTCCCCTGAGATCAGGAACACGACAGGGATGGCCACTCTCACCACTGTTGTTTAACATAGGGCTGGAGTTCCTCGCATCAGCAGTAAGACAACAAAAGGAAATAAAAGGCATCAGAATTGGCAAAGATGAAGTCAAACTTTCACTCTTCACAGATGACATGATACTCTACATCGAAAACCCGATCGACTCCACCAGAAGACTGCTAGAACTGATCCATGAATTCAGCAAAGTCGCAGGGTACAAAATCAACATACAGAAATCGGTTGCATTTTTATACACCAATAATGAAGCAACAGAAAGAGAAATTAAGAAACTGATCCCATTCACAAGTGCACGAAAACCATAAAATACCTAGGAATAAACCTAACCAAATATGTAAAAGACCTGTATGATGAAAACTATAGAAAACTTATGAAAGAAATTGAAGAAGACACAAAGAAATGGAAAGCATTCCATGTTCATGGATTGGAAAAAAAAACATGGTTAAACTGTCATTATTACCCAAAGCAATCTACACATTCAATACAATACCAATTAAAATTGCACCAGCATTCTTCTCAAAGCTAGAACAAACTATCCTAAAATTCATATGGAACAAAAATAAAACCCTGCATAGCCAAAGTAATATTGAAGAAGTAAACCAAAACGGGAGGCATTACAATCCCAGACTTCACCCTCTACTACAAAGCTGTCATTACCAAGACAGTAAGGTACTGGCACAAAAACAGACACATAGATCAATGGAACAGATTAGAGAGCCCAGAACTGGACTCAGAAATGTATGGCCAATTAATCTTTGACAAAGGAGGAAAGAGTATTCAATGAAAAAAAATAGCCTCTTTAATAAGTGGTTCTTTGGGGACTGGACAGCAACATGCAGAAGAATGAAACTAGACCACTCTCTTACACCATACACAAAAATAAACTCAAAATGGCTGAAGGACCGGAATGTGAGATAGGAAACCATCAAAAAACTAGAGAAGAAAGCAGGAAACAACCTCTTTGACCTCAACCGCAAAAATTTCCTACTCGACACATCCCCAAAGGCAAGAGAATCAAGACTCAAATAAACTATTGCGACCTCATCAAGATAAAAAGCTTCTGCACTGCAAAGGAAACAATCAAAAAAACTAATAGGCAACCGACAGAATTGGAAAAGATAGTGGCAAATGACATATCGGATAAAGGGTTAGTATCCAAAATCAACAAAGAACTCACAAAACCCCACACTTGAAAAAACGAATAATCCAGAGAAGAAATGGGCAGAAGACATGAATAGATACTTCGCCAAACAGGACATCCAGATAGATGGCCAACAAACACATGAAACGATGCTCAGCATCACCCATCATCAGGGAAATACAAATCAAAACCACACTGAGATACCACCTCATGCCGGTCAGAGTGGCTAAAATGAACAAATCAGAAGACTATCGATGCTGTCAAGGGTGTGGAGAAATGGACACCCTCCTACACTGTTGATGGGTATGTAAACTGGTACAGCCGCTCTGGAAAACAGTGTGGAGGTTCCTCAAAAAACTATCAATAAAACTCCCCTATGACCCAGCAATAGCACTGCCGGGGTTTATCCAAGGGATTCAGAAATGCTGATGCATAGGGGCACATGTACCCCAATGTTCGTAGCGGCACTTTCAACAATAGCCAAATCATGGAAAGAGCTTAAATGTCCATCAACTGATGAATGGATTAGGAAGATGTGGTTTATCTATACAATCAATACTACATGGCAATGAGAAAGAATGAAATCTGGCCATTCGTAGTAACGTGGATGGACCTCGAGGGTGTCATGCTAAGCGAAATAAGTCAGACAGAGAAGGACAGATACCATATTTTTCACTCATAGGTCTAACAGGAGAAACCTAACAGAGGACAATGGGAAGGGGAAGGAGGAAATAGAGTTAGGGTGAGAGAAGGAGACAAAGCACGAGGGACTTGAATACTGAAAACAAACTGAAGGCTGAAGGGGGAGGGTGCAAGAGGAAAGGGGATGATGATCATGGTGGAGGTCACTTGGTCACTTGTGGGGAAGAGCACTGGGTGTTATAGGGAAACCAATCTGACAATAAACTATAAAGGTAAAATAAAGACATAAATAAATAAATTATAAAATAAATTTTTTTTCAGGATAGAAAAAAAGACTTTTGTGCACTTTCAAAATTGAATTTTTAAAATTTATTTATTTATTTATTTATTTATTTACTTACTTACTTATTTATTCATTTAGTACTGAGTTGTAGGAAAGTCTTGGATAGTCACACTTTACCATGGAAGCTGTTTGCAAATATTTTCTCCCATTCATATTTTCCCCCACTAAGTTGATTTCTTGCTTTGTTGCACAGAAATTTATAGTTTGATGTAGTCCCCCTTAATCTTTCGATTCATTTTGCATATGTTAGCTCCAAGAAATCTAATTCCATTAAATCATTGCCAAGATCATTGTCAAGAAGTGTTCTCCTTTTTCTTTCTTTCTTTCCTTCTTTCATTCTGAGAGAGGGAGAACATCTTCAGGGGAGAAGTGCAGGGAGACAGAGAGAGAGAGAGAGAGACAGACAGACAGACAAAGAGAGACAGAGGCAGAGAGAGAGAGAGAGAGAGAGAGAGAGAGAGAGAGAGAATCCTAAATAGGCTCCATACTCAGTACGGAGCCCGACACAGGACTCAATGCCATCACCTGTGCTGAAATTGAGTCATGTCTTATTTTTTATTTTTTTTAGATAATTATGTTTATTTATGTATTTTCAGAATGAGAGAGAAAACATGAAAGTGGGGGAGTGGCAGAGAGAGAGGGAGAGAGAATCCCAAGCAGGCTCTCCACTGTCAGCAAAGAGCCAGATGCTGGGATCAATCTCACAACTGACCTGATCTGATATATTCATCTGATCTGACATTGAGTTAGTTGCTTAACTGACTGAGCCACCCAGGTGCCCTTTTTTTGTTGTTCAAAAAGTTTTATAACTTCAGGTCTTATATTTAATATTTAATCCTTTTTGAGCTGACTTGTGTATATGGTGTAAGATAAAGGTCCAATTTCATTCTGTGGCATGTGAATATCTAGTTTTCCGAGCACCACTTGTTGAAGATACTATCTTTTCCCACTCTTATTTCTTGGTATCCTTGTTGAAAATTAGTTGATCACATATGTGTGTGTTTTTCTTCTGGTTTCTCTATTCCATTCCATTGGTCTTTCTGCCAATGTTACTGCTTTATGCCAGTAATATACTGTTTTAATAATAGAGCTTTGTAATATATTTTAACATTAAGAAGTGTTATGCCTCTAGCTCTGTTTTTTTTTTTTTCTCAAGATTGTTTTGACTATTCAGGGTCATTTGTGGTTCCCTATGAAAACTAGGTTTATTTTTATTTCTGTAAAAATTGTTATTGGGATTTTGATAGAGATTGCATTGAATTTGTAGATCTATTTGAATATTATGCATATTTTGACTATATTAATTCTTCCAAACCATAAACTTGTGGTGTATTTCCATTAATTTGTGGTCTCCTTAATTTATTTCATCAGTGTTTTATAGTTTTCAGTGTACAAGTCTTTTGCTTCCTTGCTTAAGTTTATTTCTAAATATTTTATTCTTTTTGATGCTATTGCAAATTGCAGTTTTCTTAACTTTCTTTTCATATAGTTCATTATTCATGTCTAGAACTATCATATGATCCAGAAATCCTACTCTGGATTTATATCCAAAAGAACTGAAATCCAGATCTGGAAGAAATATCTGCATTCTCGTGTTCATTGCAGCTTTATACACAATAACCAAGACATAAAAATGAACCCAATTTTCAGGGTGCCTGGGTGGCTTACTTGGTTAGGTGTCAGACTTTTGACTTTGGTTCACGTCATGATTTCACAATTTGTGAGTTCAAGCCCCATGTTGGACTCTGCACTGACAGTGCAAAACCTGCTTAGGATTTTATCTCCCTCTTTCTCTTCTCCTCTCCAGATCATTCTCTCTCTCTCTCTCTCTCTCTCTCTCTCTCTCTCTCTCTCAAAATAAATAGAGTTAACAATTATAAAAATGAACCAAATTTTATTACCAAATAGATATAGAAAATGTAGTATATACCTACAATGGAATATTACTGATCCTTGAAAAAGGAAATCCTGTCATCTGCACCAACATGGATGAATCTAGAAGACAATATTCTATAAGAAATAAGCAAGTCACATAAGGACAAATATTACATAATTCAAATTTTATAAGGTATATAAAATAGTCAAACTCTTAGAAGCAAAGAATAGAAAGGTGGTTTCCAGGAAAGGAAGGAAAGGGTAAAAGGTGAGTTGTTTTTCAATGACAATAAAATTTCAGTTATGCAAGATCAAGAAGTTGTAGAGATCTGCTGTATAATACTTACCATTAACAATATGGTATTTAATACATTAAAATATGTTAAGAGGATAGATTTCATGTTCAGTGTTCTTACTATATGTGTATGCACACACATACACACACACACATGAACAAACCACAAAAGGACACATGGAATATTTTGGAGGTAATGGATATATTTAATATCTTGATTGTGGTAATGTTATTATGGTTGTATGCATATGTCTAAAATCATCAAGATGTATACATTCCATATGTGCATTTTATGTATAGCAATTATACCTCAATAAAGCTTAACAAAGATAGTAAAGACGCTTTAACAAGGGGAAAAAAGGAATCTTAGAGCATTAATTGGCCTTCAACTCTATATAGGAAAAAGAAAGAACGAAGTCCACCACCATCAACAATGACAAAACAACAAAAACAAAAAGAAACATTGCAAAGAAATACTACAGGGACACTGCTTTCTCCCGTAATCAAGTGTTTCTTGTGAATATAACAATAAATAAGTAATAAATAATCAAATTATATGAATAGTTATGCTCCAAATTATACACACACACTTAAATGTAGATAATTTGAACCTTGTTAATAATTAAACTAAACCAAAGATTCCAATTTATAATCATTATATTAATAAAAATATTCATTCCTTAAACACAAAATTGGCTTAAGTGATAATCTGCCTTGCATGTCTTGTAGGAAACTGACATAATAATATACAAGATGGGTTAGTGGAATTAAGCAATTACATTTGGAAAGCAGCTAATATCATAATCAAACACCATAAAATATTCTCTTTTCCCCAATGACACTCTCCCAATAGAATTTACATTACAATGAAATTAGTAAAAAATAAAGAAAATAACAATGCATACGCAGACTCTCAATGTAATTTAATTTAAAATAACCCTGAAGAATTGGAAACAACGTAAGTTTCTAACAAAAATGAATAATAATTAATTGAATAATGTTTTTTTCACTCATGAATCCTCATGTTGTCTAGAAAAATAATTATTAGTGTTCTCTTGCAGTCAGGAAAAAGCTTGTGAAATTATTGCGAGGTGAAAATCAGAATAGAAATTATATACTGTCATAATTTCAACTACTGAAGAAACATTTATTCATATGCAGAAATGCCTAACCAGGCACACAAATAATATTATAACATGTATTATGAGTGTGACATTGAAATTCATTTGATAGGGAAGATAGAATAATAGGAGGAGTTGAGAAGCAAGGGAAGAAAATCAGTCCTTAGGCAGTGAGTAGAGTGGAAACCGTTGCCAGGGAGACCAGTTACTAGGCTCCTGAAATAGCATAAATGAGAGTTGATGAGATTCTAAACAAGGCAGAGGCTGTGGGCATAAAGGGGAAGGAAATACTGAGGTTACTATTTTTTTTAAAAGAAAGACCATATCATAAAGAATATTTTTTCTTCAGGAAAAAAAGAAGCAGAAATTTAATGCTAAATGGGCCTTCTGACTATTAGAATAGATTGAATGATATTAGTTATTGTTTATTAATTACCTAATCTGTGCTAGGCAATTACCTCTTATCTTTTTATGTAGCCTATGTTGTTCTCATCAATATCCTCATTTTAAAGAGGAGTCAATTAAGTTGGACAGATTTAAGTGCCTTGTACCACACTACATAGCCAAAGAGTGGGAGATCTATAATTCCTATCAGATACCAGACACTACCTTAAATCACAAACTACATACCTAGTGCCTGGACAAGGTTGCTGGGATGTGCAGACCTGGATAAGCCTGAAAGTAATTCTCTCTCTCTCTCTCTCTCTCTCTCTCTCTCTCTCATTCTTACTTTTCAAATTTTTTTTGGTAACCATGTTTCTAGAATCCTTTATCTTCTTCATGCTTGTGATTTTGTTATTTTGCTGTTCTGGAGATTGGGGTTTGCAGCATTTGCCTCTCCGTGGAAGGTGAACAGTTAACAGGCTTACAGAGAAGAAGACTAATAGTTCTCTCCCAAGTTAAAGTCAAAAAAGAGGGATATCAGGTTTACCCTTCTAGTAATTCTTGGGGATGGGTAAGGGGCATTGAGGAGTGTGGAAAGGTGATGGTGGATCTACTGGAATATCCAAATGTGGATCTGCTCCATTTTCCACGCTGAGAAAAGAGCACAAGTCCTGGGCCTTTGTGGTCCATACCTGGGTAGAGACTGGTGGAAGGGAGAGAGAATTAAAGAAATGTGTTATAAGGCAAATTAAAGAAGAGTACAGAAAGCAGGAGCTGCACTGAAGTGAGTAATGTGTGATGCACAGTTAGTGACAAAAACAAAACAAAACACACACACACACACACACACAAAACAAAACAAAACAAAATAAAACAAAACAAAACAAAACAACAACAACAACAACAACAACAACAACAAAAACAGAAAGAAGCACTGCAGCCCACAAAAAGACATGGCAAAGATAATTGCATGAGAATTCTCCAAAATTCAAAGCGGTTAGATTATAGCCATGGGGTTATAAGGTTTGTTTTTGTTTTCTATATTATTCAAAATGTATAATAAAGCTTATACATGTAGAAATGAGTTTAAATCCAGTGAACTGACATGATTCATTTTGTAGGCTCTTCCTGGGACAAAATCATAGCACTTCCTTTGTCCCCATATGCATTTAGGACCTTACTTGTTTCCTTGAACTGATAATCTCACCAGTTTCTCTGCTCAATGTTTGTTCTTTTCATTGTTTGGGTACATGCCCTCGCGAGGCTAAGAAAATTACTTCTAGGACCAGAATATTGCCCAAAGTGTGCATCACTAGCTTAACTCTATATCCAAGATGAAAGTACATCCTAGAGAAGCCAACCTATGTAGGAAAGAGTAGAATTAATCAGAGCAAGAGGCTGCTGATTTATAAATGCTATTATACACAAGAAATTGTGATAACATAACAGGCAGAAAAAAGAGAGAATATTTGCCTCATATGTGGTGAACAAGTGCTTATTTTCTTGACCTTATCAATAATTAAAAGACAAAAAAAGGACAGAAACATCCTTTTAAATGTAATTTAGAGACAGATACTATTGAAAACAATTGGAATGCCCCTCAAAAAAATTAAAAATAGAAGTACCATACAACCCAATAATTTCCCTGCTAGGTATCTACCTGAAGGACAAAGAACACATAGATTTCAAAAGACAATGTACCCCTATGTTTATTGCAGTATTATTTACAATAGTGTGTATGGATTTTACTTATATGTGGAATAAATAAAACAAAACAAATGAACAAACTGAAGGCAGAAATAGACGCATAAATACAAAGAATAAACTAGTGGCTACCAGAGAGGAGGTGGGTGGGAGGGATGGGAAATAGGTAAAGAGGGTTAAGAGGTGAAAATGTCTACTTATACAATAAATATGCCACAACGGTAAGACATACAGCATAGGGAATTATAGTCATTATTGTTGTAATAGCTTTGTATGGTAAGGGGAGTATTATAATGATGAGCATTTCATAATGTATATTATTGCCAAATCACTATGTTGTACTCCTAAAACTATTATAATATTATATCTTGACTATAGTTCAATTAAAAATAGATAAAATAAAAGTAATTCAGTGAGATTCTTAAATACAGAAAACAAACAGGATTGTTGGAGGTTGGTGGGAGGATGGGTTAAATGGGTGATGGGTATTAAGGAGGGCACTTTTTGGGATGAGCACTGGGTGCTCATATGGAAGTGATGAATAACTAGATTCTACTCCTGAAGTCAAAACTACACTGTATGTTAATTAACTTGAATTTAAATTAAAAAAATAATTTAGAGAGAAAAAGATAGTCCAGAAAGACATTATATTTTATTAGATCATCAACTTCATGAACCTAAATGTTACAAAATATATTTAAATTTAAAAGCTGAGTTATCAGTATACAGTGGTAATGTGTATGTGAAGAAACAGGTGAGTTCTAAACTTGTGGAAATGTGTGTGAAGGCAATTTGACAATAAGCAACAAAATATAATATAATCATGTTTCTCAATACACCAATCACATTTCTAAAAGTATGTAGATTAAGTACTCAAAATAAGAATAAATATTTTGGCAAATATATATATTCCTAATATATTTTGGCAAATATATATATGTATATATATATACATATATATATATATATATATATATATATATTCCCAATTAATAGAACATTGAATATTCCTTAAAATGTATGAAATAGTTATATAGAAAATTACTGTCAAGTGAAAAGTAGCATAAAATAATATAAATTATTATCTGTTCATAATATACACATGTACACCACCATTGAAAATATCTAAGCTAAAATGTGGTTTTATATAAAAGAATGGAATGACTTATTTTGCTTAGCATAATACTCTTTAGCTCCATCCATGTCATTGCAATTGGCAAGATTTTATTCTTTTTTATGGGTGAGTAATATTCTATTGTATATATACTTCTTCTTTATCATTCATCAGCTGATGGGCATTTGGGCTCTTTCCATAATTTGGCTATTGCTGATAATGCTGCTATAAATATCACTGCACATGTATCTCTTTGAATCAGTATTTTGTATCCTTGAAAAAGACAGAGGCAAACCAGAAAACAGATTAACTATAGAAAACAAACCGAGGGCTATTAGAGAGGAGGTGGGTAAAGGGATGAGTTAAATGGCTGATGGTATAAAGGAGGGCACTTGTGAAGAGCCCTGTGTGTTCTGTGTAAGTGATGAATCACTAAATTCTACACCTGGAACTAATATTACACTGCGTGTTAACTAACTAAAATGCATTTGTTTGTTTGTTTAATTTGTTTTTAATTTTTGAGAGAGAGAGACAGAGACAGAGACAGAAACAGAGAGACAGAGAGAAATCCCAAATGGGCTCCATAGTGTTAGCGCAGAGCCCGATGCGCGGCTCGACTCATGAACCTTGAGATCATAACCTGAGCTGAAACCAAGAGTCGGATGTTTAACTGACTGAGCCACACAGGCACCCCTAACTAAGTGCAACTTATGTATGTATGTTTTTATGTATGTATGTATGTATGTATGTATGTATGTATTGTTAAGTTAGCTAACACACAGTGTAGTCCTGGCTTCACGAGTAGATTCATGTTATTAATCACCTGCATACAATACCCAATGTTCATCCCAACAATTACCCTCCTCAATGCCCATCACCCATTTTCCCCACCCCTCCCTGAATCCCCTACCCCCATCAACCCTCAGTTTGTTATCTGTATTTAAGAATCTCTTATGTTTGCCTCCCTCTCTGTTTGCATCTTATTTTTCCTTCCTGTCCCCTATGGTCAATGTTAAGTTTATCAAATTGTACATATGAGTGAAATCATATTATATCTGTCTTTCTCTGACTGGCTTATTTTGCTTAACATAATATTGTACAGTTCCATTCACGTTGTAAACGGCAAGATTTTATTCTTTTTCATTGCCAAGTAGTATTTCATTATGTATATATACCACATCTTCTTTATTGATTCATCAGTTGATCTACATTAGGGCTCTTTCCATACTTTGGCTATTGTTGATAACACTGATATAAAAATTGGGGTGCATGTGCCCCTTTGAATCAGCACCCTGTATCATTTTTTTAAAATTCTTTGTAGTGCTATTGCTGGATTGTAGGGTAATTCTACTTTTAATTTTTTGAGAAACCTCCACACTAATTTCCAGAGAGACTGTACCAGTTTGCATTCCCACCAACAGTGCAAGAGGGTTCTCATTTCTCCACATCCTCACCAACATCTCTTGTGTCCTGAGTTGTTCATTTTAGCCATTCTGACAGGTGTGAGGTGGTATCTCGTTGTGGTTTTGATTTGTATTACCTTGATGATGAGTATATTGCGCATATTTTCATGTGTCTGTCATCTGAATGTCTTCTTTGGAAAAATGTCTATTCATGTCTTCTTCCCATTCTTCACTGGGTTATTTGTTTGTTTTTTTTTTTTTTTTTTGGATATTGAGTTTGGTAAGTTCTTTATAGATTTTGAATACTAACCCTTTATCTGATATGTCATTTGCAAATATCTTCTCCATTCCATCGGTTTCCTTTTAGTTTTGTTGATTGTTTCCTTTGATGTGCAGAAGCTTTTTATCTTGATGAGGTCCCAATAGTTCGTTTTTCCTTTTGTTTCCTTTGCCTTCAGAGACGTACGTATCAAGTAGGAGTTGCTGTGGCTGAGGTCAAAGAGGATGCTGCCTGTTTTATATTGTAGGATTTTGATGGTTTCCTAGCTCATATTTAGGTTTTGTATCCATTTTGGATATATTTTTGTGTATGGTGTAAGAAAGTGGCCCAGTTTCATTCTTCTGCATGTTGCTGTCCAGTTTTCCCAGCACCATTTGTTAAGAGTCTGTCTTTTTCCATTGGATATTATTTCCTTTGTTGAAAATTAGTTGGGTCAATTTCTGGGTTCTCTATTCTATTCCATTAGACTATGTGTCTGTTTCTGTGTCAATTCAATACTATCTTGATGATTACAGCTTTGTAGTACAGGCTAAAGTCAAGGACTGTGATGTCTCCAGTTTTGGCTTTATTTTTCAACATTATTTTGGCTACTTGGGGTCTTTTGTGGTTCCATACAAATTTTAGGATAGTTTGTTCTAGTTCTGTGAAGAATGCTGGTGCTCTTTTGATAGGGATTGCATTGAAAGTGTCGATTGCTTTGGGTAGTATAGTTATTTTAACAGTATTTGTTCTTCCAATCCATAAGCATAGAATGTTTTTCCATTTCTTTGTGTCTTCTTCAATTTCTTTCATAAGCTTTCTATAATTTTCAGTGTACATATCTTTTATTTCTTTGGTTAGATTTATTCTTAGATATTTTATGGTTCTTGTTGCTAATGTAAGTGGTATCAATTCCTTGATATCTCTTTCTGTCGCTTCATTATTGGTGTATAGAAATGCAACTGATTTCTGTACATTGATTTTATATGCTGTGACTTTGCTGAATTCATGTATCAGTTCTAGCAGTTTTTTGGTGGAGGCTTCTGAGTTACCCATGTAGGGTATCATGTCAACTGCAAAGAGTGCAGTTGCCAATTTGGATACCTTTTATTTTGTTTTGTTGTCTGGTTGCTTCTTTGCCAATTTGGATACATTTTATTTTGTTGTGTTGTCTGGTTGCTGAGGCTAGGATCTTCAACACTGTGTTAAAAAACAGTGGTGAGAGTGGACAACCCTGTCATGTTCTTGATGTAAGAGGGAATGCTCTCAGTTTTTCCCCATTGAGGATGATATTAGCTGTGGGCCTTTTATATATGGCTTTTATGAATGTAAGATATGTTCCTTCTATTCTGATTTTCTTGGGGGTTTTTATTAAGAAAGGATGCTGTATTTTCTCAAATGCTTTTTGTACATCTTGAAAGGACCATATGGATCTTATCCTTTCGTCTATTAAAGTGATGTATCACCTTGATTGATTTGTGAATATTGGACCAGCCCTACAGTCCAAGAATGAATACCACTTGATCCTGGTAAATAATTCTTTTAATATACTGTTGAATTTGATTTGCTAGTATCTGGTCGAGAATTTTTCATCCATGTTCATTATGGATATTGGCCTAAAAATCTCATTTTCAGTGGTGTCTTTAGTTTGGGAATCAAGGTAAACCTGGCTTCATAGAATGAGTCCAGAAGCTTTACATCCATTTCTATTTTTGGGACAGCTTGAGAATAATAAGTATTTACTCTGCTTCAAATGTCTGGTAGAGTGCCCCTGCGAAGCCATCTGTCTCAGGACTTTTATTTGTTGGGAGATTTTTGATAACTGATTCCATTTCTTCCCTTGTTTTGGGTCTGTTCAAATTTTCTGTTTCTTCCCATTTGAGTTTTGGTAGGGTGTGAATGTCTAAAAATTTGTCCATTTTTCCCACAGATTTTCTGTCTAGATGATTTGTCCATTGCTGTAAATGTAGTATTAAAGTCCTTACAATCATGGTACTATTATCAATACATTTATTTATGTTTGTGATTAATTGATTTACATATTTGGGTGTTCAAAGTTGGAGGCATAAACATTTACAATTGTTAGCTCTTCTTGATGGATAGACCTCTTAATTATAATTTAATGCCCTTCTTCATCTCTTGTTATAGTCTGTGCTAAAATCTAGTTTGTCTGATATTATGGCTACTCTGGCTTTCTTTCGACATCCAGTAACATGCTATATGGTTCTCCATCCCTTCACTTTGAATCTGCAGGTATCTTCAGGTCTAAAATGAATCTTTGGTGTGCCTGGGTGGCTCAGTCGGTTAAGTGTCTGATTTCGGCTCAGATCATGATATCGCTATTCTGAGTTCAAGCCCCGTGTTGGGCTCTGTGCTGATAGCTAAGTCAGAGCCTGGATCCTGCTTCTGTGTCTGTGTCTCCTCTGTCTCTCTGCCCCTACCCTGCTCTCTCTCTCTCTCTCACACACACACACTCACTCTCTCTTTCTCTCAAAAATAAGTAAACATTAAAAAATAATAAATAAAATGAATCTCTTGTAGGCAGCACATAGATGGATCTTATTTTTTATCCATTCTTAAACTCTATGTCTTTTGGTTAGGGAATTTATTCAATTTACATTCAGAGTTATTATTGAAAGGTATGGATTTAGTGTCTTTGTGTTATCTGTAGGTTTTCTGCTTGTGGTGATGTCTCTGGTCCTTTGTATTCTTTGTTCCTGTCCACTCACAGAGTCCCCCTTGGGATCTCCTGCAGGACTAGTTTAGTGGTCATGAACTCCTTTAGGTTTGTTTGTCTCAGAAAGCTTTTATCTCTCCTTCTATTCTGAATGACAGCCTTGCTAGAAAAAGAATTCTTGGCTGCATATTTTCTCTATTCAGCACATTGAATATTTCCTACCACTCCCTTCTAGTCATCCAATTTTCAGTGGACAGGTCTGCTACTACCCTTATGTGTCTATCCTTGTAGGTTAAGTCTTATTTGTCCCTAGCTGCTTTGAGAATTCTCTCTTTATCTTTGCATTTTGCCAGTTTCACTATGGTATGTCATGGTGTTGACCTGTTTTTGTTGATTTTTAAGGGAGTTCTCTGTGCCTTTTGGACATGGATACCTGTTTCCTTCTACCAAATAGAGAAGTCCTCAGCTTTAATTTGTTCAAATAAACTTTCTGACACCTTTTCTCTCTCTTCTTCCTCTGGAACTCCTATGATACAGATATTATTTAATTTCATTTAATCACTTAGTTCTCTTTTTCTCCACTCATGATTGATTAATTTCCTTTCCCTCTTTTTTTAACCTTCATCATTTTCCATAATTTTATCTTCTATATCACCTATTCTCCCCTCTGCTTCTTCCAACCTCGCTGTCACTGTATCTAGTTTATTTTGCATCTCATTTATAGCATTTTTTAATTCATTGTGGCTATTTCTTAGGTCTTTGATCTCCGCAGCAATAGATTCTCTGCTGTCTTCTATGTTTTTATTTCAAGCCAGATTTTAGTCTTATGATTGTTATTCTATATTCTTATTTTTTCTTAGAATTTCTTATGAGGAAAATTCTTCTTTTTCTTCATTTTTGCTAGGTTTCTACCTTTTATGTATTTTAATAGTTTGTTATGTGTCCTGAACTTGTGAAAACTATTATATTAAAAAGGGATAATACACTGTCCAGGGCCTGGCACTTCAGGAAGTGTTTTTTTGAGTGTGTTGCATGCACTGTATTGTTGAATATTTGGCTGCTATATCCCCTTGGTTTGTCTTATACAAAGCTTCTCCTTACCCTTAGTGGTGGATTGTTTATACCTTCTAACATGTGTGCTTTGATTTGTTTATTGAAGTAAGTCTGGATAAGAAGAAAGGGCAGGGGACCTGATCCCATACGAAGAGAAAAATAAAAGTGTGGGGGAAAAATACTGAGCAGTGAATCAAAGAAACTATAAGAATAAATCCAGAGAGAGGGAATGGAAAATAAAGAAGAAAGAGATATAGTAAAGGTGTAAAAAGAATAGCATAAAATGTCTGATTAAAAAGACAAACAAAGCAGAGAAGGAAATGTATATATATATATATATGTATATACATATATATACATGAAGGTAGAAAGAGAAATAAAAAGAAGAGAATGAAAAAGAAGAAAAGAGAAGAAAAGAGACAAAACGCAACAGACTAACATCCAAAACTGTAGGACAGTTGTCTCTTGGCACCTGGGACTGGTGGCTGTATTGGTCTGGAGGAGAGGACATATGATCACTCAGTGTCAGTCTTTCTCCAGTAGATAAGCCGTTTCCAGGCACAGATGGCTGGGGTTTAGTGTAAGCGGGTCCCACCTTCACTGGGGGCCACTGTCCTGGTCCCTGAAGCCCCACTGTTTTGTTGATGGGGAGAAAAATGGCAACACCCCAATCTCTCCTCCCCAGACCAGGTGTCTCAAACCAAACTGTTCAGGCAGCACTCACAGAGTTGCACAGGCTGGAGGCTTTCTCTGCTCCATAGTTTTCCCACATCTCCTAGGCGCTTGGGTAGAATTCAAACGCAATGTCTTTTTCTTTCCATCTTTATTTAGAGATGAAGAGAAGGAGAGGGAGAGAGAAAGAGAGAGAGAGAGAGAGAGAGAGAGAGAGAGAGAGAGAGAGACTGAATGTGAGGAGGGGAAGAACAGAGACAGATGGAGACATAGAATCTGAAGCAGGCTCCAGGCTCCAAGCTGTCAGCACAGAGCCTAATGTGGGGCTCGAACTCATGAACTGCAAGATCATGACCTGAGCCGAAGTCTGATCCTTAATTGACTGAGCCACCCAGACACCCCTGACTGCAAGGTGTATTGCAAAGCTGTAATCATCAATACAGTATGGTACTGGCACAAAAAGAGACATCCATATCAATGGAACAGAGTAGAGAACCCTGAAATGGACCCACAAATGTATGGCCAACAGATCTTCAACAATGAAGGAAAGAATATACAATGGAAGAAAGACAGTCTCTTCAGCAAATGGTACTGGGAAAACTGGACAGTGACATGCCAAAAAAATGTACTTTCTTACACAATACACAAAAATAAACTCAAAATGGAGGATATATCTAAACATAAAATGGGAATCTATCAAAATCCTAGAGAAGAACGCAACAAAAACCTCTTTGACCTCCGCCACAGCCACTTTTTACTCCACGTGTCTCCGGAGACAAGGGAAACAAAAGCAAAAATGAACTATTGGGACCTCATCAAAATAAAAAACTTCTGTACAGCAAAGGAAACAATCAGCAAAATTAAAAGGCAACCAACAGAATGGGAGAATATGTTTGCAAATGACTTACCAGATAAAGGGGTAGTATCCACAATCTATAAAGAATTTATCAAACTCAACACCCAAAAAAACAAATAATCCAGTGAAGAAATGGGCAAAAGACAAGAATAAACACTTCTCTAATGAATACATCCAGATGGTTAACAGACATATGAATCACTGCTCAACATCACTCATCATCAGGAAAATACAGATTAAAGCCTCAATGTGATACCCCCTCACACCAGTCATAATGGCTAAAATTAATAACTCAGGCAACAACAGATGTTGCTGAGGATGCAGAGAAAGAAGATCTCTTTAGTACTGCTGGTGGGGAATCAAACTGGTGAAGCCACTCTGGAAAACAGTATAGAGGTTCCTCAAAAAATTAAAAATTGAACTACCCTACGACCCAGCAATTACCCTACTAGGTATTTATCCAAGGGATACAGGTGTGCTGTTTCGAAGAGGCACATGCACCCCAGTGTTTACAGCAGAGCTAACAATAGCCAAAATATGAAAGAGCCCAAATCTCCATTGACTGATGAATGTATAGAGAAGATATGAGATACACACACACACACACACACACACACACACACACACACACACACAACACATATACAACAAGAATGAGATCTCGCCATTTGCAACTACGTGGATGGAACTAGAGTTCTAGTTACTAGAGTTACTAGAATGCTAGTAAAATTAGTCAGTCAGAGAAAGAAAAATATCATATAACTTCACTCATATGAGGAATTTAAGATACAAAGCAGATTAACATAAGGGAAGGGAAGCAAAAATAATATAAAAACAGGGAAGGGGACAAAACATAAGAGACTCTTTAATATAGAGAACAAACGGAAGGTTGCTGGAGGGGTTGTGAGGGGGGGATGGCCTAAATGGGCAAGAAGCATTGAGGGATCTACTCCTGAAATCATTGTCGCAGTATATGCTAACTAACTTGGATGTAAATTAAAAATTAATTAATTAATTAATTAATTAATTAAAAAAACACCCAATGTCTTAATTGGTCCCACACCATGCAAACCTGGTTCTGGGGTAGTGCCACCCCGTCCTGACAATAAAAGGCCTTTGTCTGGCACCTACAGGGTCTTTTGTCCTTGAGGCCAATATACCCTCTTCCCATAGTACTCAAGGGAGAGGCCTATTCTCTCCCAGTGTGCAGGTGAGATTACTACCATACAGATGGTAGTGGCTTCACTCTGAGAAAGTTGCACACTTTTGAAAACATTGATCTTTAGCTCCTAAGGCTGTTTGCAAAGTAGACACTGGCAGTCTCTATTTCTCTTTCTCCAGTCCATGGTCTGGAGAAGTTTTTTACTTGTCCTAACTCAATACTGCAATCCACAGCTTCCCTTTCTCTTCCTTTTGTCTCTCCACAGAAAAGAATTCCTCCCCTCCTTGCCTATGTTGTTTTATCTCCCTCAGTTCACATACATGTACTTCTGTCCCACCAAACTCTCTCCCTCCACCTGTGGAGACTTTTCTGTCACACCACAGATTGATTTCTTGGGTATTCCAAGTGTTCTGACCTGAATAGAGTTGTGTTTGAGGGATGAGGTAAATCCCAGTCCCCCTACTTCTCCACTATCTTAACTCTAACTGAAATTTAAATAAAGACTTGAAAAAGAAAAAAAAAAGAGAAATGAAATTATTGAAGTATTTTTTCTTTATGTACATCTGTGTTATTTTCATTATTTACACATTAACCTAAAACATTTAAAAATTATGGGGCACCTGGGTAGCTCAGTTGGTTAAACCTCCAACACTTGCTCAGGTCATGGGTTCGAGCCTCGCATCGGGCTCTGTGCTGACAGCTCAGAGCCTGGATCCTGCTTCAGATTCTGTGTCTCCCTGTCTCTCTGCCTCTCCCCCTCTCATGCTCTGTCTCTCTCTTTGACTCAAAAATAAATAAAGCATTAAAAAATTTTAAAAAGCCATTTCAAAATTATAAAAAAACATTTTACTTTGAAAAAGAGAAAAAATAATAGAAACTTTAAAATGGGCAAAACAGAAACAATTCACAACAAATATATAAAATATATAATAAAATGTTTGACCTTCAAAATCATTAGACAAATTTAGAATCTTAGAGGGACAAACCATTTCCACATATCTAATTTAGGGATGTAAAAAATATATATGCACTGTAAAGTTGAGACAACATAATATCTTTTGCATCACTGGGAATCAATTAGGCAAACTATAAAAAGTACATTGAAGATGGCATACCTTCTTTATCTGAGAAATTGCACATTCAGAAATCAGTATGAAGAAAATAATAAAAGATTAGACAGCAATTTCTTTAAGAAGAGATGCTTATAATATGTTGCTTAAGAACTGCTTAAAATAAAAAATAAATAAAATGAGTCAATAGAGTTGTATAAAAATTAAAAAAAATTCCTATAGGGTTTTGTTGGCAAGGTCTAACAATATAGACAACATCAAGATTTAATATATTAAACATGGAACTATAGTGCATACAACTTGTTGGGAATACAGAGAGTAGTCAAAATGGGAAGAATCAACCCTATATTTTGTACTTTATTGTCTACAGGATGCAAAGATTCTTTACTAACATAAACAATTTACTTAAGAACTCCTCTCTTTGTGATTCCGAATTTGGGTCTTAAAATAAATTGTGAAAAATATGACATTATATAGACAACATATGGAGGGGATACTACAAATTAAATTCGTTTATAATGTGTTGAAGTTTAAGGAAACATCAATTTAATATAGAGTGCTATATATTTAGGATATTATATAAGCCCTCATAGTAACCAAAAACCAAAAACCTATAATAGACACACACACACACACACACACACACACACACACACACACACAAATAAATAACTAAATAGAAAAGAATTCAAACTATGGAAAGAGGTCAAATGTTTATCAGCTGATGAATGGATAAAGAAGATGTGGTATATATGAAAATAGAATATTACTCAACCATCATAAAGAATGAAAACTTGCTATCTGCAATGACATCAATGGAGCTACAGTGTAACAATACTAAGTGAAATAAGTCAGTCAGAGAAAGACAAATACTATATGACTTCATTCATATGTGGAATTTAAGAAACAAAGCAGATGAACATAGGGAAATCAAGAAAAAAATCAAATAAGATATAAACAGAGAGGGCAGCAAACCATAAGTTACTCTTAGCTATAAAGAACAAATTGAGAGTTGCTGGATGGGAAGTGGGCAGAGGAATGACTAAATGGGTGATGGGCATTAATGAAGGCACTTTTGATTAGCACTGGGTGTTGTTTGTAAGTGATGAGTCACTAAATTCTACTCTTGAAACCAATAATACACTATATGTTAATCAACTTGACCTTAAATAAAATCTTAAAAAAAAAAAACATACATAGTAATAGATGTCCCAACTTCATCAATCAGAGAAGAAATAAATGGCATCCAAATTAGTAAGGAAGAAGTAACATTGTACTATTTTCAGATGACAAATAGTGTGATACTACATTAAAAAAAAATCCTAGACTCCATGAAAAATTATTAGAACTAATAAATGAATTTAGCAAATTTACAAGATACAAAATTAATATACAGAAATTGGTTGCATTTCTATACACTAATTACAAAGTTGCAAAAAGAGAAATTAAGAAAACAATCCCATTTCTAAATGCATCAAAAAGAGTAAAATACCTCAAAATACATTTTACAAAGAAGGTGAACGACCTGTACTCTCAAAAATGCAGGATACTGATGAAAGTAGTTAATGATCACACACACACACACACACACACACACACACACACACACACGGTCATTAATTGGGATAATTAATGCTGTTTAAATGTCCATACTACCCAGAACAATCTACAGGGCAACACAATCCCTTGGAAATATCAATAGTATTTTCTACAGAACTATAGAAAATAACCCTAAAAATTGTATCAAGCCAGAAAAGAACACAAATAGCCAAAATTCTTGAAAAAAACAAAGCTGGAGGTATCACAACCTCACATTTTAGGCTATACTACAAAACTGTGGGAATCAAAACAGTATGGTACTGGCACAAAAATAGAAACACATGTCATTGTAACAGAACAGAGTCCAGAAATAAATCCATCCATATATGGTCAAATAACCTATGACAAATTATTCAAGAATACACAATGGGAAAGAGACTGTCTCTTCAATATATGATGTTAGAAAAACTGGAAAGCTACATGCAAAAAAAAAAAAAAAACAAACAAACAGGACCACTTTATTACACCATACACAAAAATAAACTCACAATGGACTGAGACCTAAATGTAAGACCTGAAAACACAAAACTCCTTTAAAAATAGTAGGCAGCAGTCTCCTGGACATTGGCCTTAGCAACATTTTCCTGTATATTTCTCCTCAGGCAAGAGAAACAAAAACAAAACTAAACAATTGGGATTACATCAAATTAAAACCTTTTTGAACGACAAAGAAAACCATCTACAAAACAAAAGAAAACCTACTAAATAGAAGAAGATAATTGCAAGTGATTATATCTGATAAGGGGTTAATTTTCAAATATACAAAGAGCTTATAATACTTAACACCAAAAAATCCAGTTATAAAATGGGGAGAGATAAACCACATCTTCCTAATCCATTCATCAGTTGATGGACATTCAGACTCTTTCCATGATTTGGCTATTGTTGAAAGTGCCTCTACGAACATTGGGGTACATGTGCCCCTATGCATCAGCATTTCTGTATCCCTTATACAATGGAATACCACATGGCAATGAGAAACAATGAAATCTTGCCATTCGTAGCAAAGTGGATGGACCTCGAGGGTGTCATGCTAATCGAAATAAGTCAGGCGGAGAAGGACAGATACCATATGTTTTCACTCATAAGTCTAACAGGAGAAACCTAACAGAGGACCATGGGGAGGGGAAGGAGGAAAAAGAGTTAGGGAGAGGGAGGGAGACAAAACACGAGAGACTCTTGAATACTGAAAACAAACTGAGGGCAGGAGGAGGGGGAAAGGGGAAGAGGGTGATGGTCATGGTGGAGGACACTTGTGGGGAAGAGCACTGGGTGTTATATGGAAACCAACCTGACAATAAACTATAAAGTTTAAAAAGAAAAGAATAATAAAATAAAATAAAATAAAATAAAATAAAATAAAATGGGGAGAGAACCCGGATGGACACTTTTATAAAGAAGACATACAGCTGGCCAACAGACACATGAAAAGATGTTCAACAGCATTAGTCATCAGGTAAATGCAAATCAAAACCACAATGAGGCGCACCTGGGTGGCTGAGTCAGTTAAGCCTAAAACTCTTGATTGCAGGTCAGGTCATGATCTCAAGGTTCATGAGATCGAGCTCTATTTGGGGATCTAGGCTGACAATGAAGAGCCTGCTTGAGATTTTCTCTCTCCCTTTCTCTCTCTGACCCTCCTCTGCCCTCACCTCTCTCTCTCTCTCTCTCTCTCTCTCTCTCTCTCTCTCTCAAAATAAATTATTAAACATGAAAAAAATGAAAAACCACAATGAGCTATCACCTCGCACCAATCAGAATGGCTAATATCAAAAAGGCAAAGTATAAAAAGTGTTGCCAGGGCACCTGGGTGGCTCAGTCAGTTAAGCGTCTAACTCTTGATTTTGACTCAGATCGTGATCTCATGGTTCATGAGTTCAAGCCCCACTTTTGGCTCTATTAGTACAGAGCCTGCTTAGGATTTTGTCTCCATCTCTCTCTCTGCCCCTCCCCTGCTTCCTCTCTCTCTCTCTCTGTCAAAATAAATGAAAATAAACTTGAAAAAAGTGTTGACAAGGACATAAAGGGAACCCTTGTGCACTATCGGTGATAATATAAATTGGTGCAGCCACTATAGAAAACAGTATGGAGGTTCCTCAAAAAATTAAAAATATAATTATCATATGATCCAGTAATTTCACTCCTGGGTGTTTACCCAAAGAATATGAAAACATTAATTCAAAGAGGTATATGAACCATTATGTTGTTGCAGCATTATTAAGAATAGCCATGATGTGGAAGTGAGTGTCCATCAATAGATGATTGAATAAAGAAGATGTGATATATACATACAATTAAATACTACTTAGCCAAAAAAGAATGAGGTCTTGCCATTTGCAACAAATGGATGGACCTGGAGGTATTATGCCAAGTAAAATATGTCAGATAGAAGAAGACAAATACCAAATGATTTCACTTACATGTGGAATCTAAAAAACAAAGAAAAACAGAACGAGATTCATAGGGGCAGAGAACAAGCTGGTGGTTGCCAAAGGGGAGGTGGATGGAGGGATGGACAATTTAGGTGAAGGGAATTAAGGTATAAAATAAATTAGTCAAGGGGAGTTAAAGTACAGTATAAGAAAAATAGTCATTAATATTGTAGTAATTTAGTATGATGACTTGTGGTCAACCTAGAGGAGTGTATAGAATTCTTGAACCACTATGTTGTATATCTGAAACTAACACAACATTGTTTATCAACTATTTCAAAATTTAAAAAAAAAAGTGATAGCATCGTGAGGGGGAGTGAACACTGATTGGTGAATGATGTATTCTTTTACTGACTTCAATTCCAAAATAAATGTTGAGACTCTGGATTTTGCATTTCAATGGGAAAACAAAACTAAACTTAAAAACAGTGGGATAACTGCCTTCTCAGAGCCCTCAGGGTTTTAAGAATTCAAACTGACAAGATATGTTTATTAACTTTATTTGTTTATACTGGGGTAGAAGTATAAAGACCAGGTTTTTCTAAGGGGTTTTGGATTGGAAATTAGTCAGTTGTGATTTAACTGAAAAATAAAATGCCAAAGTATTATGGCTCAAGTAGCACATCCATTAAAGGAAATTCCTCATGACTAGAGACATCCTCTGAGAAGATTAAAATTAACAGTGCATGAACCTAACCTATATTAAGAAAAATGTTTCCTCTTCTTTCTGAAAATTTATTTAGTTATTTAAATTAAAGTTAGTTAAATTATAGTGTAGTGTTAGTTTCAGGAGTAGAACCCAGTGATTCATCACTTGCATGTAACACTCAGTCCTCATGCCAAAAAGTGCCTTCCTTAATATCCATCACCCATTTAGCCCATCCTCACACCCATCTCCCCTCCAGCAACCATCAGTTTGTTCTCTGTATTTAACAGTCTCTTATGGTTTGCCACACTCTCTGTTTTTATCTTACTTTTGCTTCCCTTCCTCTGTGCTTACCTCCTTTTTTCTTAAATTCCACATGAGTGAAATTATTTGTCCTTCTCTGACTGACTTATTTCAATTAGAATAATACCCTCTATTTCCATCCATGTTGTTGCAAGTGGAAAGATTCCATTATTTTTGATAGCTGAGTAGTATTCCATTGCGCATATATATATATATATATATATATATATATATATATACATATACACAGTGTTTTCTTTATCCATTCTTCAGTCTATGGACATTTGGGCTCTTTCCATAATTTGGCTATTGTTGATAGTGCTGATATAAAAATTTGGGTGCATGCACCCCTAATCAGCATTTTTGTATCCTTTGTATAAATACCTAGTAATACAATTGAAGGGCTGTAGGGTAGTTCTTTTTTTAATTTTTTTAGGAACCTCCATTCTGTTTTCCAGAGTGGCTGCACAGGTTTGCATCCCAGCAAAATTACAAGAGGGTTTCCCTATCTCAGCATCTTTGCCAAAATCTGTTGTTTCCTGAGTTGTTCGTTTTAGCCATTCTGAGAGGCGTGAGGTGGTATCTCATTGTGGTTTTGATTTGTATTTCCCTGATGATGAGTGATGTTGAACATCTTTTCATGTATCTGTTTGCCATTTGGATGTCTTCTTTGGAAAATTGTCTATTCATGTCTTCTGCCCATTTCTTCCCTGGATTATTTGTATTTTAGGTGTTGACTTTGGTAAGTTCTTTATAGATTTTGAATACTAACCCTTTATCTGATATGTCATTTGCAAATATCTTCTCCCATTCCATTGCTTCCCTTTTAATTTTGTTGATTGTTTCCTTCACTGAAGTTTTGTATCTTGATGAGATCTCAATAGTTCATTTTTGCTTTTATTTTCCTTGCCTTCGAAGACGTGTTGAATGAGAAGTTGCTGTGGCTGAGGTCCTAGAGGTTGTTGCCTGTTGTCTCTTCTAGGGCTTAAAGTTTCCTATCTCATATTTAGGTCTTTCATTCATTTTGAGTTTATTTTTGTGTATGGTGTAAAAAAGTGATGCAGTTTCATTTTTCTACATGTCGCTGTTCAGTTTTCTCAGCACCATTTGCCAAAGATCACTGGATTTTCTTTATTGCTTTGTCTAAGATTAGTTGACCATACATTTGTGGGTCCATTTCTGGGTTCTCTTTTGTGTTATATTGATATATGTGACTGTATTTGTGCCAGTACCATACTCTCTTGATGATTACAGCTTAGCAATATAGGTTAAAGTCTGGATCTGTGACACCTCCAGCTTTGGTTTTCTTTTTCAACATTACCTTGGCTATTATGGGTCTTTTGTGGTTCCATATAAGTTTTAGGTTTGTTTGTTCCAGCTCTGTGAAGATGCTGGTGTTATTTTGATAGGGATTGTATTGAGTGTGTAAACTGCTGTTGGTAATATGATATTTAACAATATTTCTTCTTCCAATACTTGAGCATGGAATGTTTCTTCATTTCTTGTGTATTTTTAATTTCTTTCACAAGCTTTCTATAGTTTTCAGTGTACATACATTTTTCCTCTTTTGCTGGGCTTATTCCTAGGTTTCTTATGGTATTTGGCGCAGTTGTAAATGGGATCTTTTTCTTGATTTCTTTCTGCTGCTTCATTATTGGTATGTAGAAATGCAACTGAATTCTGTACATTAATTTTTTATTCTGAGACTTGCTGAATTCATGTATCCATTCTATCAGTTTTTTGGTGGAGACTTTCATGTTATCCATGTAAAGTATGTCATCTGCAAAGAAAGTTTGACTTCTTTTTTGTCAATTTGTATGCCTTTTGTTTCTTTTTGTTGACTGATTTTTGGGGCCTGGACTTCCAATACTATGTTAAACAACAGTGGTGAGAGTGGACATCCATCTCATAGTTTTGACCTTAGGGGGAGAGCTCTCAGTTTTTCCCCACTGAGGATGATATTAGTTGTGGGTCTTTCATATATGGCTTTTGGGATTTTGAAGTATGTTCCATCTATCCCTACTTTGTTGAAGTTTTTTTTTTTTTTATCAATAATGGATGGTATATTTTGTAAGGTGCTTTTTTGCATCTATTGAGAGGATCATATGGTTCTTTTTCCTTTCCTTTATTTTTTAAATGTTTATTTAATTTTTAGAGAAAGAGAGAGCACGAGCAAGCGCAGGAGCACAGGGGAGGGGCAGAGAGATAAGGAGACACAGGATCCAAGGAGGCTCCGTGCTGTCAGTACAGAGCCCGATGTAGGGCTCAAACTGATGAACTATGAGATCATAACCTGAGCCAAAGTCAGACGCTTGACCTACTGAGCCATCCAGGCACCCCATATCCTTTCCTTTATTAATGTGGTATGTTATGTTGATAGACCTGCAAATATTAAACCAGTCCTGCAGCCCAGGAATGAATCCCACTTCACTGTGGCAATAATTCTTTAAATACACTTTTATATTTGATTTGCTGGTATCTTGTCGAGCATCTTTGCATCCAGTTGCATCAAGGATATTAGCCTGTAATTCTCCTTTTTATAGTGGGGTCTTTGTATGACTTTGGAAACAAGATTATGTTGGCCTTGTAAAATAATTTTGGAAATTTTCCTTCCATTTATATTTTTTAACACTTTGAGAAGAATAGTGTTAATTCTTGTTTAAGTGTTTGTAGAATTTCCTGGGAAGCCATCTGTCCCAGGACTACTATTTGTTGGGAGAATTTTGGGAACTGATTTAATTTCTTTGTTGGTTTTGGGCTTGTTAAAATTTTCTATTTCTTCCTGTTTGCATTTTGATTTGTGTGAGTTTCTAGGAATTTTTCCTTTTTTATCAGATTGCCCCGTTTGTTGGCATATAAGTTTTCATAGTGTTCTCACATTATTGTTTATATTTCTGTGGTGTTGGTTGTGATCTCTCCTCTTTCATTTGTAATTTTGTCTATTTGGGTTCTCTTTTCTTTGTAATGAATCTGGCTCTGGATTTATCAATTTTGTTTATCCTTTCAAAAAACCAGCCTTTAGTTTCATTTATATGTTCTAATGTTTTTTCCTTTGTTTGTTTGTTTCTATATTGCTTATTTCTATTCTAATCTTTATTATTTCTCTTCCTCTTCTGGCTTTGGCCTTTATTTGTTGCTCCTTTTCTAGTTCCTTTATGTGTATGGTTCAGCTTTGTATTTGAGAACTTTTTGCTTATTGAAACAGGCCTGGATTACAACATATTTAACTTTTAAGACTTCCTTTGCTGTATCCCAAAGGGCTTAGACTGTTGCATTTGTATTTACATTTGATTCATAGTGATTATTGAAAGGTATGGATGTAGTGCCACTGAGTTGTCTGTAGAATTGGTGTTTCTAGTCCTTTGTAGTCTGCTGTCTTCTCCTTCTCCTTCTCCTCCTCCTCGTCCTCCTCCTCCTCCTCCTCCTCCTCCTCCTTTTTCTTCTTCTTCTCTTCCTCTTCTTCTTTTTCTTCCTCTTCACTTAGAGTCTGCCTTAAAATTTCTTGCTGGGCTGGTTTAATGATCATGAAATTCTTCAGTTTTCGTTTGTCTGGGAAAGCCTTTATCTCACCTTCTATTCTGAATGACAGCCTTGCTGGATAATTCAGCACATTGTATATTTCCTGTCACTATCTTTTGGCCTGCCAAGTTTTAGTGGTCAGGTCTGCTACTAACCTTCTGTGTCTACCTTGCAGATTACGGACCTTTTGACCCTAGCTGCCTTCAGAATTCTCTCTTTATGCTTGTACTTTGCAAGTTTCACTATGATATGCTGTGGTGTTGACCTGTTTTTGTTGATCTTGAAGAGTATTCTCTGTGTCTCTTGGACTTGGATGCCTGTTTCCTTTCCCAGACTAGGGAAATTCTCAGCTACAATTTGACCAAATAAACATTCTGCCCCTTTTTCTCACTCCTCTTCCTCTGGGACTCTTATGATACAGATATTGTTTTGTTTCATGAAATCACTTAGCTCTCTTAGCCTTCTCTTCTGATCTAGATTTCCATTCCCTTTTTTCAGCTCATTATTTTCCACAATTTTATCTTTTATTTCACCTGTTCTTCTGTTTCTTCAGTCCTCACTGTCACTGTATCTAGTTTATTTTGTAACTGTTATAACATTTTAAAATTAATCCTGACTAGTTCTTAGGTCTTTGATCTCTGTAGCAAGGATTTCTCTGGTGTCTTCTATATTTTTTTCAAAAACAATTTATTTATTTTTGAGAGAAAGAGAGACAGCATGAGCAGAGAGAGACAGAGAGAGAGAAAATCCTAACCAGGCTCTGCACTGTCAGTTCAGAGCCCTATTCAGGGCTCGAACTCATGATACCATGAGATCATGACCTGAGCTGAAACCAAGTGTTGAATGTTTAATTGACTAAGCCACCTAGGTGCCCCTATGCTTTTTTTCAAGCCCAGCTACTAGTGTTATGACTATTGTTCTAAATTTTTGTTCAGATATATTGCTTATATCAGTTTTGAGAAGGTCCCTGGATGTGATTTCTTCCTGTCCTTTCTTTTGGGAAGAATTCCTCCATCTTGTCATTTTGGCTAAGTTTCTGTTAGGTTGTTAGGTTTTGTGCACCTAAAAGAACTGCTATATTAAAGATGGGTCATATACTGCCCAGGGCCTGACACTTCAGGAAGTGTTTCTTGTGTATGTTGTGTGCATTCTGCTGTTGCATTTGGCTGCTCCTTTCTACTTGTCAGTCATCTGCAGAGCTCTTTCTCACTTGCAGTGGTGGAGTGTTTGGACCTTTAACTATGTGTGCTTTGATCTGTTTGCCGAAGTAACCCTGGTAAATCACAAGTTGGTGGGGAGAATTCTGATCCCAAAGAGAGAGAAAAGGTAAGGGAACAATAACAATAACAAATGACAAAACAATAACAAAAACAGAGAATCAGAAACTATAAGGCTATGAGCATGTTTCCAAAGGAAAAAAGGTGGGGGAGAAAAAAAGGGAAAAAAAGAGCTGTCTGTTGGTGGCTGGGGCATACTGGCTATAGCAGTCTGGAGAAGAGGCTGGGTTGGGGCACCTGGGTGGCTCAGTATGATTAAGCGTCTGACTTCAGCTCAGGTCATGATATCACAGTTCATGTGTTTGAGCCCCATACCAGCTCTGAGCTGACAGCTCAGAGCATGGACCCTGCTTCAGATTCTGTGTTTCCCTCTTTCTCTGCCCCTCCCCCATGCGTGCTGTGTCTCTGACTCTGTCTCTCTCCCTCTCTCTCTCAAAAATAAATAAACATTAAAAAATTTAAAAAGGAAAAGCGGCAGCGGCGGCGGCGGCGGCGGCGGCTCCGCGAAAAGGGTGGCGCAAGACGGCCGGGAGGCCAGCCACCAGCAGGAACGCATCTCATCCCCGGTGACGGGGATTTGGAAGTGAGGCGGAGCTTGGAGAATACAGTTTGGCTCGCCCACAGCACAGGAAGATCAGACTCAGAAGGGCGGTTGCAATGCTTGGTTCTGGCAAAACTTTGAGGCAGCGCCATACTTTTCCCCGCAACCACCAAGGAGGGGCCTCAGAGAGAGCAGCCCCCGAGACCTGACCTGACGCCAGACCACGCCCATCCGCACAGGGAAGTTGTCTTTTTTTTTTCTTTTTTTTTCTTTCCTTTTTTCTTTGCTTCTCCTTCTTTTCTGCTGCCATCCAGATATATATCCCGTAGCATATTCTTATCTCTCCTCTTGGCTGGTTATATGCTTTTGGACTGCCCTCAGACTTTTGCTGTCTCTGTCCCCACCTTGTTGTTTTTTTTTTTTTCTCTACTATTTGTTTTTGTTTCTTTTTCTTCTCTCTTTTCTTCTCTTCTTTCATTTCTTTCCTTTCCTTTCCTATCCATTCTTTTTCT
>CM053560.1:115593223-115619704 GCA_028646485.1 Cryptoprocta ferox
GTGGATGGCCCTTGAGGGTGTCATGCTAAGTGAAATAAATCAGGCAGAGAAGGACAGATACCATATGTTTTCACTCATAGGTCTAACAGGAGAAACCTAACAGAGGACCATGGGGAGGGGAAGGAGCAAAATGAGTTAGGGGGAGGGAGGGAGACAAAGCACGAGAGACTCTTGAATACTGAAAACAAACTGAGGGTGAAAGGGGGAGGGGGAGAGGGGAAGGGGGTGACAATAAAATAGGTATTTTTGTATCCTTTGGGTAAATACTTAGTAGTGCAATTGCTGGGTCACAGCGTAGTTATAATTTTCGCTTTTGTTGTAATATCCATACTGTTCTCCAGAGTGACTGTAACAGTTACCATTACAACCAACAGTGTAAGATGGTTCCCCTTTCTCTACATCCTCATCAACATCTGTTATTCCCTGTGTTGTTAATTTTACCCATTCAGGCAGGTGTGAGGTGGTATCTCATTGCGGTCTTGATATGTATTTCCCTGATAATGAGTGATGCTGGGCATCTTTTCATGTGTCTGTTAGCCATCTGTGTGTCTTCTTTGGAAAAATGCCTCATGTCGTCTGCCCATTTCTTAACTGAGTTATTGTTTTGTTTTGTTTTGGTGTTGAGTTTGAGAAGCTATTTATAGGTTTTGGATACTAACCCTGTATCAGATATGTTATTTGCAAATATCATCTCCCTTTCCAGTGGTTGCCTTTTAATTTTGTTGATTGTTTCCTTCACTGTGCGGAATTATTTTTGACTTGATGAAGTCCAAATAGTTCATTTTTTCTTTTGTTTCCCTTGTAATGAAATTTTAATACTAAATAATTTACAATTAAAAAAATAAACTGAGGGGTGTCTGACTTCAGCTCAGGTCATGACCTCACATTTCATGAGTTCAAGCCCCCTTTGGGCTCTGTCTTGACAACTCAGAGCCTGGAGCCTGCTTCAGACTCATTCTCTCTCTCTCTCTCTCTCTCTCTCTCTCCCTCCCTCTCTCTATCTTTCTCTCTCTCAAAAACAATAAACACTAAAAATTAAAAAAATAAATCAATAAACTTCTCTTTAACTTGGATTTCCTTTCCTTTTTTGATGCCAATTTTAAATACAGTTTTATGGGGCGCCTGGGTGGCTCAGTTGGTTAGGCATCCGACTTTGGCTCAGGTCATGATCTCACGGTTTGTGGGTTTGAGCCCCACATCAGGCTCTGTGCTGACAGCTCAGAGCCTGGAGCCTGCTTTGGATTCTATATCTCTCTCTCTGCGCGTCCTGCACTCATACTCTGTTTCTGTCTCAATAATAAATAAACATAAAACATTTTAATACAGTTTTATTTTAGACATTTCATTTCCACTTACAATACATTGTTTATATAGTCCAATATTATATCCTTTTCCTGTACATATATTCCATACCGAACTATGGAATACTATGAAATTTGGGAATCCATACTTTATTGAATTTTATATTCAATCATTCAAGAATGTCCAGTTTATATACTGTAGCAGCTTGACTCTATTTTCTTTTTTTTAAGTTTTATATATTTATTTTGAGAGAAATACAGGGAGAGAACACGAGTGCATTCATGAGCAAGGGAGAGGCAGAGAAAGAGGGAGAGAGAGAATTCCAAGCAGGTTCCATGCTGTCAGTGTGGAGCCTGATGTGAGGCTAAATCCCACAACTGTGAGATCATGACCTGAGCTGAAACCAAAAGTTGGACACAACAAACTGAGCCACACAGGGGCCTCTATGGCTGTCTTCTTTTGATGAACTTAAAAAAAATCAAGGGATGCCTGGATGGCTCAGTCAGATATGTGTCCAACTCTTCATTTCGGCTCAGGCCATAATCTCATCGTTCACGAGTTTAAACACCACATTTGGCTCCATATTGACAGTGTGCAGCCTGCTTGGGATTGTCTCTCTCTCTCTCTCTCTCTCTCTCTCTCTCTCTCTCTTTGATCCGCCCCCACTTGTGCCCTTTCTCTCTCTCTGTGTCTCTCAAAATAAATAAGTAAACTTTAAAAAAATAAAAATAAAGATAAATAAAGAAATAATTTAAGATCTGATATAGTATTTTACCCCCTCCATATATAAACATTTGTGCTGTATCATTTTTTGTTGCAACTAAAACATAGCATCAGGTAACTCTGGTACAGTCACTTTATCTTTTTATATGCTCCATCTGGCCTTTTCAAAGATCAACCATTTTTGGGAAAGCAATGCCTTTACATTTCTATTTTATTATCCTTTTCTGCATTCTCACCCTAAATATATTTCCAAACTAGACAAAGTCATTCTTATCCTATACTTTGAAAATAGGATTTAAAAAGCAGTCCAACATTTTGATATATTTTCTATGGCCAAAAACAGTAAGAGCCAGCTTGTGGGCATTTTTCTAAGGTTATATCCTTCCATTTCTATAAAACCTACAGTATCATTAGTGTTACTGCATGTTTTCAGAAAACTGAAAAGTGACCAAAAACTTTCTTTATAAAAGCTTCAAAATCACAGTTACACATATCATACCCTATTTTAGCACTGTGTAAAATGTTTGCTGAACATTAAGCAAATAAGATGTTTTTATTTTGTTTGGTCATAGAAGGAATGGAATTTGTCAGTTTTACATTTGCACTGTCTGCCAAATATGCAGACAGATGAGCAAAGTGTAGTTTGGATCTAAAAAAGATTATCCGTAATCTCTGTGATTTCATCACATATTTCACAGAAGCCAAGACAATAATTTGAAATTCTAATTTTCAAGTAAAAATGCTTAAGAGGTGGGGTGCACCTTTTGTTGTTGTTATCTTGATCCAATGCATTACATGTTATACTGTATAAAGTATGATTTGTGGTAAGACCTTGTAGAAACAGCCCTACAAGGTAAGAGGCTGATACATTACTTATTGGGATTTCCTCTTTTTTTTTGCCCATCTGACATGTTAGTTGCAACTTACATATCAGGGAATGTAATTTTACTCAGTTTCAGGAGGCAATCAAGAAAATGACACACTGATGCATTGTGAGTGTGTGTGTGTGTGTGTGTGTGTGTGTGTGTGTGAAATACCCACAGTAATTCGGTGGCTGCTATTTTCAACTGAGAATTGAAGTCTTTCTAGTACTTTTTAGGACAAAAAAAAGTTTTTAATCCCTTTGAAAGTACTGGTTTACCTCATCCCCAATTTGTGAGATTCAATACAGAGGGAAGTCAATGTGAAAACATAGGGAGAAGACTGATATCTACATGCCAAAGAAAGAGACATGAAACACCCTTTCCTAAAGGACCTCAGAAAGAAGAAACCGTGCTGACAGCTTGATTTCAGATATTCAGCCTTTGGAACTACTGTGAGACAATGCAATGTTGTTGAAGCCACCCAGTCTGTCATATTTTGTTATAGGAGCCCCAGCAAACTAATACAGATAACATGGTCTTCTCTACCATATCCAGCCCAAAATTATTTTCTGTATATCACACATTATGCTCTATCTTTTTTAATTTACCATTCAATCTGGTTGTATGTGTCCTTCATCTGTCATTAAATTAACACAAGAATTTACCCTTCTCTTCAGTGAATCTGGGGCATGCTGACATTGGTATTACAATTGTTTTTATATTCACTATCTGAATTCTTATAAAATATGACCACAGTATTCATAAAGTTAAAAACTGAACTAGTACCAAACAAATACAAAGCAGAGCCCTTAATCAACAAGTAAAGTCAAATACAGACTAATGCTCATGGTTACAAAATGCTTAAGTAGCACATTTAAATCACATCAGGAGAGTATTGATGCAATAATAGATTATCCATTGCGGTGTGCTATAAATCAAGGTTGCCAACATCAGTGGTCATAGGAAAATAAACAGTGACAGTAACTATGAAAAGCAGATAATGCATATGCTGTGTACATTTAAAATGCATTCAGCTCCTATTTAGGGGCTGCTGTATGGATTCTGTAGGGTTTTCATTACCCCACACCTAATATTTTTTACTCACAGCCAAAAGCTAGGATTAATATCATCCCATAAAGGGGCCTCCTGCGAAGTGAAATTTTTATTGCTAAAACCAAGAAAATCCTAGACAAACTGCTGGGATTCTGATAGAAATTGTATTTACCCTATAGAACAATTTTATCTAATTACTATGTGGTGTCTTATGATCTTATGAACATAATGTTCTTCTACACTTACTTAGGTCTTTGAATTTTTTATCAAATATCTTTTTTCTTTTGTTAAGTTGTTTATTCAAATTCCAGTTTAACATACAATGTAATATTGGTTTCAGGTGTACAGTATAATTATTCAACACTTACATACATCACCTGGTGCTCATCACAACAAGTGCACTCCTTAATTCCAATCACCTATTGAAACCATCCCCTCACCCACCTTCCTTCTGATAACTATCAGTTTCTTTTCTATAATTAAGAGTCTATTTCTTGGGGTGCCTGGGTGGCTCAGTCGGTTGAATATCCAACGTCGGCTCAGGTCATGATCTCCCGGCTTGTGCGTTCGAGCCCCATGTTGGACCCTGTGCTGACAGCTCAGAACCTGGAGCTTGCTCCGGATTCTTTGTCCCTCTCTCACTCTGCCCCTCCCCTGCTCATGCTCTCTCTCTCTCTGAAGAATAAATAAAACATTTTTAAAAAGAATATGTTTCTTGGTTTGTCACTCTCTCTCTCTTTTTTGGGTTTTGCTCATTTGTTTTGTTTCTCAAATCCCACATGTGAATGAAATCATATGGTATTTGCCTTTCTCTGACTGACTTATTTAGCTTAGCATAATACTCCCTAGCTCCATCCATATCATTGGCAGTGGCAAAATTTCATTCTTTTTGATGGCTGAGTAATATTTTATTATATATACCATATATATACACCATACACATACACATACACACTATATATCACTTCTTTATCAGAGAAGATAAATTTGGGTTGTTTCCATAGATTGGATATTGCAGATGCTGCTGTTATAAATATCAGAGTGCCTACATCTATTTGAATTAGTATTTTTGTATTCTTTGGGTAAATACCTAGTAGTGCAATTGCAAGATCTAAGGGTAGTTTTATTTTTAATTTTTTTAATGTTTATTTATTTTTGAGAGAGAGACAGAGCATGAGCAGAGAAGGGGCAGAGAGAGAGGGAGACACAGAATATGAAGCAGGCTCCAGGCTGAGCTGGAAGCACAGAGCCCGACACGGAGCTTGAACTCACAAGCTGTGAGATTATGACCTGAGCTGAAGTCAGACGCTTAACCTACTGAGCCACCCAGGAGCCTCAGGGTGGTTCTATTTTTTAACTTTTTGAGTAACCTCCATACTCTTATGCTTTCAATATACATACCCTATATATGTTGTGTTGGATTTACACCTATTTTTGAGGTCTTGTAAACACACTGAGTTCTAAATTTTGGTTTCTAATTGTTAACAGCTAGTATTTACAAATATAATTGTGTGTTGACCTTGTGTGTTTTCACCGTACTAAAATCACCTATTAATTTTGGAATACTTTTTGGTTTTGTTTTTGTTTTTGTAGATTATTTTATAGATTATGTAGCCAACTATGCACCCTGCAAATAGGAATATTTTTATTTGTTCATTGTCAATTTGTAATTATTTGCTTTCTTTTTTCATTATATTCAACTGACTAGGACTTTCACTAGCAAGTTGAAAAGGAGTAGGAAGAGTGGACATCCTACTCTATACCTAAACTTTGAAGGAATCATTCAGTCTTTTGTCATTGAACATTAAGTAATGTTAACTGCACTTAAATATGTTCTTTAGATGCTTTCTATCAGGTTGATAATTTCCTTTCTATGCCTACTTCACTGATAATCTTTATCATGAATGTAAGTTGAATTTTATCAAATGTTTTTTTCTTTATTAGTTAATATGATCATGTGATTTTTATTCTTAAGACTGCTAATATGGTGAATTATAATTATTGATTTTTGAATATTGAATCAACCTTGCATTTTTGGAATAAATAAGAAACTTAGAAGTAGTGTATTTTAAATATACATGTTGGTAAATTAAATTTGCTAATATCTGCTAGAATCTGCCAGGACAGATGCTCCTGGAAATACTTCAGTCTTCTCCATTCTCTAGGGCAATTCTGAGAGTTTCTCTCTCTTCACTTACCTTCTCTGTCTTAAAGATGTACTTTCCCTGCCTCTCCTCTGAGAAAATAGAACACCATCAATTTCCTATCACAAACACAAATGTGCATACATCTAATCAGTTGTTTTATCCTTCTCTCTCCTCCCTAAAGAGAATTCTGTTTAAGGCTAGTAACTCTACTTAAGCTGTAGATCTGACCACTCCCTCAAACTATCCTCTCTCCAGCTGAGTAAGTTCAAGTTTTTGATACTTACATGCTGTTCGATTCTTAAATCACTGAAGTCTGCCTTCTGTTAACATCTATTCCGTTGAAATTGTTCTTAGCTAGAGGAAATGACCTATGCATTAGTAACTTCAGTTGACATCATCAGTTATGTTATTATTTTACATCTCAACTAAATCCAACACTGTTGATCATACCCCATTCCCTTGGTATTTTTAAAACCATATTCTCTAGGTTTGCTTTATTCCTAATGTCTACTATTAATTTACATTATTTGAGAGAGCTCTCTTTATTTGTCCATTTGATATGTTCTCTCTTCAATGCTCTACCCTGCATCTCTTCTGTCTCCTCCAAGGCCCCCAAACTTCTATGCCTTTATGAACTAGAATAGGACATAAACCTGAGGGTAGCTATGTTAGTGTCTGGAAGTGAGCTGAATATTGGTTATCCTGCCTAAAATGCTCAGACAAAGCATGGGCTACCTTTCCGAATCCATGCAATCCCTCTAAGCACTCCTGTTCATGGATTTATAAAATTCTAATCTGCATCTTCACTTTTTCTCTTGTGAATTTCTCTCCAATCAAATGGATGTCTCTGCTTGGATATCTCACATTCACCTCAAACTCAACATGTCTAAAAGTGAACTTAGCATCTCTCTACACAAAACTGTTTTTTTTAAAAAAAAAAGTTTATTTATTTATTTTTGAGAGAGAGAGAACACAGAGAACAGGTAAGGGGCAGAGAGAGATGGAGTCAGAGAATCTCAAGCAGTCTCCATGGGACTGATGTGGGCTCAACACAGAGACCGATGTGGGGCTCAAAACCACAAACCATGAAATCATGAGCCAAAATTAAGAGTCATATACTTAACCAACTGTGCCACCCAGGTGCCCCTAAAACTGTTTTTTCTTTGCTCCCAAACTCAATAACAGGCATTACGCAAGCTGTTGTGTATGCCAGAAACCTGGTCATACTCCTTGACTCTTCTCTATCCTCAGTTCTAGCATTTAATCAATCACCATTTTTTGTCAACTTTATCTCCAAATATCTATCATTTTTTCCATTAATCTCCATTCTCACTACTTATTTGTCAGTTAAGATCACCATTATCTCTCATCCAAGCTGATGCACAACACTCTATATTTCTCTGAACTTAATCCTCTTTATCTCATTTGTAATAAGCAATATCATGCTAATGCAATCCCTCCTTCAAATGCTCATGCTCTCTCAACAGCATTTGATGTCATTAGCCAGTTCCTCAAGCTCAGAATGCTATTTTAATTTCTATGATTCTCCTAGATTCTATGATTCTCCTAGTTTATTTTTCTCTCATACTTTTTTGAGTCACTCCACCAGTTCTTTCTTCAATACTAGACATAGAAATACTTCAGTTTCCTAGAATAAAATAATGAACACACATATTTCTTTACTCTTATACTTTCTCTCTGGACAAATGGATTGCTTTAATGTAGTTCTAGAATTCATTCTTTTACATTAAGCTACTTTGTTAATTTTCTACCTCATATCTTTCTTAGAATTTTTCATAGAGTCCTCATACATAAACTTTTTATTACTTTTACCCCAAACCTGTTCTATCCCTCCTCTTCCATGTCTCATTAAATAACACTACCATTAACCCCATGCTCAAGCTAGAAACATGAATCAGTATTCATTCTTCTAGCTTCCTTACCTACCCATTCTCCATTCCTCAACTAAGTCCAAAATACATATACTCTATCTTCTTCTACATCATCCCTATCTCTTATCAGACCCCAGTCTTGATCCTTTTCCCTATCATTCTGAATATAATAATTAAAGTAATATATTAGGGCCATCTGGATGGCTCAGTCAGTTAAATGTCCAACTTTGGCTCAGGTCATGATCTTGCAGTCTGTGAGTTCAAACCCCATGTCGGGCTCAGTGCAAGCCTAGATCCTGCTTCAGATTTCGTGCCTCCCTCTTTTTGTATCTCCCCACACCTGCACTCTGTTTCTCTCTCTCTCTCAAAAATAAACATTAATTTTTTAAAATAATTAAAGTAGTATTTTAAAAGTGTAATATCAATCAAACCAGTCTCAAACTCATTAGTGATTAGTGATTTCTGTTTGCTTTTTAATACAATTTGCTTGCTTATCATTGCCTACAAAGTCTGGCCTGATGCTCTACTCTCTTCCTGATTATACATCTTTTTTTTTTAATCTACTAGAATTAATATGCATTGCCATTGTTAGCATGATTTCTCAATTCAATGACAGCTTAAAAATAATAAGCTTACTTAAATATACTATTTTCTGAGATAACTGAAAACAAACAAACAAACAAACAAAGCAGTGCAAGTTTTGGGGCCAAAATCTCTAGTCCTATTACCATTGGCAATTGCCAAGATATAAGTGAAATTCTGATCTCCACGTTCAGATTGCTGAGGGTTGAATTAAGTTCCCATGCCTCATCTAAGCCCTATTGCAAGGATATAGGGTTATTTTGGCGGTCATAATCTAATAAATTCTCTATCATGGTCAGTATTACCCAACATGAGTACGAAACACACAATGGGGCATGAGGAAAAACAAAAACAAAAACACTTGGAATTTATACCAGTTAGGAATATTTGAGCTGCATGAAGCAAAACAATAACAAACAAACAAAAACCTCAAAGCTGCAAGGCTGTAGCTTAAAGAAATATTTTTTTATACTCTCCAAGTGATCTAAAAAAATAGAAATAGAAGTACCATAAGATCCAGCAATTCCACTTCTTGGTATATATCAAAGGAAATGAAAATAGAACCTCAAAGAAATATCTGTACTCTGATGATTACTGTAGCATTATTCACCGTACCAAAGAAATGGAAACAACCCAAGTATCCATCAATGGGTGAATAGATAAAGAACACACACACACACACACACACACACACACACACATTATTTAGCAATAAGAAAGAAGGAAATCTTGTCATTGCAACAACGTGGATGAAACTTGAGGGCATTATGCTAAGTAGAATAAGTCAGACAAAGAAAGACAAATATTCCATGGTATGTCTTCTAGGTAGAAAAAAATCCACACTCATTGAAATGGAATGTGGACTAGTAATTACCAGAGGCTGGGGAGGCTATGGGGAGTTATGGAGAGATGTTAGTCAAAATTTACAAACTTCCTGTTATAAGATAAATAAGTTATGGGATCTATTGTAGTATGGTGATTATGATTAATAATACTTGAAAGATGTTAAGAAAGTAGATCTTAAATGTTCTCATCACAAAAAAAGAAATGGATTACATTTCCAATGCTATACAGCATTACATTATATGATATGCTGGAGGTGCCAGCTGGCTAATATTATGGTGATAATCATTTTTTCAATATATAAATGTATCAAATCAACTTATTGTACATCTTAAACTTACACAATGTTATGTAAATTATATATCAGTAAAGTTGAGAAAAAAAGAAATTCAAACATAAGTAGGTGGCTATCAATACATTTTATTGGTTTGAAGATGTCAGACTCCACATCTCTGTGATTCTTTTAGCTTTTTTCATACTTGTCATTTCAGACGCTGTAACAGATCTTAGAAGTTCTTAGAAAGAGTAGTAAATAACTGAAAGGCTATAAAACCAAATAGTTAGCTTGTGCTCCCTCAGTTATCTAGACAACCAGAAAAAAGTTTTCGATGCTGTGTGTTGGTCAGCTCATCATACCAAAGGCTATATCTGCTGGCAAAGGCAACCATGAAATCCACATAATTAACTCTGGGACTTCAAATGAGTTCTTTTTCTACCTGGGATCATTGTTCCTTCTACTCTTTGTAGATCTCTCCTAATCCTTCAAGTATCCATTAAAATTTCACCTGGTCAGAAAAGTCTTTCCTGACTATTTTATTTTAGACAATCTCCTTCACCATTCTTTATCACTCTAAACAAGTAATTTGTTTCATTATCTTATCCTAATATAATTTATATTTAATGGTTCATTTGTTTGTTTACCTTCACATTATACTCCATCAGAACTATGAGTTTATCATTGAACTCCTGCATGCCAGGGACATTTTTGTCTAGTTCATTAATATGTACCCAGTGCACAATACAATATGGCTATATAGTTGAAGTTCAGAGTCTCTATTAAATAAATATGTAAGCAAATGAATTTATACATCAATTAGCAAAAGCTGGATGTGTGTGTGTGTGTGCGCACGCGTGCACACGCATGTAATAGGTTGTTACTAAGAAAACACAAGGAACTCTCCAGATATGAGAAAATACATGACACGGTTAAGGGCCTCAGACTGCTCAGTAGGTGAAAAAAATAATGGGGCAAGTTAAGAGATGAGGAGGGATATTTTGGACTTGTAGACTCCTGATTAGCAATCAGAAAAATATAGAGAGATGCATAATAAAAAGAAAGACATCTTTCAGCGTAGTTCCTACTTCCTTCTCAATTTTTTGGACCTTTGTATGATGGAAATTACTCATGTCTTTGATGACATTGACTATCTCCAGTATGGTATTTTTTTCTCTGTATCCAGTATTCCAGTCTCTAGCATGTTTTGAAACTTACTTCCCATTTCCTTTCTACTGGATTTTCAGCAACTTTTTATAGTCTTCCATGCTTGTGTGTGTGTTCACACAGCAACTCCCTGGTCACCAAAAAATCTTCCTCCCATATCTACCTTTCCCACACCACTTTTACGTGAATAATTATTTTTCTTCCTATAGATGTAAATTTATGTGCCACTTGTCTGGGAAAGTCTGAGTTGGGTGCACCTGTTCGGGCCTCTTTAGCTTCTGTGCTTCTCCTAGAGTGGTACTTGCTACACTGAAGTGTAATAATAATTCTTATTATTCATCTATCCCTTTCAATAGACTGAATGCTCTGAGAGTACAGGACAATGTCTAGTCTGTTCATTATTGCATCCCTAACTCCTAGCACAGCATCAGCAACATATTAGGTGCCCAGTATATATTCCAAATTAATGCATAAAATAAGAAAGCATTTATTTATTTATGCAACTATAGCAGGGTTTTTAAATGTCAATTTCTACTCACTCTTGCTAGTACAGAATATTGACTTTTATTATATCTGATCAATTAGCATACAAACAGTATCTCTTTTTAAACTTCAAATCAGTTTCCTGAAACAGTATCACAAAACACTTGCCTCCCTGACACCCCCACCCTTTCACCCAATCTGGATCTTTCTCCCTTCTTCCCCTCTTAGAATGAGCTGTTCAGTGAAAACAGAAAAGGGCAGGTCACTTCTACACTCACAAACCCACCCCTAAATCCTATGAAGCAGGATCTCAGACACTACTTAGAACCTGTTGAGAAAGAGAGGACAGGCAGTCAGCACTGTACTCAGTCAGGCAGAGGCATCTAGTCCCTAAGAACTGATTCCCATACATCCCCAGGCCCTGAGTTACTATTTCTCTTCTCTGCTCTTTGTGACCCTAGGAAGGAGATACCTTGGGGCCTGGGCCTTCAGCCAGAAACAAGAACTCTTGGCTATGATTTACAAATTGATAGTTTTTCTAGTGTTTTAAGACCAAGACACCCCAAAGAAAGCTGTGGTGGTGGGAGTAAACTTCAGTGCCCCTATTTAAAATGCACTGATAACATTAAACAGTTTAAGCCAGTTTAACCAAATGCCAGAATAACACTAAGCTGTAAAGAAGGAGGGGGACGGACCTGGTTTCTCCAGACCAGGTACAAATGCACACAGAAAAGCCCAGGTGGAGTGTACAAAAATTCAAGGACCTAGCCCAGGGGCTGAAAAGCCTGTATTCAGGAGTCCCTGGTTTGACAGGAAGCAAGGAAAGAAAATATGTAAGTCTCAAAAACCAAAAAAAAAAAAAAAAAGAAAAAGAAAGCCAAACAGCAGGGGAACCTGAGTCTGACAGTGCTACCCACAACCCCTCCAGCCCTTGCCCCTGGATCCAGACAGCCCACCCCCTTCTAGGCAATGTCCTTCCCTAGGCTAGATAGAGCTCATTAAACAGTGCAGTTTTAAAAGATTCTAATGCCAGCTCATAAACATCTTCATTTACTCTTGGTGAGTACATATGAAGAATATGTTTATACTGTTCTTTATGGGAAAACAATTTCAACGTGTCAACTCAGAGAACACAATAAACAACCCTCTGAGCCCCTCAGTGTCCTTCCCTAGACAGCAAGGAGCCCCCTCCTTTGTCCCAGGCCTGCCTAACTCCCCCAACTGTGGCTCTTGGGCAAAACATCCTCTATGACCATTAGTCCTCATCAGACAAATCTGGTCCAGGGGTAAATCATGAACATCACATATGGCCCAGAGGGAACACAGGGCTGGTGTGGATGCACAATCTCAAATCCCTAAAGGTCTTCAGGAGTGGAGCTCTGTCTTCCCGGCCCTTCCTGAAGCACATGAAGTCATAGTTCATTTTCACCTTCTCTTCAGTAAACTCTAGCAGTGCTAACAATCCTTCTTTGCTCCCATCATCTAATAATCCATTTGGGATTTCTACAAACAGGCTCTGGCTGGACAAGACTGCATCTCATGAAAAGACTTTCACTTCGGTACCTCATACAGGAAGTGGACAATGTGAGGTTTTCCATGGGTCACAGGGAGCTTCTCATCTTTATACATTATAGCTCAAAGAGAAGGATTCCTGCCTCCCCTCACCCACTGGGAATCTTCGACAGTGGCTGAGGGGCATCAAGAGTACCTCAGAGGCCCTGGAACAATGTGCCTGCAGCACTGGAGCTGGGGACAGTTACTCACAGGCAAAATACTACTGTCCTGGGTGTTTATCATCCTCAGTGGCTCTGCTCAGGGTGGAAGTAGGAGGCTGCAGAGAGTGGGTAAGTGGATGAGAGAGTGGGTGTAGGGTTGCATGGGCTTGGGGCCTGGGTGATCTCTGCACGTTAAGTCCCTGTCAGGCCCCTGGCCCAGAGCCATCCTTCTGCCTCAGCGAGTACCTTCCTCCAATTCAAACAGTATCTTGATTTAAGAAGTGTGGGTGGATTTTCTTTTTCTTTTCATTTTTGCACTTACACTCTGTTACCTTTGGAACACTAACTTGTTTGTGTCCTTGGTTCATCTTCCTAGTAAGAAGTTATGTATTTGCTCTGTTTCTCCTAAAAACAAACAAACAAATGAACAAGAACAAAACTACCTCATATCTGTTAGAATGGTTATTATCAGAAAGATAAGAGATAATAAGCATTGATGAGGATGTGGAGAAAAGAGAACACTTGTGCACTGTTGGGGGGATTATAAATCAATGTAGTAGTATGAAGGTTCCTCAAAAAATTAAAAATAGAACTATCGTGTGATCCAGAAATTCCACTTCTGGGTATTTATCGTGTGATCCAGAAATTCCACTTCTGGGAAACAAAATCATTACCTTGAAAATATATCTGAAACCTCATGTTTATTTCAACATTATTTATAATGGCCAAGACATGGAAACAACTTAGATGTTTATCACTGGAAGAATATATAAAGAAAATATAGTATATCGATATAAATATATGTGAATATTATTCAGCCATAAAAAAAGGAAATCCGGCCAATTGTGACATAGATGAAACGTGAAAGCATTATGTTAAGTGATGTAAGTCTGACAGAGAAAGACAAATGCCATATGATGTCACTTATAAATGGAATCTTTTTTAAGAATTTAAAAATTTTTAAGTAATCTCTACACCCAACGTGGGGCTTGAACTTAGAACACCAAGATCAAGAGTCTCATGTTATACTGACTGAGCTGGCCAGATGCTCCATATATGGAATCTTAAAAATAAAATGAAACAGAGATACAGAGAATGAATGGATGGTTGTGTGAGATGGTGATTAAGGGGAGGGGTGAGATGAGTAAAGGTGGTTGAAAGGTGCATACTTCCAGTTATGAGAACTGGGGATGTAATTTGAAGCCTCGTGATTATAGTTAACAGTACTGTATTGCATATTTGAAAGTTGCTAGGAGAACAGATTTTAAAAGTTCTCAACATCATGATAAACATAGTCACCATCTGTCACCATACAATGTCGTTACAATGTTATTGACTCTATTCCCTATGCTGTTCACCTTATCATAGTGAACATTGAGTAATGTATAGAATTGTTGAATCACTGTGTTATACACCTAAAACTAACATATCGTTGTATGTCAACTATAATTCAATAATAAAAGTTTACAAAATAAAAACATCCAAAAAAAGTTCTCATCACAAGAAAAAAATGTAACAATGTGTGGTGATGGATGTTAACTAATTGTAATAAATTTCACAATATATACATATATCAAATCATTATGTTGTTCACCTAAAATCAATAGAATAGTATATGCCAATTGTGTATCAACAAAAAATAAAATTAATAAATAAAATCCTGCTAGATATTAGTCCAATTTATTAGTGTACTTAAAGAACTGACTCTTTAGGGGCCCCTGGGTGGCTCAGTTGGCTAAGCATCTGACTTCACCTCAGGTCATGATCTCGCGGTCTGTGAGTTTGAGCCCTGTGTCAGGCTCTGTGTTAACAGCTTAGAGCCTACAACCTGCTTCAGATTCTGTGTTTCCCTCTCTCTCTGCCACTCCCCACCTCTCAAAAATAAATAAACTTTAAAAAAATTAAGAACTGACTCTTTAAAAAATTCTTGTTTACACTGTATTTTTCCAAAGAAATCCTCTCTAATTTCAACTTGTCCATATTTCATCTAGAGTAGTTTATCATTATTTTCTGTGTTTGGTTTTGTTTTTGCTGTGTGATGGAGTAGGTCTTTTATAATGTTTTCAGTTTCTTAAGTCATACAACAAATATTTATCAGCACATACATATGCCATGCCAGTCTCTACATTAAGCATCAAGGAATAGATAAAAATGACAGATACAGTTTTATCTTTAAGTATGTAAAAATCCAGGAAGAGAGAGACAAACTAAATATATTTATAAACAGTATGTGTACATTGTGTTAACAGTTTAGGATGCTTCTGTAATAATGGGAGAACATGACTGTGCTTTGAAGGCTAAGAAAGCATTCCTACCAGAAGTGGTGTTCATAGGCTGGTCAGGTGAAGGTTCAAGATGGAGGGGGCCATAAAAGGCTTTTCAAGCAGAGGAAATACTAAACTGTATAACAAGTTTATTTGAAACACATATGTCCAACTTAATAATGTTAATATAAAAGTCATTTTTCTCTCTCAGATAGCTTAGAGCAAGTGGCATTATATTTTATATTAAGTTTATAAAGGCCCTTTTTCCCTCCATGAATTTGATAAAATGAAGTTAATTACAGTGAAATATGTGTGTGGTGTTTGTAAAAAAAAATGACATTCCAGTTGGCAGAACAGATAAAATGTCTCAAATTATGAGAAATTAGGAATTCTTTCCCAGCCACAGAAGTCTGAGCTTCACCATACTGTCATCCAAAATGAATAGCAAGGATTTGCAGTACTTTCTGAATGACCTCTCCCAGCACCTTGTAGGTGAATCTTTTGGAAAATATTTGATAAGACCTCCAACATTTTATTTATGCCCAGTATGAAAATCTAAGAAAGGTATTGAATACTCCCTCCCAGTGCCCTATGCTGGGACAGATATCTGCTGGACCAAATGTCATGAATTAGCACTGTTGCATGCTAGGAAGCCTCTTCCTTTAGGTCTGGCTGCCTCTGAGATAGTATAGGAGCTGAGCAGCCCTGCCCACATGACTTGCTGGGTTCAGCTCCTCATTTCTCAGGATAAGGTCTTTCTCCTTCTTCAGAGGTTCAGTTCTCTAGGGCATGGATGGGTGTCTGTGTCTGTGAGCTTGGGGAGCTTTCGAGTGGTTCTCCCTGTCTCTCATAGCAGGGAGGAAGGAGAATACAAACACAAAGGTTTAAGTGGGAGGTGCAGGATTGCCTGCCCAGTGACCTCTGGGTTTGACTGAAAGAAGTGTACAGAAGTTACAGTTGCTGCAAGGAGTCAACCCATCAGTGAGAAAAGCAATAGAACATTAGAGAAAATGATCAGCATCCTGCTATGTCAGGAGTGACAGCTGTGGCCTTGCTCCAGAAATGGAACATCCTGGATATCTCCATTATTTTAAATTCAAATGGGGCAGATTTGTTTTGATTTTGTAGAGAATTTTTGGGTGATGAGAAGTAAACTTTTTTTTAACATTTATAAAATATCTAAAGAGATACCTTGGCTCTGGGTAAGTGGTGGCATCAAAGCCAGGTCACCCCTGCCTGAGTTACTGCAGAAATGCCTCTGCCACGGGAGACTTCACAATAAATCTACTAAACTGGGGATGGATTTCATCTGAGTATGTGAGACTTCTTGAGCATTTTTAGCACCTGCATCTACCTATTAAGTTATCCCATTAAGTGTTAAGAATCCTAGCTTTCAATTCAGACTTTAATTCCTTCACCCAAATATAATTCCACATACTTCTTTAGGGGGTGATGTCACACATGTGTTCCCTTTATTATGTCTTTCCCCAGAAAAGATTCTGGCTTTGACAAAATGAACTTTTCCAATCTTCTGAAGTTCAAAGGATTTCTGGTCATTTTAAAAGGCCTATTTTGTCCCACACCCTTGCAGGATTGAAAGCTTCATAATGAGATTTATCTCATCATTGTCCCTTACCCCCATCCTCACCCCATTCTACCCTCCTAGGGATTGGCTAGTGGCCCATTGCAATCAAGAACTGCTGGATCACAGATGTCCCAATAGGCAACCTTCCCACCTCATCTCCACCTCCCTCTCCTAGGTAATCCCATGTGTGTTCCTCTGACATCATTGTTCAAGAGAAGGCACCTTCACCTCAGTCCTTCAGGGAAGACCATGTTTCAATTCTTGGCTTCACTGCTAAGCAGTAATATGATCTGGTTAAATCCATTAATCTCTCTGAAACAGAGTTTCTTGATTTATACCATCAGAATAAGATTGCTTTCTCTAAGATTAATGTGAGGATTCATTAGAAGAATAAAATCCCTAGCCTCATGTGTATGACTTTGTGTTTTGGGGGTAGGGTGCTAAGAGTACATTCTTTAACATGGAACTTTAAGAATGAAATTAAAAAGGAAGAAGTGTGGGGCAGTTGTAGGCAGGGGGAGAAAGGTATAGGCCCTGGACTTATTCTGTGTGGGTTCAAATCCTAGCTCCTCCTCTCACTAAGTTTCATGATCTGGGGAAAGTTAGTCACATACTTTGTTAGTGTACTTCATCCATGGTGCAAATATGAAAAGTGCCTTCTTCAAAGGCTGTTTTAAGTATTAAAGACAAAGAGAAAATACAAGTAAAGGGCTTTAGCACAATGCCCCATTTTTAAGTGCCCACAAAAGTCAGCCAATGTGAATAAAATGTAGAAAATGTAAGAAAGGAACTTTATATATTAACCCTTATTTCTAAGTGATGTGATTATGAACATTTTTGCTTTGTTGTTTTTATACTTTTCTGTATTTGTCAGTTTTGAGATGAACATGTAAGTCACATTTTAAAAACCACACATTTATGAGTAGTGATAGAACACTGATTTTCCCACCCTATTAGCTGAAATTATCATATTTGTACACTTGGTAGAATGTCTCATTCCGAATCCATACTGCTGTGTTAAAAAGATGAGTACACTTTTCCAAAAATGATTGTATCACAAGAATCTTTAATGTTTAAAGTTTACTCATGGTGGGGTTGTATTTGTGTTTAGTAAAGTGTGCCAAGTGCCCACATTGAGGCCATTTCAGTTCACATCACTGCACTCCACACGGATGTTTACTGTGCCCAGCAAGGTCATAAAGAGAGGGGCCTTGACTTTTCTCTTGATTAGCCCAGCTTTACTGGTGAGTTCTTCCAAACTCTCCAGAAGTAGTCTACCCTAATACACATCTTTCGTTCCATATAAAAGAATAAGATGGAAAATTTCTCAATGTATTTCATAAGTTTAGCACATCTCTGGTACAAAAATTCAAGAAAGGTAGCACAAAAGCGAAAGCACCAACCGAGCTTACTTATAAACAAACATGCATAAATCCTACACACTATCTAATAGTACTGAAATGAATACAACATTGCATTAAAAAGTATAAAAGCACTGTACTGAAAACTTAAAGTTACACGTGAAATACTGCACTGTAAATCCTGAATACTCTAATGTTCCTCCCCCCCCCGCCCCCCACCGCCCTGGTGAGGGTCAGAAACCATTAATCTGCCTCCAGACCTTGCTAGTCCTCGGAGACACTGCTGCGGGGGCAGTGGGCAGTGGGATCAGCCTCCCGCAGAGCTCTGGCCTCCTCCAGAGCCTCTCTGTATCGGGAAGGCCAGGCCTGGGGGTCTTTCTTAAACACCCTGGCCAGGAACTCCATGATTTGCATCTTGGTGATTTCACGGCTGGCACGGGAACCCCAGAAGAACTCGTACTCAGGTGGCTCAACATGGGGTACGCGCTGGTACTTCAGGTAATTCTGTTGGACGAACTCCTCGGTGATGAGCTTTCTCACATCTCCAAAAGTGGAATGCTTCTTCCAGGGCCGCAGCCCCAGGATGCGCAGCACGTTCCAGACGGCACTCTCTCTGGCACCGCGACCTTTCACATAGATGAGGCTCAGGATCATCAGCAGGAGGCCTGTCATGGGCATACGGTTGCTCAGCGCCACCCTGTCCAGCTCCTCTGGCTCAAGCGCTTTGACAAGCGAAAACTCCATCGTGTGCAGGCTAGTCAGCCTCAGGTGTAGCCCAAACACTCGTGCCAGGATGAGGCTGGTGCGCCTGAGAATGCTTCTACACCATTTCTTGTAACTGCCGATGACATCCTTCACCATGTCTGGGAACCAGATGATCATTCTCTTCTGATCCTTGATCAACACGTACCACATGAGCTCGTGCGCCTTCTGCACCAGCTGGGCCGGGGCTGGCGGCGCTGGGCCAGGCTGAGCCACTAGAGCTCGGTGGGCGCGGCCTTCCCCCGCAGCCTGCTGGAGGGCCTTCGGGTCTCCCTCCTCGCTAGGGCCCTGGGGCGGAGATGAAGCCAGCTGGGCGTCGGTCGGGCCTAGAGGAGGGCTCTCTGGCGCTGCGAGGGTCGCGGCCTGAGACTCGGGTTGGGTGGGCCCCCCAGGAACCCCAGGACTGCTGTGCACCTCGGAGTTGGAGGCCTCGGCTGCAGAGTTGGGGTCGCACACATCCTTACTTTGTTCGGACATATCTGCTCCGTCTGACAAGGGCAGGGCCTCTGCGTCCAGGAGCTCTTTGGGCCTGCGCTCCCACCGCGGACTCTAGGAGAGGAAGTGCGCTTTGCTGCGCTCGGCGCCTTCCGCAGCAGCGGGGCGGGGCGGGGCGGCGGTGGGACCGGCCACTGCGCTTGCGCGTCCGCGGGCTGAAGGCCTGTCCGCAGCAGGGGGGCAGCGTAGGGCTGGAAGCCCGACCCGGCGGGTGTGACTTGAGGCCCTACAGTGGTAGGGGGGAGCACCCTGAAATAGGGCAGCAGTGACCCGCAGGTGTCCCGTTTGGCCTGAGGAGGTGGTGGAAAGGAGGGGAGAGAGCTGGATGAGCACTGGAGAAGGAGCATTGGAGAAGTTTATGAGGATAGATGGTAATTTAAGTTTCTAAGATAAGTTTCTTCAGTTTCTTGAGAAATGTTTAATAGGGCGTATCCAGAATCAAGGTAGATATAAAAGTCCCAGAGAAAGGTCTAGGCTGGTGTGTAAACTTGAATGTCGTGACAATGAGTGTGAGACTTTAAACCAAGAGAACAATCGGGATTGCCCAACAAAAAATGTAAACTGAGAAGAGGTTGGCTCAGATTCTAATCCTGGGAAATACCAATAAAAATTGGTGGAGTACCTGCAACATCTGAGAGTTTATAAAATGATAAATGCAGAATTTAGTCAATCCATGTGCAAACGGAACTTTCTTGGATATAATATACGAATGACCTTGCTATGTTTTCATGGTCATGGATTTTGGTTTTCTTTTACTTCCCTTCGTTCATTTTGATTTCCTTTTAATGTTTACATTAAGAACCCATCATACAAAGATTGTCATATTTTTTAGAACAAACTTTTTCCCTATTTGCCCAGCATACTCCCTTCCCTAATGACTGTTGTGACCTCTACTTTATGTTCTTATGAAAACTTCATCTTCTCACAGGATCCCACCACTCCCCTCTCTCTGTCAGCAACTGGCTGGTACTATTTGGCAGCCACACCTAAAACCCTCCCAACACTTTTTTTTTTAACATGGGTCCCATAAATCACAACTGGCAATCTCTTTCATGACCAACAATGAGATGCAACATATTTATGGTCCTGTGTGTGTGTTGTTTTGTGTTGTTTTGTTTTTTTGTTTTTAATTTCAGAAAACAGATCCACATTGGGCAAAAACAAAGTTAACACTCCCAAAGAAGCATCTATGAAGAAAGATGTGGCTGTAAAATCCTCTGAATCCAGAGTTCCTTAGGCTGATAAAGATCCCTGGTTTGAGCCAATGTAGTCCTTCAGCTCTTCCTGGATTTCCTCAAGGGAACAGCTTCTTAAATATGTGCTGTCTTGAGTCTATTATTGTAACTTGAAACCAAAAGCATATTTAAAGTATTGTCTTGGCATTTCCAGAGTCCTCTTTGTATTTTCTTTTATCACCTTTCTCATTTCTCACTTTATTTTTTTCCCAAGAAAGTTGGCTTGGAAGGGTTTTCATGTCATTTCTCTATCTTTGGATTTTCATGCTTGCATCACCTTTGGTAGGACAATGTCTCCAGTGGGACTCCTTAACATTTCACTTCACAAGAGTATGCCTTGGTTGGACTTAAAAGATATGCCTTAGTTAGAATTTTTACTATTAATCATTTTCATCCTTTTCTTTAATTTATGGATTTCTATTTTTTAATACATCTTACAGAGTTGTGTCAGTTATATATTTTGTTTTATTATTTAAAAATGGCTATTGAATCAATTTACTGCCCTTATTCATCTTAAAATAATCCTCATTTCTTGCATTTTTATCTCCATTAGTTTTCTTCTTTTTCCCCCCCTTAAATTTGAATTTTTTGGTGGGTTAACTATTTGGGTTAAATATTTAGTTCATTTAAGGTATTGGAAAATTTTTTAAGTTTATGTATTTATTTTGAGAGAGGGAGAGATAGCATGAACAAGGGAGGGGCAGAGAGAGAGGGAGAGAGAGTATCCCAAGCAGTCTCCTTGCTGTCAGTGAAAAGCCTGACTTGGGGCTCGAACTCACAAACCATGAGATCATGACCTGAGCCGAAACCAAGAGTTGGACACTTAACTGACTGAGCTACTCAGTCACACCTAAGGTATTTTTAATAATGAAAATGTTGGAGTCTATTATTTAAATCTCAGCTCAGCTTTGGATATAAGGCATAATTTTTGCCATTGTGAGGTAATGACAATTACACCCTCATATTTCATCCGCCTAGATTTAATAGATCCATGAAGTTAAATTGCAAGCTTGGGCACAAAAATTATAAATGTATAAAAACACTTACATATAGAAAGTATGAAAGCAATTTTAAAAACAATTACAAAAATATACAAGCTCCTGCACTATATCCTGCTGCTGTAGGATATCAGAGTTCTGACCGAGGAGCTTGCTTGAGTTTAAGTTGCTGCCTGAACTGGAACGGACCTCATTCTGGTGAAGTTGCCCATGGCCAACAATGGTCACCCACCTCTACCACAGCTCACTTCACACCTTACTTCTGACAGGAAGGTTGTTCAATACTGTACCAGTGCCTGTGTATTATAACCTCTATGAAGGAGTATGTTCAGAGAGTTTAAAGTATCAGAACTGATGCCCAAGTTTGAAACAATGTACAGGATAGACCCCTATTGCTTCTCACTCTTAAAGTCCAAGTGATAACATTGTCTTCCCAGAAATAGGTCTGCTGAAGAGGCTCCATTTCCTACCAAGAAGAAAATTCAATGGGGGAGGGTAAGAAAAAGTAAAGCTTGGGGTAGCGTTTAAGTAGAAAAAATATGCATGCACATGTGTCATGGAAGGGGTAGCTTGATAGGTACCTAATAAGGTGCCTACCCATAAACCAGGCATGCAGACCTTCAGAATGGTAAGAAAAAGGAAAGATGACACAATGGGAAAGAAGAGGAAGTAAATATATATGGGACATCCACAACTTCCTTAATTTAAGGGTCAAGATTTGGAGCTGTAGCTCCAGTGATGCTCTGAGAATGTTGAGGATAAATTAAGTTTGGTGGGTTTCTCCAGGGTTAGACCTATTTGATATGGGCAATGAGTTCTTTCAGGCCAACATCTCAAAAGCAAAAGCCTGAACTTTACAAAATATCTGCTCAAATAAACGAATGAATGGCTACTCTTTAAATCAAAATTCTGTAAGTATAAATTCCATGGACATATGAAGTATATGGAGAAAATTATAACAACATATTCTGGTACAGATACTTTTGCTGGTGGGATACTTCAGATTGTAATGTGGAACACATTACACAGCTGTGGAATAGGCTGTTCTTGGCAGACTCCGGAATAGGAGGAGAAGCCTATCCTGGCACTGGTTTCCATAGTGAACAGAGGAAGGGGGGTCATTCCAGAGCTTCCAGTGGACAGCACGCATGCTCACAGTGCAGAGGCCCAGAGGCCCCAAATGAAATGTGAATCCTTCTGGCTCTTTCCTGTCAACATACACAGCAACCTCCACCTTGGAGCCCCCATATGGGCCCCAAATGCCTTGCAGTCCAAGGAATTGAAACACAGAACTCACATTAATGTGTTCAGCAAATATTGAGCAATGACTATCATGTGCCTGAAAGACTTTCATTTTAGAAAGTAGCTCAATCTGAGGGGGAAACCAATTAGACTATTTGGCAGGCTGGCCCCTATGTATTAAAAACTAATAAGTGAGGACAGTCAGTGATGCTTTCCACAGTTGGGAGAGGGAAGAAGAGAACACAGCCTTGGCCCCTCAGCTTTTCTAGTCTCCCAAGGGTGACACTTCACATGCCTGTCCAACTGAGGCCCAAGAACACTCACTGAACGGGAAAGCTTCTAGTCCTGCCCAGACCCATAATACAGCCTGCCAACTCTCAGGGACTAACCAGGATAGGAGTATATTTTAAGAAAGTCAACTGGAATCCTAATTAAGACTAAAGTTGGGGGCAGGTGGACAAGGAGAGACAGACAAACCAATTAGGGGACGTTTTGGGGGATTCCTCTTGAAAAAGGACGATGACTTGCACTTCATCTTCATTCAGCAACTATTTATTAAATGCTACATTTCACGCATTGTGCCTGGGGATATAATGAGAAGGAGAGATGTGTCATCTGCAATCTGTACTGAGGGGAAATGGTGGAGAAAAAGGATCAATAACAAATAAAAATTGATAAATAAATTATTATGCATAAATTTATGGCATAACAGACTGCTAAGGAGCCACAATGTTGTCACAGAGGATAGAACAGAGGAAACTTATGTTAAATAAGGATGCTAGGGAAGACATAAATAATAAGAAAATGTAAGAGAGACTGTGAATATCATGTATGGTCAGGATTCTGTCTTAGGGGTTGTCTGGGATGGAGCAATGCCTTGTGGCTAGGATATGGGGGCACCACTTCCTGAGACTATATGTAGATAACTACTTGAGAAAAGAAAGTAGATATGACCAGCTGATATCTGGATACATTGGTCTCATAAAAGAGGCCTGGGCTAAAAAGAGAAGTTTGGAAGATAAAGATGGTAATAACAGCATCCTGAGAGAGTGTCTAGAGCAAGGCTCTTCAAAGAGAACCATCCATCATAACGATAGGATAATTTTTCATTATGTGGACAGAATAATGCATACCACAAAGGTTCATACCTCTGTCCCCTTCACACATGTATAAATTCCCTCCATACATGGGAGAAACAAAAATAAAGTGTAAGAAAAGAAAAAAATACATACCTTCCCTGTATACTGCCAAATGCCCTTTTATGGGCAGAAAATGACAAGCAGGGAAGAGTGAAGAAATACAGAGCCAACCAACAGGTTCAGGTCATGTAAGCCCCTTTCCAAACTATCATATGACTTTCCTCACTGGATCTATTTCTGGGACATATTAAAATAGATTGCTTCATCTTCAACAATCATCTTGAAGCTAGATCCTATTCAAGCAGACCCTGGGTTCAAGTTTGTGGTGTATAATTCTTTTTACATGTTGCTGAATTTAGTCTGCTGATATTTTGTTGAGGATTCTTATGTATGTGTTCATCAGGGATATTGGTCCATAGTTTTCTTTTTTCTACTATCATTATCTGGTTTTGATATTAGGACATTAGAGCCTTAGAAAATTATTTGGAGACATTCCTTCCTCTTCTATTTTATGAAAAAAATATGTGTAGAATTGTTTTTTTTCTTTTTTAAATGTTTGGTAGAATTTTTTTTGGTGAAACCATCAGTACGTAGAAATTAATTTTTAAGTTTGGTCTGTAACTAAAAATTTGATTTGTTTAATTTGTTGTATGTCTATCAGATTTTTTTTTTCAGTTGGATGAGTGTGGTACTTTGTAGTTTAGAAAAAGTTGGTTCATTTCTTCAAAGTTGTCAATTTTATGTGTGTAATGGTGTTTGTAGTGTTCCCTGTTATCTTTTACATGTTTATTTATTTTTGAGAGAGAGAGAGAGAGAGAGAGAGAGAGAGAGAGAGAGAGAGGGTGGGAGAGAGAGAGAGCACACAAGGAGGGAAGGGACAGAGGGAGAGGAAGACAGAGGATCTGAAACAGGCTCCACACTGACAGCAGAGAGCCCAATGTGGGGCTCAATTTCACAAACCATGAGATCATGACCTGAACTGAAGTCAGATGCTTAACTGACTGAGCCACCCAGGTGCCCCCTCCTATTATCCTTTTAATGATCAATTTATCTACCACGTCTACTATTGGCTTCCTCACCTATACTGGCAACACACACACACACACACACACACACACACACACACACAGCCAGGCCACAGCTATTCTCCAAGAGACCCCTTGGTCTTCTATGTACACAAGATACTCTAGGAAAAGCCAATAACTCTCCATCAGCATATTGTAAAATACCTTGAAAATGTCTCTTTCACTAACTGTTGCCTAAAAGTTAAGGTTTCCTATGGTCCTACTGATCCTGTTTTTTGTCCCTTTCTCTTATCACCCTATGTCCTCCATGAAAAATATGATATACCATAGCTTGAAGCTGGCATCCATACACCTATGAGTCCCAAATTTATTCCTTTAACCTAATATGTCTCTCCTATGGTCTAGAACTGGATATCCAACTGCTTAAAGGACATTTTAACATTATGATTTTGAACTTTAAATTCAGTGTTCTGCTTGTTCAGTTGTTTGTATGTTCTTTATCTCACAGTATGTAAAATAAATGTCTACTCAAGATTCCCAGGGACAAAAATTAATACCATGATTGGTTCTCCTTTATGTCTTATATCCAATTAATCACACAGTTCTCACCTCCTAAATGCCACTACTATACATCCCTCAACATGACACTCTACTTTTCCAATGTTCTTTCTCACCCAGATTACCACAGTGGACTCCTAATGCATCTTCCCACTTGTGTAGTTATTCACTACAGTTTATTCTCCACACTGAAACCAGTACATTTTCTGAAATTAAAATATTCCCCCATTCCAGTTTCCTAGGGCTACTGAAACAAATTACTACAAACTTGGTGCCTTAAAACAATAGAAGTTTATTCTGTGGCAGCTGAAATCTGAAAAAAAGGCATAGCCATATTCTTAGTTACAACTTTAGAGGAGAAAGATTCCCTGCCTCCCACATCTTTTGGTGGCCCCTGGCATATTTTATCTTGTGTCAGAATAACTCCAATCTCTACCTCCATCTTCACACAGGTATTCACATAGCTACCTCCCCAATGTGTCTCTATGTCTCTGCTCTCTTTCTCCTTTCTGCTATAAATATATCATTTGTTAGGTTGATGAACTATTCTAAATCTGGGATGATCTCCTCTTTTTTTAAAATTAATTAATTAATTAATTTTTTTTAAACTTTATAGTTTATTGTCAGGTTGGTTTCCATATAACACCCACTGTTCTTCCCCACAAGTGACCTCCACCAAGACCATCACCCCCCATTACCTTTCCCCCTTCCCCTTCCCCCCTCAGGTTGTTTTCAGTATTCAAGAGTCTCTCGTGTTTTGTCTCCCTCCCTCT
>CM053560.1:115620204-115636324 GCA_028646485.1 Cryptoprocta ferox
CCTCAAAAATCTATCAATAAAACTCCCGTATGACCCAGCAATAGCACTGCTGGGGATTTACCCAAGGGATACAGAAGTGCTGATGCATAGGGGCACATGTACCCCAATGTTTGTAGCGGCACTTTCAACAATAGCCAAATCATGGAAAGAGCCTAAATGTCCATCAACTGATGAATGGATTTGGGAGATTTGGTTCATCTCTACAATGGAATACTACATGGCAATGAGAATAAGTGAAATCTGGCCATTTGTAACAAAGTGGATGGACCTCGAGGGTGTCATGCTAAGCGAAATAAGTCAGGGGGAGCAGGACAGATACCATATGTTTGCACTCATAAGTGTAACAGGGGAAACCCAACAGAGGACCATGGGGAGGGGAAGGAGGAAAAAGAGTTAGGGAGAGGGAGGGAGACAAAACACGAGAGACTCTTGAATACTGAAAACAAACTGAGGGGGGAAGGGGAGGGGGAAAGGTAATGGGAGGTCGTGGCCTTGGTGAAGGTCACTTGTGGGGAAGAGCACTGGGTGTTATATGGAAACCAACCTGACAATAAACTATAAAGTTTAATAAAAAAAAATAAATAAATAAAATAAAAAGTAAAAAAAAAAATGTCTGTCATTCAATTCCAGATATACAAAGAAAGAAGAAAATGTAACAGAATTGACCATAGAAGAAAGAGATTAATGGGGTGCCTGGGTGGGTCATTCAGTTGTGTCCAACTTCAGCTCAGGTCATAATCTCACGGTTTGTGGGTTCGAGCCCCACGTAGGCTCTTTGCTGATGACTCAGAACCTGAGGCCTGCTTTAGATTCTGCCTCCCTCTCTCTCTGCCCCATCCCCGTTTGTGTTCTGTCTCTCTCAAAAATAAACACAAATTTTAAAAAAATCAGTAGGCAGGGACCCTGTGTGACTCAGTCGGTTGAGTGTCTGACTCTTTATTTCAGCTAAGGTCATGATCTGAGGGTGGTGGAATTGAGCTCTATGTTGGGCTCAATGCTGAACATGGAGTCCGCTTAAGATTCTTTCTCTCGGGGCACCTGGATGGCTTAGTCAGTTAAGCATCCAACTTTGGCTCAGATCATGATTCCATGGTTCATGGGTTTGAGCCCTGCATTGGGCTCTGTGTTAACAGCTCAGAGCCTGAAGCCTGCTTTGGATTCTGTGTCTCCCTCTCTGTTTATGCCTCCCCTGCTCATGCTTTGTCTCTGTCTCTCAAAAATAAATATATATTTAAAATTTTAGAAGAAAAGATTCTCTCTCTCTCTCTCCCTCTGCCTTTCTCCCCAACTCACACTCTCTCTCTCTCAAAAAAAATTAGTGGGCTGTGGGACGATTTCAAGCAGCATAATGATATATTGTATACACATGTTATTTGTGTTTCCAAAAAACTGAAAATGTAATGGTGAAAAATTTTCAAAGTGCGAATCCACATATTCAAGAATTTAAGGAGCCCAAGGGAAATAAACTTAAAGGAATACTATATTAAGGCACCTCATAATCAAAACACCTAAACCCAATGGACAAAGAGAATATTTAATAGCAAACAAAGAAAAAGACATTACATAAATAGGAAAAAGATAAGGATGACAGCATATACACTGTTGGAAACTGTGGAGCAATACCTTTAAAGTACTAAACAGATTTTTTTTAAAAAGCTATTAACATAGAATTTTATGCGGAGTGGGGAAAAAAAGTTTTCAAAAAGAAGTAAAACAAAGACTTTTTCAGGCATATAAATGCTGAATGATGGAAGTGATTTCATTAAATTTGCAGAGTAGGGAGCTGGAGTATTAGGCCCTCCACTGAAATAACCATTAAAACTGGCCAAAAAACACTTACAGATAAATATTTTCAAAATTTTAGAATTTAACCAAAAACTTATGTCAATCAAAGGAGTATTTATTGAAGAAACGGAATGCTAAACTGTGGTTATAGAACATTATGACGTATTTGTAATTGATGATTCACTAAATTCTACACCAGAAACTAATATTAACTGTATGTTAACTACATGGAATTTAAATAAAAACTTGAAAAAAAATGAAAGTAGTATTATAATGACTTTGTATGGCGAGAGATGGTATATAGACTTACTGTGGTCAACATTCATAATGTAAATAAATACTGAATCACTATGTTGTATACCTGAGTCTAATGCAATATTTTATGTCAATTATCCTTTAATAAAAAAGGAAAAGTAGTGTCAGGTTTCTAAAAATAGGGGCACCTGCGTGACTCAGTTGGATAAGTTTTCGATTCTTGATTTTGGCTCAGGTCATGATCTCATGGTTCTTGGGATCAAGCCACACAAAGGGCTCTGTGCTGACAGCGCTGAGCATGCTTGGAATTTTCTTTCTACCTCCCACTATGCCCCTCCCCCAATTGTGCCCGCTCTCTTAAAATAAATAAACATTAAAAAAATAAAAAATAAATACACACACATAGACACATGCATGCATGCACACACAAAACATTGAAGGCGACCTAAAAGAGCTTGCAAGAAACAACTGTGAAATAATTTGTAAAGCAAATATATATTACATTAGTATTAGTTTATAAACCCAGAGACAAAATAGGTGTTCATGAGTCCACTGATTTAAAAACATGATTGAATAAAGAAATGAAAAAGAAAGGACAAAACTTTTTTTCTTTTATAGTTTATTGTCAATTTAGCTTCCATATAATACCCAGTGCTCATCCCACAAGTGCCCTCCTTCATACCCATCACCCATTTTCCCCTCTCCCCTACACCCATCAGCCCTCAGTTTGTTCACAGTATTTAAGAGTCTTTTGGTTCACCTCCCTCCCTCTCCTTAAATATTTTTCTTCTTACCCTCCACCATCATCCTCTGTTAAGATTCTCCTGTTCCACATTTGAGTGAAAACATATGGTATCTGTCCTTCTCTGCCTGACTTATTTCACTTAGCATAACATGCTCGAGTTCCATCCCTGTTGCTACAAATGGCCAGATTTCTTTCTTTCTCATTGCCATGTAGTATTCCATTGTATATATATATGACATCTCCCTGATCCATTAATCAGTTGATGGACATTTAGGCTCTTTCCATGATTTGGCTATTGTTGAAAGTGCCGCTACGAACATTGGGGTACATATGTCCCTATGCATCAGCACTTCTGTATCCCTTGGGTAAATTCCTAGCAGTACTATTGCTGGGTCATAGGGGAGTTCTGTTGATAATTTTTTGAGGAACCTCCACACTGTTTTCCAGAGCGGTTGCACCAGTTTACATTGCCACCAACAGTGTAGGACGGTGCCCGTTTCTCCACAACCTCCCCAGCATCTATAGTTTCCTGATTTGTTCATTTTAGCCCCTCTGACCGGCATGAGGTGGTATCTCAGTGTGGTTTTGATTTGTATTTCCCTGATGGTGAGTGACTCTGAGTATTGTTTAATGTGTCTGTTGGCCATCTGGATGCCCTCTTTGGAGACGTGTCTGTTCATGTCTTCTGCCCATTTCCTCACTGGATTATTTGTTTTTCAGGTGTGAAGTTTTGTGAGTTCCTTGTAGATTTTGGATACTAGCCTTTTATCCGATACGTCATTTGCAACAATCTTTTCCCATTCCGTCAGTTGCCTATCAGTTTTGTTTATTGTTTCCTTTGCCATGCAGAAGTTTTTATCTTGATGAGGTCCCAATAGTTCATTTTTGCTCTTGATTCCCTTGCCTTTGGAGATATGTCGAGTAAGAAATTTCTGCGGATGAGGTCAAGGAGGTTGTTTCCTGCTTTCTCCTCTAGGGTTTTGATGGTTTCCCGTCTCATATTCAGGTCCTTCATCCATTTTGAGTTTATTTTTGTGTATGGTGTAAGAAAGTGGTCTAGTTTCATTCTTTTGCATGTTGCTCTCCGTTCTCCCAGCACCATCTGTCTAAAAGCCTGTCTTTTTTTCTGTTGGATACTTTTTCCTGCTTTGTCAAAGATTAATTGGTCATACATTTGTGAGTCTAAGGATGAGTTTTCTATTCTATTCAAATGGTCTATGTGTCTGTTTTTGTGCCAATACCATACTGTCTTCATGATTACAACTTTATAGTAGAGGCTAAAGTCTAGGATTGTGATGCCTCCCGTTTTGGATTTCTTCTTCAATATTACTTTTGCAATTTGGGGTCTTTTGTGGTTCCATACAATTTTAGAATTGTTAGTTCTAGCTTGGAGAAGAATTCAGGTGCAATTTTGATTGGGATTGCATTGAATGTGTAGACTGCTTTTGGTAATAATGACATTTTAACAATGTTTATTCTTCCGATCCATTGGCATGGAATGTTTTTCCATTTCTTTGTGTCTTCTTCAATTTCCTTCCTAAGTTTCCTATAGTTTTCATCATACAGCTCTTTTACATCTTTGTTTAATTTTATTCCTAGGTATTTTATGGGTTTTGGTCCAATTGTGAATGGGATCAGTTTCTTGATTTCTCTTTCTATTTCCTCATTATTGGTGTATAAAAATGCGACAGATTTCTGTACGTTGATTTTGTACCCTGAAACTTTGCTGAATTCATGGATCAATTCTAGTAGGCTTCTGGTGGAGTCTGTCTGGTATTCCATGTAGAGTATCATGTCATTTGTGAAAAGTGAAAGTTTGACTTCATCTTTGTCAATTCTGATGCCTTTTATTTCCTTTTGTTGTCTGATTGCTGATGTTAGGACTTCCAGCACTATGTTAAACTACAGTGGTGAGAGTGGACATCCTTGCTGTGTTCCTGATCTTAGGGGGAAAGCTCTCAGATTTTCCCCATTGAGGATGATATTAGCTGTGGGCTTTTAATAAATGGCGTTTATGATGTTTTGCCGGAGTCCAGCTCCACCAGGTCCAGGATTCCCTGAAGGATGGATTGGGTCAGCACGAGAGAGAAGTTCTGACCTGTCCACCACTCTAACCCTGCCTATCTCTACAGGGGGGTCTGCAGCACCCTACAGTGGAGTCCTAACCGTCTCGAAAACTCAAAGGAAAAAGGGAGGTGCTCACCTTCAGGTTCCTGTTCAGGTGCTACTTGCCAGAGTCCAGCTCAAGCAGGTCCACGGTTCCACTGAAGGATGGATGGTGTTGGCAAAAGAGAGTGAGAGAGCCTCGAGTTTCTTTCTGATCACAAGGCAGGCATCTCTGCTCTGTCTGATTCTCTAGCTTTATTTATTTAAGTTTCACCATAAGGTGAAAGGCACAAGGAGAGGAAAGAGCAGTAAATGATGTCTGATAGATAATTTTTACAATTTTCCAGGACATGGGTTCTGCAGAAGTTACAATTTTAGTAGTAATGATTGTTATAAAAAACTTAGCTACAGGTACTCATGCTATCCTATGGGAAGGGCAGGTAATTTTACAAAACCTCAGGTATAGCCTTAAGAAGCGACCTTTAACCAACAGGCAAACAGCATTGTTTAGTAAAGGTCAGTTTTTTATGAGTAAGGGTCATTAAGCTGTTTATAACTCTAAAAGAAAGTTCCCAGAAAAACAGGATTCCCAGGAGACATAATGCCTGCTCTCACAGTCCCAAAGACAATTGATACATTTTATTGAAGTAGTGACTTTTGCAACGGCGTCCAGGCTTAGAACGTAGTCAGTTATCAGTTAATTGCTCAGCTAGGAGGAAAATTTTATGTTGCTTGCCTTAGTCGCATTAGGGTGTATCTAGTTTAGTTACCTTTTCCCTGACCAAGTGCAATAACGCCTTAGGGACAGGGCAGGGGGACAGGCCGCTCCTGACACTAATCAGCAAAGCACTCCGATGTTTGGTGCCCAAGCAGAAATGAAAGTTACAAGAGAGTAGATTTTGGTATCTGTCTGGGAGCAAGAGACTGTGCAAACTTGACGTACCCTCACCAGGAATTTTCACTCAACCGGTGAATTCTGACAGCCCCCAACAATGTTTAAGTAAGTTCCTTCTATTCTGACTTTCTTGAGGGTCTTTATTAATAAAGGATGCTGTATTTTGTTAAATGTTTTTTCTGCATCTATCGACAGGATCATATGGCTTTTATCTTTTCTTTTGTTAGTGTGATGTATTACAGTGATTGATTTGTGAATATTGAACCATCCGTGTGACCCAGGAATGAGCCCCACTTGATCATGGTGGATAATTCTTTTTATATGGTGTTGAATTCGATTTTCTAGTATCTTGTTGAAGATTTTTGCATCTGTGTTCATCAAGATGAAGATATTGGCCTCTCTTTTTTTGTTGGGTCTCTTTCTGGTTTGGGAATCAAAGTGATGTTGGCTTCGTAGAATGAGTCTGGATGTTTTCCTTCCATTTCTATTTTTTGGAATAGCTTGAGAAGAATGGGTATAAACTCTGCTTTAAATGTCTGGTATAATTCCCCAGGGAAGCCATCTGGCCCAGGGCTCTTATTCGTTGGGAGATTTTTGATAACTGATTCAATTTCTTCACTGGTTATGGATCTGTTCAGATTTTCTATCACTTCCCATTTGAATTTCGGTACTGTGTGTATGTTTAGGAATTTGTCCATTTCTTCTAGGTTGTCCAGTTTGGTGGCATATAATTTTTCATAGTATTCCCTGATAGTTGCTTGTATTTCTGAGAGATTGGTTGTAATATATCCATTTTCATTCATGATTTTGTCGATTTGGGTGCTCTCTCTTCTTTTTGAGAAGCCTGACTAGAGGTTTATCAATTTTGTTTATTTTTTCAAAAAACCAACTCTTGGTTTCATTGATCTGTTCAAGTGTTTTCTTTGGATTCTATATTGTGTATTTCTACCCTGATCTTTTTTATTTCTCTTCTTCTGCTGGGTTTAGGGTGCTCTTGCTGCTCTGCCTCGAGTTCCTTTAGGTGCTGTGTTAGACTTTGAATTTGTGCTTTTTCTAGTTTCTTGAAATAGTCCTGGACTGCAATGTACTTTCCTCTTAAGACTGCCTTTGCTGCATCCCAAAGAGTTTGGATTGTTGTATTTTCATTTTCATTTGTTTCCATATGTTTTCAAATTTCTTATTTAATTATCCCATTCGTTCTTTAGTAAGGTGTTCATTAACCTCCATGTTTTTGGAGCTTTTCCAGACTTTTTCCTGTGATTGATTTCAAGTTTCATAGCATTGTGATCTGAAAGTGTGCATGGTATGATCTCAATTCTTTTATATTCATGGAGGGCTGCTTTATGACACAGTATGTGAACTATCTTGGAGAGAGTACCATGTGCACTCAAGAAGAAAGTGAATTCCATATCCTCAGATGTAGAGTTCTAAATATATCTGTTAAGTCCATCTGGTGCAATGTGTCGTTCACGTCCATTGGCTCTTTAGCGATTTCCTGTCTAGTTCATCTATCCATTGCTGGAAGTGGAGTATTAAACTCCCCTGCAATTACCGCATTGTTATTAATAAGATTGTTTCTGTTTGTGATTGTTTTATGTATTTGGGTGCATCCGATTTCAGTGCATAGATGTTTATATTTGTTAGCTTTTCCTGATGGATAGACTCTGTAATTATTATATAATGTCTTTCTTCATCCCTTGTTACTGTCTTAACTTTAAAGTCCAGTTTGTCCAATATAAGTATGGCTACTCTGGCTTTCTATTGACTTCCAGTAGCATGATAGATATTTCTCCATCCCCTTACTTTCAAACTGAAGGTATCCTCACATCTAAAATGAGTCTTTTGTAGAGAGCAAATAGATGGATCTTTGTTTTTTATCCATTCTGCTACCCTATATCTTTTGATTGGAGCATTTAGTCCATTTACATTCAGTATTATTATTGAAAAATATGGGTTTAGAGTCATTGTTTTCTCTGTAGGATTCATGCTTGTAGTGGTGTCTCTGGTACTTTATGTTCCAGTCCAGAGGAAGGGAGAGATAAGGAGACTATATCTGAATAAGAAGAATTGACCTAGAATTAATCTTGGCAATGCATCAGTACTGATATTGGGGGAGGGGCTGTCTGTTTCCGCAGCATCTATCTGGCTCTGATCAAAAAGCAGCTACCCAACATAGATGGGCGTGGATTGGTGTAGGCAGGTCTTGTCTCCAGTGTGGGTCCCAACGGCGACTCCCTGAGGCTCTGCCTTGGTGGTCGTGGGTAGAAAAATGGTGACCCCCCAGTCTCTTCTTGAATCAGGTGTTCCAAATTACTCATTTGGGTCCGATCTCACTGTGTCTCGGGTGCAGCCAAGGTGGGCAGTTTTCTATGTCCCACACCCAGCCGGATTTCAGGCTCTTACTATGTGCACTTTAATGATATGGCCTGAAATGTAATCCCACAAGTCAGGGCACTTCCTAGCAGGGGACCACACAGGAGACAGATTCCTCTTGATGCTGACTGTGTCCCTTGCATATGGTCTATCCAGGAGGTCCCTTTCTGGTACCAGGGAACCCAGCCCAAAGAAAACTCCACAGTAAGAGATGGGATCTCTTTCAGAAAGCCCTGCAGTTAAATATGGGATGATAGGATCCCTCTCCATCCCAGGCTGTGGTTTTTCTCTTCTCAAGAGACAGTTCTATGATTTGGCAGATGCTCGTTCTCTTCCTTTTGTCTCCCCTCAGAAGGGGCTCCCTCCTCTCTGTGCCCCTAGGTCCTGGCCCATTTTTATCATTCCCAGTTCACAATCATGCACCTATGAGGTTATCTTCTTAATGGACTCCATCTCTTTTCCTCCCAGATTCTTGCAGTTCAGAGTCCTTTGGCTTCAGCCCTTCTTTGTTTGAGAGATGCAGGCAGGAAGTACAGAACTCCCTAACTTCTCCACCATCTTGCCACTGAAAACCCGCTACAATTAAGTCTTTAATCCATTATGAATTAATTTTTGTTAGTGGTATAGGATGGGAGGAAATTCTCCTCCTCTTCTTCCTCCTCCTCCTCTTCCTCCTCCTCCTCTACTTTCTCCTCCTTTTTCTTTGGATCTGAATTTCCAGTTTTCCCAACACAATTGATTGAAAAGGCTCTCTTTACACCCATGGAGTATTATGGCCTCCCTGTCAAATATTTATTGACTGCATATGCATTGGCTTATTTTTGGGCTTTTGATTCTGCTCAATTGATCTATTTGTCTGCTTTTATGCGAATACCATAGAGTTTTGATTACTATAGTCTTATTCTGTAGTTTGAAATTAATTTATTCAATGTGTCTAGCTTTGTGTCTCTTTTTCAAGAGCTATTTTAGTCTTTTGTGATGCCATATAAATTTTAAGATTATTTTTTTCTATTTATGTGAAAAATGGCATTTGGATTTTGACACAGATTACATTGCACCTATGAATGGTTTGGGTAGTATGGACAATATATAAAAATTAATTGTCTCAATCCATAAATATAAGCATGGAATATATTTCCATTTATTTGTGTCTTCATTTATTTATTAATGCCTTTAGTCTATGCATCTTTCACCTCTTTGATTAAATTTAATTCCTGGTTATTTTGATAGTATTGATCGTTGATAGTATTGTTTTCCTCATTTCTTTTTCAGATAGTTCACAATTCATTGTTAGTGTGTAAAAATGCAATGGATTTTTATATGTTGCTTTTGTATCTTACAACGTAACTGAATTTGTTCTAACAGTTTATTAGTGTCCCTTAAGGATTTATGTATATAAGATTATGCTATCTGAAAATAGAGATAGTTTTAATTTGTTCTTTTATGTTTGTATGAGTTTTATCTTTTTTTTTTCTTACCTAGTTTCCCTAGCTAGGACATTGGTTATTTTAATATATATTTACACTTTTTTTATGTTACTCCCTCCAGTTAGTGGGGAATTTAATTCCTCTCATCTTGAGTGTAGTCTGGAATTAGTGATTTCATTCTTTTTTTAAGTAGTATTCACTGCCAGCATGGATCATAATGTGAGGCTGTACTCATGAACCTCAAGACCTGAGCTGAGATCAGGAGTGGGGGCTTAACCAACTGAGCTATCCAGGCACCCCTATGATTTTCTTCTTATAAATGGAAAGGAAAATATAGTAAATTAACAGTGAATACATCTGAACAGACACCACTCTCGGTGATCCAAGTTAATATCAGAAACAAATAATATTAATATCATGGATTATATATATAATGTTGTAAAAAGGACAACTTACTTCTATGTTATTATTTCCCAAAATTCACAACCAAAGTATTGTCATGAGAAAACATCAGAAAAATAAATAAATCTAAATCGATGGATATCCTTCAAAATGCCTCACCAGTTCCATTCCAAAATGTCAAGTTCATAAGAAACAAGAGTAGAAGGTGCCACAGGTTGGATGAGACTAAGTACATATGATGGCTAATGCAATGTGGTATTCTGGATTAGATTCTGGAATGGAAAAAAAAAAGACATTACCATAAACAAAAAATAAAATGAAAATAACGTCTGTAGCTTTATTAATACTATTGCATCATTGTTAATTTATTAGTTTTGATAAATATACCACACTTAAGAATGTTAACCTTTAATGGAAACAGGAGAAAGAGTATACAGAAATGCTCTGTACCATCTTTGCTACTCTTCTGTGGATTATTTCATAATAAAACCTAAATATTAGAACTAAAACCATAAAACGTTTAGAAGAAAACATAGGCAGTAATCTCTTTGTCATTGGTCATAGCAATATTTTTTCTGATATGTCTTCTGAGGCAAGGGTTAAACAAGCAGTAATAAACTATTGGGATTACACCAAAATAAAAAAAAAATCACAAAAAGTTAGTTCACTGAACGGGAAGGGATATTTGCAAGTGCTATATATGATAAGGGGTTAATATCCCAAGAATATAACGATTTGATACAATTCAACACATATATAAAAAAAACCCTCAAATAATATAATTAAAAGTGGGCAGAGAATCTGAATAGACATTTTCCAAAGAAGACATACAGATGACCAACAGATGTATGAAAATACTAAACATAATTAATCATCAGGGAAATGCAAATCAAAACCACAATGAGATATCTCCTTTACCTGTTAAAATGGCTAGTATGAAAAAGACAAGAAATAAGACACATGGCAAGGATGTGAAGAAAAAAGAACCCTTATGTGTTGTTGGTGGGAATTTAAATTGATGCAGCCATTGTGCAAAACATTATGGAGCTTCCTAAATAAATAAATAAATAAATAAAATAACAGAAATATCATAATATCCAGTAATTCCATGATTGGGAAACCCTTCAACCCCCACTAATTTAAAAAGATATATGCACCCCTATGTTTAGTGAAGCATTCTCTGCAATAGCCAAGACATGAAATCAACCTAAGTGACCACTGATAAAAGAATATTTGGATACATATGTAATGTATATTCAGCCATAAAAGGAATGAGATTTTGCCATTTGCAACAACATGGATTGACCTAGAGGATATTATGTTAAGCGAATAAGTCAGACAAAGAAAGACAAATTCATAGGATTTCACTTATATGCAGAATCTAAAAAATAGTGAGTAAACAAATAAACACATAGAGGAGGGGGCAAGATGGCTGAGAAGTATGGAGCTCTTTACTTTTCCCCTGCTCGCATCACTCAAACAAAGAAGGGATAAAGCCATAGGACACTGAACCACAAGAGTCAGAAAGGAAAAGAGAGTCCACTAAGAAGACAGTCTCATAGGTGTGTGATTGTGAACTGGGGAAGATAAAAATGGGCCAGGATCCTGAGGCAGGGAGGGGAGGCTCTCTCCCTGGAGAGACCTGGAGAGACGAGAGGAAGAGAAAGAGTAGCTGAAACTGCTCATAGAACTGTCTCTGGAGAAGAGAAATACCTCAGCCCTGGACAGAGAGGGATCCTATCATCCCATCTCTAACCACAGGGCATTTGGAGAGAGATCTTATCTCTAGCTGTGGTGCTTTCTTGGGCTGGACATCCCATCCCAGGCGGCACCAGGAGAAACTGCTCCCCTATTTCCCCTACTCGATCCAGGGCTAGGAGCAGACCAGTCTGCGGGATTACATTTCGGGCGGTTTCATTAAAGTGCAGGACCTAAAGTCTGGAAACGAGGTGGGACTTGGGACATAGAACATGGCCCACCTTGGCCACGCCCATGGCACATTAAGATCAGACCCAAAAGAGTGATTTGTAACGCTTGGTTCAAGAAGGGACTGGGGCACCGCCATATTTCTCCCCACAACCAACAAAGCAGGGCCTCAGGGAGCAACTAGGGGGACAGCAGTGGAGGTGAGACATGCCTACACCAAACCACCCCCATCCACGCTGGAGAGCTGCTTTTTTTTTTTTTTTTTACCAAAGCCTGGGGCAAGACCAACATTGATGTGCTGCTGTGATTAAATCTAGATCAATTCTTGCTATTCAGATATATTTTCCCTTATCTCATTCTTATCTCTCCCCTCCTCTGGACTGAACACTCTGGTTATAGTTTGCTTAAACAGTAACATTAATCCATTCTCTTGATGCATATTCTACACCTCAGTCGTTACCTTCCTTTCTCTCTCTGGGATAATCGGACTATATAGTTTCTTTGGTTAACATTATCTTCGTTCCTTTCTCTTCGCCTCCTACCATATTCTCCTCTTTCTCTCTCTGAATTAAGCCTTTTAGTCTCTCTGGTCCATGTTCAATTTCGCTTTCTCCCCACCCCTGTCGTTTCTCTCTTTGCATATGTTCTTCCATCAGCACTGGCTACATTATGCTCTTTATTTGTAGCTGGGATTTCTGGTTTTATGATTTTAGACTGTACTTTGTCTTTTATTGTTTGTGTCCCATTTTCCCCCCTTTTGGTTTGCTTGTTTGTTTGATTTGTCTGTGCATTTGCTTGCTTTTGTTTCATGTTTGTATGTCTGTTTTCCTTTTCAGGGCTACCTCAAGCAACAAGCCAAAATACACATGTTGGAGTGTCCCAAATATCACTATAAGTAGGGAAATAAAATAACCAAAGGCACAAAAAGAGAGACTAAGGGACACCATTAAAAGAACACTTCTTGAATGGACAGACCGTGGATATTCAATGAGCCTCCTTTAATATAGCAGAACTCACAGGCACAGAGTGCATAACAAGCTTTTAAAACTGACAAGAGACAGAGGCTAGCAAAAATGATGAAACGGAAGAATTCTCCTCTAAAGAAATTCCAGTAAGAAGTGACAGATACAGAATTGGTCAAAACAGACATAAGCAACATAACTGACCAAGAATTTAGAACAATAGTCATAAAAGTAATCACAGAGCTTGAAAAAGGCATAGAAGACATCAGAGAAACTATTGATAAAAAGACTATGGACCTTAAAAATAGCTGTGATGAATTAAAAATACTCTAAATGAAGTGCATAATAAAATGGAAGCGGCCACTGCACGAATTGAAGAGGCAGAGAGGAGAATAGGTGAATTAGAAGACACAGTTATTAAAAAAAAAAAGGAAGGTGAGAAAAAGAGAGATAAATTGATCCAGCACATGAAAGAAGAATTCAAGAACTGAGTGATACAATCAAACAGAAAAATATTTGTATCATAGGAATTCCTGAAGAAGAAGAAAGGGAGAAAGGTGCTGAAGGGGTACTTGAACAACTTATAGCCAAGAACTTCCCCAATCTGCGGAAAGAAACAGACATTGAAATCCAAGAGGCACAGAGAACTCCCCTCAGAAGTAACTTGAATCGATGTTCTGCACGATATATCATAGTGAAACTGGAAAAATATAAGGATAAAGAGAGAATTCTGAAAGCAGCTAGGGATAAAAGGGTCCTAACATACAAAAGGAGACACATCCAGGTAGTAGCAGACCTATCCACTGAAACTTGGCAGGCCAGAAAAGAACGATAGGAAATCTTCAATGTGATGAACAGAAGAAATATGCAGCCAAGAATCCTTTATCCAGCAAGCCTGTGGTTCAGAATAGAAGGAGAAGTTTTTCCCAAACAAACAAAAATTGAAGGAATTCATCACCACTAAACCAGCCCTACAGGATATGCTAAGGGGGACTTGATGAGGGAAATGTTCCAAGGAACACAAAGTACAAGGGACACCACTACAAGAATGAATTCTACAGAGAACACAATAACTCTAAACCCATATTTTTCAATAATAACACTGAAAGTAAATGGACTAAATGCTCCAATACAAATACATAGGGAAGAAGAATGGATTAAAAAAAACAAGATCCATCTAATTGCTCTCTACAAGAGACTCATTTTAGACCTGAGGACACCTTCAGATTAAAGTAAGGGGATGGAGAAATATCTATCATGCTACTGGAAGTAAAAAGAAAGCTGGAGTAGCCATGCTTATATCAGACAAACTGGACATTAAAGTAAAGGCAGTAACAAAAGATGAAGAAGGGCATTATATAATAATTACAGGGCCTATCCATCAGGAAGAACTAACAATTATAAACGTCTATGCACCAAATTCGGAAGAACCCAAATACATAAAACAATTAATCACAAACAGAAACAATCTTATGGATAAGAATGTGCTAATTGCAAGGGACTTTAATACTCCACTTACAGTAATGGATAAATCAACTAGACAGGAAATCACTAAATAAACAATGGATGTGAACAACACATTGGACCACCTGAGGCTATGTAATTCACTTTCTTCTTGAGTGCACATGGTACTTTCTCCAAGATAAACCACATACTGGGGGATAAAGCAGCCCTCAATGAATATAAAAGAATTGAGATAATACCTTGCACACTTTCAGATCACAATGCTATGAAATTTGAAATCAATCACAGGAAAAAAATCTGGAAAACCTCCAAAAGCATGAAGGATAAAGAAACCCTACTAAAGAAAGAATGGCCTAATCAGGCAATTAGAGAAGAAATTTAAAAATATATAGAAACAAATGAAAACGAAAATACAACAATCCAAACTCTTTGGGATGTAGCAAAGGCAGTCCTAAGAAGAAAGTACATTGCAGTCCAGGACTATTTCAAGAAACTAGAAAAAGCACAAATTAAAAGTCTAACACCGCACCTAAAGGACTCGAAGCAGAGCAGCAGGAGCAGCAAAAATTCAGCAGAAGAGGAGAAATAATAAAGATTAGGGAAGAAATAAAAAACATAGAATCCATAAAAACACTTGAACAGATCAATGAAACCAAGAGTTGGTTTTTTTGATAATAAATAAAATTGATAAACATCTAGCCAGGATTTTCAAAAAGAAAAGAGAGAGCACCCAATAGACAAAATCACGAATGAAAATGTATCTATTACACCAATCCCTCGGAAATGCAATCAAACAAAAAAAAGAAATACAATCAATCATCAGGGAATACTAGAGAAAATTATATGCCACCAAACTGGACAACCTAGAAGAAATGAACAAATTCCTACACACACACGCACTACCAAAATTCAAACAGGAAGCTATAGAAAATCTAAACAGACCCATAACCAGTGAAGAAATCGAATCAGTTATCAAAAATCCCCCTATGAATAAAAGCCCAGAGGTAGATGGCTTCCCAGGGAAATTCTACCAGACATTTAAAGCAGAGTTAATACCCATTCTTCTCAAGCTATTCCAAAAAATAGAAATGGAAGGAAAACTTCAAACTCATTCTATGAAGCCAGCATCACATTGATTCCCAAACCAGACAGAGACCCAACAAAAAAAGAGAACTACAGGCCAATATCTTTAATGAATACAGACGCAAAAATACTCAACAAGAAACTAGCAAATCGAATTCAACAGCATATAAAAAGAATTATCCATCACGATCAAGTAGGCTTCATTCCTGGGTTACAGGGCTGGATCAATATTCACAAACACATCAATGTGATAAATCATGTTAATAATAGAAAAGAAAAAAACCCGTATGATCCTGTCGATAGATGCAGAAAAAGCATTTGACAAAATACAGCCTCCTTTCTTTTTTTTTTTTAATTTTTAAAATTTATAGATTATTGTCAGGTTGGTTTCCATACAACACCCAGTGCTCTTCCCCACAAGTGACCTCCACCAAGAACATCACCCCTCTTTACCTTTCCCCCTTCCCCTTCCCCCCTCAGTTTGTTTTCAGGATTCAAGAGTCTCTTGTGTTTTGTCTCCCTCCCTCTCCCTAACTCTTTTTCCTCCTTCCCCTCCCCATGGTCTCTGTTGGGTTTCTCCTATTAGACTTATGAGTGCAAACATATGGTATCTGTCCTTCTCCGCCTGACTTATTTCGCTGAGCATGACACCCTCGAGGTCCATCCACATTGCTACGAATGGCCAGATTTCATTCTT
>CM053560.1:115636824-115656440 GCA_028646485.1 Cryptoprocta ferox
ACTATCAATAAAACTCCTCTATGACCCAGCAATAGCACTGCTGGGGATTTACCCAAGGGATACAGAAGTGCTGATGTATAGGGGCACATGTACCCCAATGTTCGTAGCGGCACTTTCCACAATAGCCAAATCATGGAAAGAGCCTAAATGTCCATCAACTGATGAATGGATTAGGAAGATGTGGTTCATCTATTCAATGGAATACTACATGGCCATGAGAAAGAATGAAATCTGGCTATTCGTAGCAAAGTGGGTGGACCTCGATGGTGTCACGCTAAGTGAAATAAGTCAGGTGGAGAAGGACAGATACTATATGTTTGCACTCATAGGTCTAACAGGAGAAACCCATTAGAGGACCATGGGGGGGAAGGAGGAAAAAGAGTTAGGGAGAGGGAGGGAGACAAAACACGAGAGACTCTCGAATACTGAAAAGAAACTGAGGGGGAAAGTGGTAGAGGGAAAGGTAATGGGGGCTGATGGTCATGGTGGAGGTCACTTGTGGGGAAGAGCACTTGGTGTTGTATGGAAACCAACCTGACAATAAACTATAAAGTTTAAAAAATAAATAAAAAAATTAATGTCCAGTGTGTCTGATATAAGTATGGCTACTCCCCTTTCTTTTTACTACCGGTCGCATGATAGATATTTCTCCATCCCCTTACTATCAATCTGAAGGTGTCTTCAGGTCTCAAATGAGTCTCTTGTAGACATCAAATTGATGTATTTTGTTTTTTTAATCCATTCTGCTACCCTGTGTCGTTTGATTGGAGCATTTATTCCATTTCCGTTCAGTGTTATGATTGAAAATTTTGGGTTTGGGTTCATTGTGTTCTCTGTAGAGTTCATGTTTGTAGTGATGTCTCTGGTACCTTGTATTCTTTGCAACATTTTCCTCATAGAGTCCCTCTTAGGATTTCTTGTAGGGCTGGTTTGGTTGTGATGAATTTTCTCAATTGTTGTTTATCTCTTCTTCTATTTTGAATGACAGGCTCGCCGGATAAAGGATTCTTGGCTGCATATTTTTCCTGTTCATCACATTGAAGATTTCCTGCCATTCCTTTCCGTCCTGCCAAGTGTCGTTAGAAAGGTCTGCACCCACTCTGATAGGTTTCCCTTTGTATGTTAGGGCCCTTTTTTCCTTAACTGCTTCAGAATTCTCTCTTTGTCTTTATATTTTGCCAGTTTCACTATGATATGTCATGTCAAGTTACGTCCTAAAGGGGTTCTTTGCGCCTCTGGCATTTCAATGTACATTTCTTCCCCATATTCGGGAAGTTTTCAGCTATAATTTGATGCAGCACCCCTTCAGGACCTTTTTTTATTTCTTCATCTTCAGGTATTCCTGTGATACAGATATTGTTCTGTTTGATTGTATCACTCAGGTCTCGTATTCACTTTTCGTGCTCCTGGATCAATTTCTCTCTCTTTTTCTCGGCTTCCTCTGTTGCTATAACTGTGTCTTCTAATTCACCCATTCTCCTCTCTGCCTCTTCATTCCATGCAGTCCTTCCTCCATTTTATTATGCACCTGATTTATAGCCTTTTCTCACTCGTCACAGCTATTTTGAAGGTCCCTTGTCTGTGTATCAATAGCTTCTTTGACGTTTTTTTCAAGTCCAGCGATTAATTTCATGACAATTGTTCTAAATTCTTGTTGAGTTATGTTTCTTAAATCTGTTTTGAGCGGTGCTGTGGCTGTGACTTCTTCCTGGAGTTTCTTTAGAGGAGAGTTCTTTAGTTTCATCATTTTAGCTAGTTTTCTGTCTCTTGTCAGTTTTATTTATTTTATTTTATATTTAAATTTTTTATGTCTTTATTTTGAGAGAGAGAGAGAGACAGAGAGTGAGTGGGGGAGGGGCAGAGAGAGAGGGAGACACAGAATCTGAAGCAGGCTCCAGGCTCTGAGCTATCAGCACAGAGCCTGACATGGGGCTTTAACCCATGGACTGTGAGATCACGACCTGAGCCGAAGTTGGACGCTTAACCGACTGAGCCACCCAGGCGCCCCGTCTCTTGTCAGTTTTAAAAGCTCATTGTGCCCTGTGTACCTGTTAGTATTGCTCTATTGAAGGAGGCTCATTCACTGTCCAGGGCCTGTTGTTTCAGAAAGTGTTCTTTTAATGGTGTCTCTCGGTTTCTCTTGTTGTGCCTTTGATTATTTTATTTCCCTGGTCACTGATATTTGGGACTCTCCACCATGTGTACTTTGGCTTGTTTCTTGAGGTAGCCCTGAAAAGGAAAACCGACTAACATACAGGGAACAAAAGCATGCAAACCACAGACAAATCAAACAAACAAGCAATCCAAAAGGGGAAAGAAAGTAAAGAAAAGGAACGGAAAGAAAAGAAAGGAAAAGAAAGAAGAGAAGAAGATAAAGAAACAAAAACAAAAACAAAAACAAAAACAGGGTGGGGACAGAGACAGCAAAACACTATGGACAGTCTAAAAGCATATAACCAGCGAAGAGGAGAGATAAGAATGAGATAAGGGAACTATATCTGGATGGCAGGAGAAAAGAAGGAGAAGAAAATAATAAAGGAAAAAATGAAACAAGGCAGCTCTCCTGTGTGGATGGGCGTGGTTTGGTGTAGGTAGGTCAGGTCTCAGGGGTTGCTCTCTGAGGCCCCGCCTTGGTGGTTGCAGGGAGAAAATGGCGGTGCTTCAAGCTCTTGTTGAACCAATCATTGCAAGCTGCTCTTCTGACTCCGATCTTCCTGTGCTGTGGGCAAGCCAAACTGTATTTTCCAAGCTCTGCCTCACTTCCAAATCCTAGTCCATGCAGTTCAACACTGCCACCGGAGATGAGATGCGCTCCTGCTGGCGGCTGGCTTCCCAGCCTGTTGGGCAGGAGGCGGGGCTGCCTTTTCCAGTGCTGCCCGGAATGGGCGCAGCTGTTGCCGAGCCCAAGGAAGAATGCACCAGCCAGAAGGGATGGATTTCTCTCCCCGCACCCAGCAGTTATATATGGGTAGACAATGTCTGTCTCTGTCCTGGGGAGAGTTTTTTCTCTTTTTTTAGAGATGGTTCTATTAATGTTTTCAGTCTCTCTTTCTCTTCGCCTTGTCTCTCCGAGGCACAGCGTGCTCTTTCTGTTTTGGGTTGGAGCTCCCACCGCATGCACCTCCGGGGCCCGGCCCATCCTCCAATTTTCCAGTTCACAATCATTCACTCAGGCATCTTTGAAGTTGTCTTCTTTCTGGAGTCTGTTTTTTCTCTTCCCCCACTTGCAAATCAGAGTATTATCCCTTTAGTCTTTCTGAGTTCAATAGATGTGGGCGGGCAAAGATTACAGAGCTCCCTACTTCTCCACCATCTTGCCCTCCCCCCAAAAAATACCTATTTGAAGGAATACATGCATCCCAATGTTTAAAGCAGCATTATCAAGAATACCTAAATGATAGAAAGAGCCCAAATGTTCATTGACTAATGAATGGATAAATATGTGATATATATAAAGATATGTATACAATGGAATATTACTCATCTATCTATCTATCTATCTATCTATCATCTATCTACCTATCTACCTATTCCTCAGCCATAGAAAAGAATGAAATCTTGCAATTTGCAATGATGTGGATGGGGCTAGAGAAAATTATACTAAGTGAAATAACTCAGTCAGAGAAAGACAAATACCGTATGATTTCACTCATGTGTGGATTAAGAAACACAACAAATGAACATAAGGGAAGGGAAAGAAAAAGGAGAGGGAGAGAGAAAGAGTTAAACCATAAAATAGACTCTTTTTTTGTTTTTGATTTTTTTTTAGTGTTTTTAATTTATTTTTGAGAGAGAGAGAGAGAGACAGCATGAACAAGGGAGGGTCAGAAAGAGAGGGAGACACAGAATCCGAAGACAGGCTCCAGGCTCTGAGCTAGCTGTCATCATAGAGCCTGATGCGGGGCTCGAACCCATGAACCGTGAGATCATGACCTGAGCTGAAGTCGGATGCTTAACCGACTAAGCCACCCAGGCGCCCCAAAACAGACTCTTAACCATAGAGAGCAAACTGAGGGTTGTTGGAGGGGAAGTAGTTGGGGGGAATGGATCAAATGGGTGATGGGTATTAAGGAGGCACTTGTAATGAAGACTGCGTATTCTATGTAAGTGATGAATTACTAAATTCTACTCCTGAAACTCATATTACCCTACATGTCAACTAACTAGAATTAAAGAAAAACTTGAAACAAAAATGAAAATAAAATGAAATTTAATCTGACAAATTCAAATTACCTCTTGTGTCTTTAAAAATATTTCCCTGAGAAAGAAGGTTAACTTATGGTAATATCCAATGTACTTCAGAGTGTTTAAAAATCATGGACATGTTAGGTGTTGATAGTCTACATTAAGAATTTATAGACACAGAGGATCTGATTGACAAACAGCTGGTCTATCAAAGCAAAGCTATAGATTTAAAGTACATTGTACTTTTTGACCTTTTTGAAAGTGATTTTTTTTTAGAAGCCACGAACTAATTTCTGCAAATCTAAAAATCTACTGTTGCTGTTAAATAAATTCGCAAGTATTCTATGCAGAAAAGCTTTTGCCAAGGAAACATTTAGCTTGATATCAATCACATTGGACGTACACAAGAAATTAGTTTGATGTGGAAATCAGTAGGAGCCATGCTGTAAGTCAAAGTGAATTACATGTTTGACTATACTGATTTTTATCACTATATAAAAGAAGTAAAGTATATCATGAAAGCTACAGGTGTTGTAGAGAAATATTATTTAAAAGGAAACAAAAATAGAAAAGGTTTATGCTATGTTTTATGGGACAGAAATAATTATAGTATTGTTGTTTTCAAATGAAATATTTTAATATGCTACATCATTTTGAATGTATACTATCCTAAACTTCTTATACTTATGGGTCTTAATAATAACTAATATATAGCCTAGATTATTTAAATATGCAATCAAGAGTTAAAATAAATTGTTGTACCAGAGAACGGAATTCAAATATATTTATATTTCCTCACACATATTACTTCCTAATTCAACTATCAATTACTACTAATTGCCACTGTTACCTAGTCCTATTTTTGTTTTTTAATACAATTTATGTAACATAAGACTAAATTAACAAAATAATATACAATTCAAGGAAACTCCTGTTTTTCATGTTATATCGAAATAATAACACGTGTATAATTATTTATAATATATTGTAATACTATGTTGTATGATTTATTTTGTCTGGCATGATTGTGTCCTTTGTAAAAGGGTTGACTTTCTACAGGTTTGGCCTTCTTAGGTATAGATAAGCTGATCATAAAATTTATATTAAGAAACAATGGAACTAGAATAGCTAAAATGATTTTTTAAAAGATGAATACAGTTGAAGGAATTAATCTACTCAATATTAATACTTAGTATAGGGGCACCTGGGTGGTTCAGTCAGTTAAGTGTCCAACTTCAGCTCAGGTCACGATCTCCAGTTTGTGGTTCGAGCCCTGAGTTGGGCTCTGTGCTGACAGCTCAGAGCTTGGAGCCTGCTTCGGATTCTGTGTGTGTCTCTCTCTCTGCCCCTCCCATGCTCATTCTCTCTCGCTCTCTCTCGCTCTCTCTCTCTCTCTCTCAAAAATAAATAAACATTGAAAAAATGACTTACTATACAAATCAGCAACCAGTGTGGTATTTGGCAAGGGGATAGACACATAGATCATTGGAGCATAATAAAGAACTCAAAAATAGGCTCACCACCAGTACATTCAACTGATACCTGACAAAGGTACAAGAGCGGTTCAGTGGAAGGATAGTCTTTTCAACAAATGATGTTGGGGCATTTAGCCATAAAATGAAAAACAAACAAAACCCCAAGAACTTCAACATAAACTTCACATTTCATACAAAAGTTAGCTCAAAATGAATTATAGAACTCAATGTAATATGTAAATCTCTAAAGATTGGGAGGGGAGAAATATGGGAGGGGGTAACTTCATGGTCTAGTGTTAAATGAAGACACCAAAGGCATAATCCACAAGGGAAAAAATGGATAATCTGGACCTCATCAAAATTTAAAAACTATTGTTCTTTGAACGTCACCATTAGGAGAATGAAAAAAAAAAAAGCTAGACTAGAGTAAAATATTTGCGAACCATATATCCAAAAATAAAATTTGTATTCAGACTATATAAAAAACTTTATATTTTTCTAAGTTTGTATTTAAATTCCAGTTAGTTGACATACAGTTTAATATTAGATTCAGGTGTACAAAAAATAACTTTGTAAATTCAACATTGTGAAAGCCAACCACCCAGGTAGACAATGATCAAATATTGGAACAGAGGTTTAACCATACTGGATACATGAATGGCAAATTAGCACAGGGAAATATTCTCAATACCATTAACCATTAGTAAAATGTGCATTATAGTCACAATGGAATACCAGTACACACATATTAGAATGGCTGAAAGAAAATTCTACTGTCAATATCCAAAAGAGTGTGTGAAGCAACTGGTACTTTCAAATATTTTGCAAATTTATATACCCACTCCACATGGTCTGGCAGTTTTGTATAAATATAAACATACAGTTACCATGAGAACTGATTTTCCCACTCATGAGTGTTCACCCTATGTAAATGAAGGTATATATATGCATAAAAAACGGGTACACTAATGTGTATAGGGACTTAATGTTTATTGTTTATTTTGCAATAATTTACAACTGGAAAGCACCCACATGTCCTTCAATCAGTAAATGGATAGATGGTGGTATATGTATACCATAGAATATTACTCAGCAATAAAAGATAACTAAATATTGTTACAGATAGCAAGTTGGATGAATCTTAAGGGCATTATACTAAGTGTAAAAAAAAAACCTTAAATTTTACATAATATATTAGTCCAGCTTTGTAACATTCTAGATATGGCGAAATTATAGCAATGGAACACAAATAAGTGTTCACAAAGGTTACTGGGAAAGTGTGACTATGAAGGGTTAGCATGAGAGAATTTCCTTGTGGTGTTGGACTGTTCTGTATCCTGACTATATTGATGATTACGCAAATCTGTGTCTGTAATAAATTTCATAGAACTATACACACCCTAAAAAAAGAATGCATTTCAAAATTGGTGAAATCCAATAAGGTTTATAGTATATTTAATAGTATTGTACCAATGTTAATTTCCTAGTTTTGTTAATTTTACTTTGGTTATATAAATTGGTATTCCTGGGGAAAGATGGATAACAGATACATTGGAAATCTGTGTATTTTTGCAACTTCTATGAGGGTCTAAAATTATTCCAAAATAAAAAATAAAAAATAAATGTTAATAGCACTACTAGAAATAAACTTTTAAAAATATTTTTAATTTTTTTTTCTTTTTAAAATTTTTTATTTAAATTCCACTGAGTTAACATTCAGTGCAAATTTAGCTTCATATGTACAATTTAGTGCTCAGTACTTGCAAACAACACCCGGTGCTCAGCACAAGTGAACTCCTGAATCCACATCACCTGTTTAAAGTATCCCCCCACCTACCTCCCCTCTGTTAACTCTGTAAACCAACAGTTTGTTCTCGACAGCTAGGAGTCTGTTTCTTGGTTTGCCTCTCTCTCTCTCTCTCTCTCTCTCTCTCTCTCTATCTCTTTCTTCTGTGCTTCTTTGCTTTGTTTCTTAAATTCCACATATGAGTGAAATCATATGTTATTTTTCTTTTTTGACTGAGTTAATTCACTTAGCATAATACTCTCTAGCTCCATCCATGTCATTGCAAATGGCAAGATTTTATTCTTTTCTATGTTTGAGAAGAATATGTATAATACATCTACATACATACACACATACACACATATGCTACTTTAGATAATGCTGCTATAAACATGGGGTGCATGTATCCCTTTGAAGTAGTATTTTTGTATTCTTTGGGTAAATATCTAGTAGTGCAATTGCTAGATTAGAGGACAGTTCTATTTTTAACTTTTTGCAGAATCTTCATACTGTTTTCCAGAGTGATTGCACCAGTTTGCATTCTCACTAACACTGTAGGAAGGTTCCCCTTTCTCCACATCCTCACCAAATCTGTTGTTTCTTGTGTTGTTGATTTTAGCCATTCTCACGGGTGTGAGATGATATCTTATTGTGGTTTTAATTTGTATTTCCCTGATTATCAGTGATGTTGAGCATCTTTTAATGTGTCTGTTGGCCATCTGGATGTCTTCTTTGTAAAAAAAAAATGTCTATTCATGTCCTCTGCTCATTGTTTAATTGATTATTCTTTTTTAAAGTGTTGAATTTTAGTTTTTATATGGAAACCAACCTGAAAATAAACTATAAAGTTAATAAAAAAAAAGTTCTTTATATACTTGGTTACTAATGCTTGACCAGATATATAATTTGCAAACATCTTCTCCCATTCCATATGTTGCCTTTTAGTTTTTTTAAATTGTTTCATTTGCTTTGCAGAAGCTTTTTATTTTGATGAAGTCCCAAGTGTTTATTTTTGCTTTTGTTTTCCTTGTCTCAGGACACATATCTAAAAAGAAGTTGCTATGGTTGATGTCAAAGACGTTACTGTCTGTTGTCCTCTAGGATTTTAATGGTTTCATGTCTCACATTTATTTCTTTAATCCATTTTGAAATTGAAGAGTACACAAAGAAATTGAAAGACATTCCATGCTCATGGACTGGAAAAAAACAATATTGTTAAAATGTCTACATTGCTCAAAGCAATCTACATATTTAATGCAATCCCTATCAAAGTATCAACTGAATTTTTCAGAGATATATCAAAAAAATCCTAAAATTTGTGTGGAAACAAAAGACCCTGAATATCCAAAGAAATCTTGAAGAGACAAGCAAAGCTAGAGGCATTACAATTCTGGACTTTAAGTTATATTACAAAGCTGTAGAGATTTAGAATTACTTTTAAAGAAAAATGTAGTATCTTTCTTTCTGTCTACCCAGTGTGCCTGGTAATGTGAGAAACTAAAACCAACATTTTACAAAAGGCAGATTGGAAGGATAAAAGGATAAAGGATGACACTTTTAGAAGGTTGTAAAATTTGGACACCTGGGTGGCTCAGTGGTTGAGCGTCCTACTCTTGATTTCATCTCAGGTCATGATACCAGGGTCATGGGATCATGCCCCGCATTGTAGAACTTGCTTACGATTTTCTCTCTCTGCCCTTCTTCCCAGCTCATGCGCCCTCTCTCTCTCTCTCTCTCTCTCTCTCTCTCTCTCAAATATATATATATATATATATATATATATATATATATATATATCTGTAAAATTATATAATTCTACATAACAAATTGTATATATTTAAATTTAGAATGTCATATATATGTATTACGTATATTATATAAATATATTAGAGTGCCATATATATAAATTATAGAATGCCACTAGATATATAGATATAGATATATATAGAACTCTCTCTCTCTCTCTCTCTCTAGACGTAAAATTACAGAATGCCACATGATATGATAAAATGTTAATGATGATGTTAACAATAAAGGCTAATACTTAAAAATTCACTTAATATGTAATTCTTATAATGAGCTGACAGTATGTATTTTTACCAGCATTTACAGATGAGTAAACTGATATACATAGATATTAACTCATACTTTTGATCCTAGAGCTAGTTAATAATCTTAATGGGATTTTCACCTGAGGCAGTCTGGCCCTAAAATCTGTACAGAATATAGAAAAATGTGTAAAAAAAATTCTAAAATGTAAAAGGAATACAATTACACAGGGAAAAAAACCACTATCATTTTGATGTATTCTCTTTTTGGTATGTGTTCTTTCATTAATTTACTGATTTGACAATACATAAAATAGTGACTAAACATATATGATGTCCCAGTATTTGTTCTGGAAACGTGGGCTACAGTGGTCAATGACACCAACAAACCTCCTGCTTTCATGGGCCATCTAGTCTAATGTGGGGGAGACAGACAACACAAATAAATTATACTGCATAAGAAAATTTTAGGCGACAAGTAAATAAGAGATTATGATCAACAAGGAGCTGTCAGGGAAGACCTCTCTGAAGACATGACACTGGGACAGAGATCTGAAGGAAGTGAAGGATTGAGCCATAGGGATTTATTGAAAAACTAGAACATTCTTAGCAGAGGGCATTATACCTATAATTGTCCAAGTTCTGGGACTCAATCCAAGTCTACATTGAGGCCTAGCTGGATGGAACTGGACAAGGAAGATGAAATGTGGTAGAGATCTGGCCAGGATCATGTCCTACTGCCCAGATTACATGGCTTATTCAGAAATTTGTGTTATACAACCACTACCTTACCTTTCTCTCTTTTTGTTTGTTGTTTGTTTTAAGGAATGTAGTATTTCCCAATCCAGACAAAAGCCAATGTGTAAGTAATTTGTTCTATCCATTCATTTCCACCTTTCATTGGGTGGATTCCCTTATGTGTACTTGGAAGATGGGTCTCTACAGACACCTCTGCTGGGGCTTCACCTGAGTTTGGCCTGAGAGAGCTCAGTGAATCTGGTGTCGATCTTAATTCCCCATTTTCAGAAGTCCCAGAAGATCAAATGGAACCTCAATTCCAAAACCCTCCCAACAAGTTCAAGAAGAAATTGGGGTCTCTTAACACAGTAAAGGGTGTGACTGAACTCTTCTGCCACCTTGTGACTGATTCCATTTCTCCCTTCCCATCTGATGGATGTTTCTCTAGACACTCATTGAATGGGAATTTAATTTTCAGGAGAGTCTCTTGAAAAGATCAAAGAACATGGGAAAGAGTATAAGAGTATAAAAAAGGATTTTGAAACACAAATTTAAGCCTAAATTGAAGGATATACTTGTTAATACAATGTAGGGTGGATTGTGAAGAGTAGGTCGTGGGGGTTATGTATATCTTACAAGTGCCTGAGAAGTAATGAGAGCAAAGAATCAAGGTTGGGTGTGGGAAAGAACTAGAGGATTAAATGGCAAGTCTCTCCTTTGCACCATTCCTCCTTGACACTCAACTTGATTGTCTATCTCTTCTGTATGACAAATACCCAAGCCCCAGTGAATCAGACATTTCCTTTCTTTATATGCCTACCTAAGACTGAAGATACTGCACATTTACAATCTCTGGTCAGAAAATGTACTTGCTTGCTCATAGACAACTCCTCCTCCCCACCTCAATTAGGAGGCACTACAATTAATACTCACTCTCCTCGAGCCCACTTTGTCCTCCTAGCTCATGAGGAAATCTAGGCTGTCATTCAGGAGCTCCTTCAATGCTTAGTCCCTACACTGTTAGATAGATGCCTAGACCCAGCGTTTCTGCTTTTATTTTGCCATTCTTTTAATTATAAACACAAATTTTCCCACCATCATACCCCATATCCAAGAGACAATAATGTTCCTTCAACTCATCTTAATCCATTTTTCACTTCTCCTTCTCTGCTTCATATATGCAAGCCCTGAATACACTTAGTATTGGCAATAATGGCAGTGCTATTTATCACACACTTCCCATTCCAGGCTGTGCTAAGTGCTTCACAACGTAGGGCACAAATATGTAATTCCAGAGCTGATGGCAAAGTGTAGTAAAGTTACTCAAACTGCCATTTGAAATTAAATATGGAAACTTAATGATTCTTGATCAAGTCACTGGCACCTTTATTTTTTTATCCTGTCATATTTTGATGATGAATACATATTTGACTAAAATTTTAAATAAACATAATGAAATTTCAAATAATTTCATATTTAAGAAGGGCCATTACAGAACTATATTCAGGTTTATGATGCAATGAGAAATCTTCTATACTTGTGGAGATTCTTTGGCTACAAGATTTGGAAAGGACTTCCACTTCTGTGTTGGAAGCAAAAATGTTCATTCTAGTGATGAGAGCAATATGGCTAAATTACGAAACAGAAAGGTAAAACTACAGATAAACCTACATGAATTAAATTTCAGAAATGGCAAGAAATTCCTAGGATCAAAGAGTCCCATTGGTGCTTTAGTCTCTTGGGGCGCAGAAATAGAAGGAAACTCCCCATGGATGGCTATAAAGAGAAACTACTCAAACTGCTAACAAACTTTTATTGACTACACCTTGTCTGGTATGACAAAATCAAACAGTCTAAAAGAAGTCCAAATCCACTTGCCAAATCTCTCCTTCAAGTCTCTCACTGTCTACATGTGAGTAGCACACCAATGACTGAGAGCACGGCGGGGGAGATGAAACAAACTCATAAATCATTCCCTGAGTGCAAGATAGTGAGGAGGAGGAGGTGGAGGCTGATTTAAGACAGGAGAGCTAAACCATATCTCCTCAAGATGCACAGATCCTTCCCTGAGTGCAAGACAGCAGTCTGCAGGAGGCTTAAGCAGAGAAAGAAAGCTACTAGCAATTCCCACAAAAGTGCACATAAAATCTTCATTGAGTACATTACAGTGGCTTGATAAATTAAGAATAAGAAAGTCCTCCTGAATCTTGAAGATGCAGAAAACCTAAAGAGTAATGAAAAATCCTCAGTGAATATAAAAGCTGCCAGCTTGGTTTAAAGGAGAGAGAATAAGAAGATAGGGATTTAGAGGGGAAAGAGAGAGAGTGAGACAGAATTATTTGAAGAGATAATGGCTGAGAATATTGTTAAAATGGTGATATGTATTAGCCTACGAATACAATAAGCTCAGTGAATCCCAATTAGGATAAGCAAAATAAATCCACAGTATGCTTATCATCAAACTGATGGAAACCATAGATAAAGATAAATTCTTAAACGTAGCTGAGTGAAAAAGGACATTACATACAGGAAAAGAACACCAAGAATGATGCCTTATTGCCAAAATATAATGGGGTAACATCTTCAAGTGCTGAAAAGAAAAAAATAAAATTGTCTGTCTATAATTCCATATCTAGCAAAAATACATCTCAAGAATGAAAGTGAGAATCAAGAACAGTCTCGTCAATAAATGATGTTGGGAAAACTGGACAGCCACATGCAAAAAAAAAAAAATCAACTCAAAATGAATTAAAGTCCTGAACATTTAAAATCTGAAAACTGGGGCACCTGGGTGGCTCATTTGGTTAAGCATCCAACTTCAGCTCAGCTCATAATCTCTCACAAGTCCAAACCCCACATGAGGCTCTGTGGTGACAGCTCAGAGCATAGAGGCTGCTTCACATTCTGTGTCTCCTTCTCTCTCTGACCCTCCCTTGCTCTGTCCCTCTGTCTTAAAAATAAATAAGGATTTAAAATATTAAAAAAATAAATAAAAATAAAACCTGAAACCATAAAATTCCTGGAAGAAAACATGGAAAAATCTCCTTGATATTGATCTTGGCAAAGTTGTTTTGTTTGTTTGGTTTTGACACCAAAAGCAAAGGCAACAAAAGCAAAAGTAAATAAGTAGGATGACATCAAATTAAAAAGCAAAAGAAACAATCAACAAATGAAAAAGGCAACCTATGGGAGGGAGAAAATATTTTCAAGTCATATATCTAATAAGGGGGGGTTAATATCTGAAAACTATAAAAGAACTCATACAACTTACTATAAAAATCATAAATTATTTTAATTTAAAAAATGGGCAGAGGTAATGAATGGACATTTTTCCAAAGAAGACATACAAATGACCAACAAGTACATGGAAAGGTGCTCAACATCACTGATAACCAAGGAAATGAATACACACACACACACACACACACACACACACACACACACATAACTCAGCCATAAGAAAGAATGAAATCTTGCCCTTTGCAATGACATGAATGGAGCTAGAATGTATTTACTAAGCAATATAAGTCAGTCAGAGGAAAACAAATACTATATGATTTCACTCATATGTGGAATTTAATAGACAAAACAGATTAACCTAGGGGAGAAAAAAGAGGCAAACTGGGAAACAGCTTCTTAACTATAGAGAACAAACTGAGGGTTGCTGGAGAGGAGGAGAGTGGGGGGATGGGCTAATGGGTGATGGGCATTAAGGAGGGCACCTGTTGTGATGAGCACTGGGTGTTGTATGTAAGTAATGAATCTATTCCTGAAACTAACATTACACTGTATGTTAGCTAACTGGAATTTAAATACAAACTTGAAGGAAAAAAGAAAATGTAAACAAAAAGAATCACACACATAATGCATGTGACCTAATAAAGGTCTTATAGCACACTATATTAAAATGCCTAACTAAAGGGAGAAATAGACAAATCTATGACCAAATAAAAAAATTCCAACATGCTTCTTTAAGTAGTTGATAGAATAACCAGATTTTAACTTTTTTTCTTACTGTTTATTTATTTTTGAGACAGAGAGAGACAGAGCTTGAGGCAGAGAGCAGCAGAGAGAGAGGTAGACACAGAATCCAAAGCAGGCTCTAGGCTCCCAGCTGTCAGCACAGAGCCCTACATGGGTCAAACCCACGAACTGAGATCATGACCTGAGCTTAAGTCGGACACTTAACTGACTGAGCCACCCAGGCACCCCTAGAATAACCAGATTTTAAAAAATTAATAAGGGTACAAAATATGTGAACACATACTCAGTCAAACTGATCTTGGAGACACTTATAGAACTATACCTAAGAATAGCAGAATACATTTTTTCAAGTATATACAGAGGTTTTTTTTCCCCCCAAAACAGACCTTTTACTGGGCATTACATTCATATCTGAATATATTTAAAATAACTGAAATCATATTGCACATATTCTTGATTATATTGGAATTAAATTAGCAATTACCATTATGAAAATATGTATAAAATATCCAAATATTTGTAAATTAATGACATACTTCCAAATAACCCATAAATCAAATAAGAAATCCTAAAGAAAATTATGAAACATTTCAAAGTGAATAATAATAAAAACATACCATTCTAAAGTTTGTAAAATGCTTCCACAATAAGATATAAAGAGAAATGTGTAGCGTTAATGACTATTTTACAAAAGAGGATATATTTAAATATTTTTATGTTATTTTTTAAATTTATTTTTGAGAGAGAGAGACCATGAGCAGGGGAGGGTCAGAGAGAGAGGGAGACATGGAATCTGAAGGCAGGCTGTAGGCTCTGAGCTAGCTGTCAGCACAGAGCCTGGCGAGGGGCTAGAACCCATGAACCGTGAGACCATGACCTAAGCTGAAGTCGGACGCTTAACCGACTGAGCCACCAAGGAGCCCCTGAAAGAGGATATATTTAATATAAATGACCTAAGCTTGAACTAGTAATGTAAAAGAAAAATATAAAAAGTAAAGCAAGGAGAATAAATAGAATAGAACTAAGAGCTGAAATAACTGAAGTAGAAAACAGACCAACAATAGAGAAAATTACACAAGTCAATCATTTATTCTTTGAAAAGGATAAGCCAATTGGCAACCTCTAGAAAAACTAATACAAGAACAAAATAAAACAAAGGAGAGAAAAAAATCAAATCACTCATAATCAGGAATGAAAGAAAGACAATACTGCATATTATACAGATGCTGAAATAATAAGGGGATATTTTATTATTCTCCATTTAGTAAAAAAAAACTGTTAACTTTAAATTTTTTTTACAATTAACATATTGTTAACAAAGGAAGATTGACAACTTTAACTTTAAAACTTGACAACTTAAATGAAACTTCAAAAAAATTCTTAAAAACAGAATTCACTCAAACTGGCAAAAGAGGAAACAGAAAATCTGAGTTATGTGATTTCTGTTAAAATCCACAATAAAGAAAGAAGCCAATTTAAGAAATAGGAGACAGAGTTAAATACAGAAAGAAGATATACAAATGGCCTCCAAGTACATCCACTTTGGAAGTCGGTTTGGCAGTTTCTTATGAAACTACATGCACTCTTATACAATTTAACAATTGTGCTCCTTGTTAATTACCCAAATGAGTTGAAAACTTATGTCCACACAAATTCTTCACACAAATGAAGAAAATAACAGCTTTATTCATACTTTCCCAAACTTGGAAGTTTTCAAGATGTCCTATAATAGGTGAATGATAAACAAGCCATGGAAAATCTATACAGTGGTATATCATACCGAAAAAAAATGACTAATATACACATGGATGTTTTTAATAGTTTTTTCTATATTTGCCAAAACTTGGAAGCAACCAGGATAGTAGGTGAATAAACTGTTGTACATGCAGACAATGGAATATCATTCAAAACTAAAAATGAAATAAGCTGTTAAGCCATGAAAAGACATGGAGAAATATTAAATACATATTAGTAAGTGAAAGAAGCCAATCAGAAATGTTTACATTCTTTAAGTAAGTGACATTCTGGAAAAAAAAAATGTTGACATTTGAAAAATCAGTGTTTGGGTCTCCTGGGTTGCTCAGTCAGTTAAGCGGCTGACTTTGGCTCAGGTCATGATCTCACAGTTTGTGGGTTCAAGCCCTGCATTGGGCTCTGTGCTGAAAGTTGGGAGCCTGGAGCCTGCTTCAGATTCTGTGTCTCCTTCTCACTCTGCCCCTCCCCCGCTCACACTCTATCTCTCTCTCCCAAAAAATAAACACTAGGGAAGCCTGGGTGGCTCAGTCGGTTAAACATCTGACTTCAGCTCAGGTCATGATCTCATGGCTCGTAAATTCAGGTCCCATGTCAGACTCTGTGCTGACAGCTCAGAGTCTGGAGCTTGCTTTAGATTCTGTGTTTCCCTCTCTCTCTACCCCTGCCCTGCTCATGCTCTGTCTCTGTCTCTGTATCTCTCTCTCTCTAAAAAATAAACATTAAAACAATTAAAAAATAAACATTAAAAATAATAAATAAAATTTTTTTAAAAATAAAGAAAAATTAAAAAGTTAGTGTTTGCCAGGCATTTAGAGCAGGGACAGTGACTGGGCACCACAAGAGTATTTTTAGAGTGGTGAAATTATTCTGTGATGATGTTATAATGGTGGATGAATGTCATACACACACACATATACACACATAGATATATATATGCGTGTGTGTGTTATGTCAAAACCCAAAGAATGTACAACTCCAAGATGGAACCCTAATGTAAACTATAGGCATTGGATGATAATGATGTGTCAATGTAAGTTCATGGATTTTAACAAATGTAGCACTCAGATGCAAAGATATTGATAGCAGGGAAAGTTTTGGGTATATGTGTAAGAGGAGCATAAGATATACAGGAACTCTCAATTCCTCCCTTCAATTTTTTTTTTTTTTGGTAAACGTACAACTGCTCTAAAAAAATAGCCTATTGGGGCACCTGGGTGGCTCAGTTGGTTGAGCACCTGATAGCAGCTCAGGTCATGATCTCACATTCTGTGGGTTCAAGCCCCACATTGGGCTTGTTGCTGTCAATGCACAGCCGGCTTCAGAACCTCTATCCCTCTTTCTCTGCCCCTTCCCTGCTTGCACTCTGTCAGAAATAAATGAAACATTAAAAAATAAAGAAACATAAGATGGCTGAGAAATAGGGAGTTCTGTACTTCCTGCCCTCATCTCTCAAAAAAAGAAGGGCTGAAGACAAAGGACGCTGAACCACAAGAGTCTGTGAGGAAAAGAGACAGAGTCCCCTAAGAAGACAGCCTCATAGGGTGTTCAGAGAGAGATCCTATCTCTAACATCAGAGCTTTCTTTGGGCTGGGTTCCCTGGTCCCAGTTGGCATCAGGAAGAACCGCTCCCTACTCCCCCTACTTGATTCTCGAATAGGAAGCACCCTGGCCTGCGGGATTACACTTCGGGTGGTATCACTAAAGGACATTGATTAAGATCTGGAAATGAGGCGGGGCACAGGACATAGAACACAGCCCACCTTGGCTACGCCCGGTTCGAGAAGGGACTGGGGTGCCACAATTTTTCTCCCCACAACCATGAACGCGTGGGACCAAAGTGGGGGAAAGAACTGAGTACACCAAACCAGGTCCATCCACGCTGTTTTTGTTTGTTTGTTTGTTTGTTTGTTTGTTTTTAACCAGAGCCCAGGAAATACCAGCTTTGATGCATTGCTGTGATTAACTCTAGATCAATTCTTGCTATTCAGATATATTATCCATTTTCTCATTCTTATCTTTCCCCTCCTTCTACCCTCCTCTGGTCTGGGCACTCTAGTTATAGGTTTGCTTAAACAGCATATTTAATCCATTCTCTTGATGCATATTCTACATCTCCATCATTACAGTTTTCAATAATAACACTGAATGTAAATGGACTAAATGCTCCAATTAAAAGACATAGAGTATCAGAATGGTTGAAAAATCCATCTCTTGAGGACGTGGGCAAGATGGAGGAGAAGCAGGGAGCTCTGTAATCCGCGCACGCCGGCATGGATTGAACTGAGAAGGACTGAAGTGATAAAACTCGGATTTGCAAGTGGGGGAAAGAAGAAACAGATGCCAGAAAGAAGACAACCTCAAAGATGCCTGAGTGAGTGACTGTGATCTGGGAAATTAGGGGACAGGCGGGTCCCGGTGGTGCAAGGGGAAGGAGCCCCAGCCCAAGACAGGGAGAGCGCGCTGTGCCCCGGAGAGACCAGGGGAAGAGAAAGAGATTGAAAACGCTCATAGAACCATCTCTAAGGGAGGAAAAACTCACCCATCTCCCCATATATAACTGCCGGGCACGGGGAGAGAAATCCGTCCCATCTGGACAGCGAATTCTTCCTTGGGAGCAGCGGCAGCAGCTTCCATTCCAAGCAGCACCGCAAAAGGCGGTGGCACAGATAAAGGTGGCGGCAGTGCGAAAAGTGGTGGTGGCGGCGCAGAGAAAGGCGCCTTGAAAAGCGGCGGCGGCGGCAGCTCCGCGAAAAGGGCAGCGCAAGCCGGGCTGGGAGGCCGGTCGCCAGCGGGAACACATCTAATCCCCAGTGACAGTGTTGAACCGCATGGACTAGGATTTGGAAGTGAGGCGGAACTTGGAGAATACAGTTTGGCTCGCCCGTGGCAGAGAGAGATCGACTCAGAAGAGCAGCTTGCGATGCTTGGTTCCACCAAAGCTTTGAAGCGGCGCTATACTTCTCCCCACAACCACAAAGGAGGAGCCTTGGAGAGAGCAGCTCCCGAGACCTGACCTGACGCCAAACCACGCCCATCCGCAAAAAGGGGAGTTGTTTTTTTTTTTCCTTTTTTCATTGTTTCTCCTTCTTTTCTGCTACCATCCAGATATATTTCCCTTAGCATTTCTTATCTCTCCTCTTGGCTGGTTATATGCTATTAGACTGTCCACAGTCTTTTGCTGTATCTCTCCCCACCTTGTTTTTGTTTTTGTTTTTGTTTATTTTTCTTCCTTCTTTTTTCTCTTCTCTTCTTTCTTATCTTTCCTTTCCTTTCCTTTTCCTTACTTCCTCTCCCCTTTTGGCTTGCTAGCTTGATGGATTTGTCTGTGCATGTGCATGCTTTTGTTCCCTGTATGCTAGTCTGTTCCCTTTTCAGGGCTACCTCAAGAAACAAGCCAAAGTACACGTGGTGGAGAGTCCCAGATACCACTGACCAGGGAAATAAGATAATCAAAGGCACAAAAAGAGAAATCGAGAGACACCATTAAAAGAACACTTTTTGAAATGACAGGTCCTGGACAGTCAAGGAGCCTCCTTTAATAGAGCAATACTAACAGGAGCACAGGGCATAACGAGCTTTTAAAACAGACAAGAGACAGAAAGCTAGCCAAAATGATGAAACGAAAGAACTCTCCTCTAAAGAAAC
>CM053560.1:115656940-115716336 GCA_028646485.1 Cryptoprocta ferox
TAAATGTCCATCAACTGATGAATGGATTAGGAAGATGTGGTTCATCTGTACAATGGAATACTACATGGCAAGGAGAAAGAATGAAATCTGGCCATTCGTAGCAATGTGGATGGACCTCGAGGGTGTCATGCTAAGCAAAAGAAGTCAGGTGGAGAAGGATAGATAGCATATGGTTGCACTCTTAGGTCTAACAGGAGAAACCCAACAGAGTACCATGGGGAGGGGAAGGAGGAAAAAGAGGGAGAGGGAGGGAGACAAAACACGAGAGACTCTTGAGTACTGAAAACAAACTGAGGGGGGAAGGGGAAGGGGGAAAGGTAAACGGGGGTGATGGTCATGGTGGAGGTCACTTGTGGGGAAGAGCACTGGGTGCTATATGAAAAGCAACCTGACAATAAACTATAAAGTTAAAAAAATAAAAAAAATAAAAAATAACTTAAAAAAGAAAGAAACTACAGGCCAATATCCTAAATGAATACAGATGCAAAAATCCTCAACAAGATACTAGCATTTCGAATTCAACACCATATAAAAAGAATTATCCACCATGATCAGGTGGGATTCATTCCTGGGTTACAGGGCTGGTTAAATATTCAAAAATCCATCAATGTGATACATCACATTAACAAAAGAAAAGATAAAAACCATATGATCCTGTCGATAGATGCAGAAAAAGCATTTGATAAAATACAACATCCTTTCTTAATAAAAACCCTCCTGAATGTCGGGATAGAAGGAACTTACTTAATCATTATAAAAGCCATCTATGAAAATCCCACAAGTAATATCTTCCTCAGTGGAGAAAAACTGAGAGCTTTCCCCCTGAGATCAGGAACACGACAGGGATGTCCACTGTCACCACTGTTATTTAACATAGTGCTGGAGGTCCTAGCATCAGGAATCAGACAACAAAAGGAAATAAAAGGCATCAGAATCGGCAAAGAAGACGTCAAATTTTCACTTTTCGCAGATGACATGATACTCCACATGCAAAACCCGACCCACTCCACCAGAAGCCTCCTAGAACTGATCCAGGAATTCAGCGAAGTCGCAGCATACAAAAATCAACGTATAGAAATCGGCTGCATTTTTATACACCAATAATGAAGCAAGAGAAAGAGAACTCAAGAAACTTATCCCATTCACAATTGCACGAAAAACTATAAAATACCTAGGAATAAACGTAACTCGATATAAAAGATCTGTATGATGAGACCTATAGAAAACTTAAGAAGGAAATTGAAGAAGACACAAAGAAATGGAAAAACAATCGATCCTCATGGATTGGAAGAATAGTGCTAAAATGTCATTATTACCTAAGGCAATTTACAAATTCAGTGCAATCTCAATCAAAATTGCACCAGCATTCTTCTCAAAGCTGGAACAAACAATCCTAAAATTGTATGGAACCACAAAATATCCAGAATAGCCAAAGTAATATTGAAGAAGAAAACCAAAACGGGAGGCATCACAATCCCAGAATTTAGCCTCTACTACAAAGCTGTCGTCATCAAGACAATACGGTTCTGGCACAAAAACAGACACACAGACCAATGAAATAGAATAGAGAACTCAGAATTATACCCACAAATGTATGGCCAATTAGTCTTTGACAAAGCAGAAAGAGTATCCAATGGAGAATAGTCTGCCTCTTTAACAGATTGTGCTGGGAGATCTGGACAGCAACATGCAGAAGAAGGAAACTAGATCACTTTCTTACATGATACAAAACAATTAACTCAAAATGGATGAAGGACCATATATGAGACAGGAAACAATCAAAACCCTAGAGGAGAAAGCAGGAAGCAACCTCCTTGACCTCAACCGCAACAATTTCCTACCCCACACATCCCCAAAGGCAAGTGAATCAAGAGCAGAAATGAACTATTGGGATCTCATCAAGATAAAAAGCTTCTGCATGGCAAAGGAAACAATCAATAAAACTAATAGGCAACTGACGGAATGGGAAAACATAGTTGCAAATGACATATTGGATAAAGAGCTAGTATCCAAAATCTATAAGGATCTCACCAAACTCCACACCTGAAATGCAAATATCCAGTGATGAAATGGGCAGAAGACATGAACAGATACTTCTCCGAAGAGGACATCCAGATGGCCAACAGACACATGAAACGATCCTCAGCCGTCACTCATCATGAGGGAAATACAAATCAAAACCACACTGAGGTAACACCTCATGCCGGTCAGAGTGGGTAAAATGAACAAATCAGGAGACTCTAGATGCTGGAGAGGATGTGGAGAAACGGGCACCCTCCCACACTGTTGGTAGGAGTGTAAACTGGTGCAGCCACTCTGGAAAACAGTGTGGAGATTCCTCAAAAAATTAACAATAGAAATCCCCTATGACCCAGCAATAGTACTGTTAGGAATTTACCCAAGGGATACAGGAGTGCTGATGCATAGGGGCACATGTACCCCAATGTTCACAGCAGCATTTTCAACAATAGCCAGATCTTGCAAAGAGCCTAAATGTCCATGAAGTGATGAATGGATGAAGAAGATATGGTTTATATATACAATGAAATACTACATGGCAATGAGAAAGAATGAAATCTGGCCATGCGTAGCAACATGCATGAAACCTGAGGGTGTTATGCTAAGTGAAATAAGTCAGGCAGAGAAGGACAGATACCATATGTTTTCACTTACAAGTGAACAGGAGAAACCTAACAGAGGACCATGGGGGAGGGGGAGGGGAAAATAACTGGGGAGAGGGAGGGAGGCAAACCATGAGAGAGTTTTTAATACTGAGAACAAACTGAGGGCTGATAGGGGTTGGGAAGAGGGGAAGGGGAATGATGGGCATGGAGGAGGGCACTTTTTTGGGATGAGCACTGAGTGTTATATGGAAACTACTTGACTGTAAAATATAAAAGAAAAATAAATAAATAAATAAATAATAATGAAACAAATAAACAGCCTATTAATAAACAAACATACAGACAAACATACAATGATATATGATTTTTTTTTGCCTACAATAATTCCTAAAATCAAATTGGCCAATTATGTCAATTTTGGCAAGGACATGGAGTACCTGGAATCTCATACACTGCAAATAGGAGTGTAAAATTTTACCATCTTGATTTCATATCTGCTAGAATGACCAAAATCAAAAAGACTAACAACATAATATTTTGTAAAGCTGTTGAGCACCTGGAATTCTCATACATTCTGGTAGAATGTAAAATGGTCTAACTCAACCATGGAGAACCGTTGCAACTTCTTATAAAGATAAGCACACATCTTACCTATGGAGAACAAACTGACGATTTCCAGTGGGGACATGGGTGGGGGTATGGATGAAATAAGTGATGGGTATTAAGGAGTGCAATTATGATGAGCACTTCGTGATATATGGAATTGTTGAATCACTATATTGTACACCTGAAACTAATATAACATTGTATGTTAACTATACTGGAATTATTTTTTTTTCTTGAGAGAGAGAGGCAGAGTGAGAGTGGGGGAGGGGCAGAGAGAGAGGGAGACACAGAATCTGAAGTAGGCTCCAGTCTCTGAGCTGTCAGCACAGAGCCCGAAGTGGGGCTCGAACCCATAGATTGTGAGATCATGACCTGAGCTGAAGTCGGACGCTTAACCGACTAGGCCACCCTGGCACCCCTGGAATTATTTTTTTCTTAAAAATAAGTACATATCTACTATGTGGCACATCATTCAATCTGACATTTCATTTCAATATGAAAATGATTGCTCAAAAACTAATTTTAGGGATGCCTGGGTGGCTCCCTAAAGAGTCCGATTCTTGATTTCAGTTCAGGTCATGATCTCACGTTTGTGGGATCAAGCCCTATGTCTGGAGGCATGTTGAGTGTGGAGCCTCCTGAAGACACTCTCTCTCTCTCTCTCTCTCTCACACACACACACACACACATAATAAAAAAATACTTTTAAAAGAATTTTCAAAGCATGTTTTTTTTCATACTAGCTCCAAATTGTAAATATCTGAAATGTCAATAGGTGATTGATAAATAAATAGATTAACAGGTGCAGTATAAGTAAATTGGAATTCTATTTAGCATTAAACAGATAGCAAACTTCTGATGCATCCAACAACTTGTTTAAATATTTTTTATAAAATGTTGAATCTCCATACAAAAATAGTATATACTATAGCAATTCCATTTACATGAAATTTGAGAACAGGTAAAACTAATATACAGTGAGAGAAATCAGAAAGTGTTTTCCTTTGAACATAGAGGAATTGACTAGGAAAGGACACACTGGACATTTATTTGTTAAATAAAATTGTTCTTTATTTTGTTTTGAGAGATGGTTACTCCATGACAAAGCTTACTAAACAGAATAATATAGATACATGTATGTCATTTTATGTTAATTATATCTAAAATTTAAATATGTTTTATAATTATATATATAAATTTTATAGATATAAATATAAATTATTAAATAAATCATAGCTATAAATATCAATTATTAGATATAATTATATCTAAAATTTAAATATATCTTGAATATTTATATGTATATATTTTGTTATTGTTGTTGCCAAAAGCCAACATTCTTAGCCATTAATGTTGGCTTTTGGCAACGAATAGATCAGGCTCTAATTCCAGATTCTGCAATATATTTCCATATCTGTGACAAGTTAATTACCATCCTGAGCCACAATTTCTTCATGTGTACAATGGGGCCAAACACTTGTGGATTTTGTGGCAAATATATTAGAATGGTATTTGACCACATAATAAGCACTCAATAAATATCAGTTATACAATTTTAATGAATTCCATGCAATTCCTCTTTCATGCCCTGTACTTCTGATAAATCCTATGCTTTGTTTTTACCCTTTTTCAGCACTCGGACTGTCTATTTGGAGAATACTCATTAAGCTCCCACAATTTTGGGTTTGTTTGTTTTTCTTTTCATTGATACTTCCATCATTACACCCCCACCTCTGCATGCTTCAAGCATAAGTGACTACTCATTTATTTGCATCTATGAACAATATGAGTTTTAAACAATGCAAACAGTAACACTTTATTGCACTAAAAATACCATGTTAATATCTGTATGTGTCTAAGATGAGGTGATATATTTTTCTCTGCAGCATTGCTCATACCACAGTTTTGGGCACTTACTGAATCCTTAATAAAATCCATTTCATAGATAAATTATATTAGACTTTTTGAAAATCATAAAAGATTATTTTACCCACTTATAAATATATACACTAAGTCTGAAAGCTATATAGGAGTAAAAGATATGTACTTCTTGTGCTAATCTCACACTTTTATTAAACAACTTTTTACTGGTCACTCAGGATGAACAGGGTATACAAGAATGACCAAAACAAAGTTCTAGTCTGCATGGAGGCTCCATTCTTGTGGTGAACCAGATAATAAAGAAATACATATAATTTTAATTTTTATATGACTTAATAATTTTCCTACTTCTGTTCATCTATCCTCTGTTCTTCTTCCCCCAGTTTTTTCAATTACTTGTGTTATCCTTTTGTTATATACTTATGAAAATATGAAAAGTCCTTTATAATTACAAGACAGACACCTACATCTCATGGATGTTTTGTATATAATTTGCCTTTTGCTTTCTAAGCACCTTGGATTAAAAAAATATTTTTATTTATTTTTGAGAGAGATAAAGGAGGGACAGTGGGGATGCAGAGGATCTGAAGCAGGATCTGTGCTGAGAGCAGAGAGCCTGATGTGGAGCTCACCCTCATGAACCATGACATCATGACTTCAGCATGAACCATGACATCATGACTTCAGCCAAGTCAGACACTTAACCGATTGGTCCACCCAGGTGTCCCTCACCTTGGGCTTTTAAGCTGTTTCATGGAGGAGCTAGGAAAGGAAATTTTTATAAGACTTGGTTCAGAGGCATAAAAGTGGAAGAGCATACACACAGAAGGGTAGTAGGGCTTCAGGATATTCAAAGATCCCGTAATGAGAAGGGATGTTTTAGGAGACTTACTTAAAGCTTGTAGTCCAAGTTTCCCACTATACTCAGGACAATATTGGGCTTTGCTATTATTAAAGCAGTCAGTCTTCACAAGAGTTATATGTTACCTGGTTTCTCAGGTGTATTTGATGTTGGGAGTAGGTAATTTGTGAGTAGTTAGGCTGTCAGGTGGCCTGGATCTGAGAGCACTGATTGTCCAAAATAGGCAGACTTTCCAGGTAAGAATAACCCCATTTCATCTGCCATTACTGGGCTCATGAGAATCACTAGATACTTATAACAACGTTTTTCTCTACCAGTTAAAAAAATGTTACAAGGAATCATACTGGTGCTAATGTACAACTTGACTACTTTCCATTTCTAACGACATAAATTTTTTGTTTTGTTTTGTTTTTAATTCCTGTTACCTCCTTTTTTGTTTCCGTATCACCTCTGGACATAAACTGGGCACCCTTTTACATAATGAATTTAGTGGGAGTTGATATTTAGCAGCAATGCTATTCATTGAGCTCCAACATCAGTGTGGACAATTGGACTCTGCTAGCAGCATTTATTGTGTAGGATGGCCCAGAACATGGTGGACTGAAGGTTAAATATGCCATAATCATTAAAAAGAAATGGTTAGTAAGAGAACTTAATCTCTCAGAAATTTATACATTTTAATTAGAGGAGGAGCAAGTATGCTTTATTGAAGATATAAGTGTCATAGGCCAAGACATGAACTCAATACCCCAAAGTCATTCATAGCCAGTAACTGTCATATGGCAGAATTGGTGATAAGGGAAACACCAAGGTTATGTGTATAGTTGGTTTCTCTAAATTCATACTAAACCGCCACCAAAATGAGAAGTCTGATATGGACTATTAATAGACAAGAGGGACCAGGAAGCCATGAAGTATGATGATATCCATTCTGTAGAAGCAGCTTTGTGAGTATATATGGGAGTGACATATTAGGCACCATGAAAGAGCTGCTTGTATTTGAAAAGGAAGATGTTCCTGGGGATAATAATTGATTCCTCATCTGTTCAGTTACCAGAAAAGAAAACTCTGAAAACTCACTCTTAAATTATTCCTTCACTATTTAAGGCAGTGAAATCCTTGGGAGTGTGTTAATGTCTTGATTAGGATTCAAAAATTACCAAATTTGAGGAACATTTGCTAAGAGTACATCAGGAAGAGTAGGGTATAGACTTCATCATTCTCTTCTGCCCCCTTGTGGTATCATTCATATTTTTTGTCACTCTGGAATCTTGCCCTAGGTAAAAGCAGTCTCTTCTAAACTAAACATCCTTACTATTTATTATTTTGTGTATTCCCATTAAACTACCCACCTAGAAGTTAGGCTATGACTTCCTTTCAACATGAAGTGGTATAGTATTACCCAATAATTCTCATGCCTTCTGATATACATATATCTAATTTTTAAACTGATTTTGCTCATGAGTAGATTTCCCCAAAATTTCATATTTTATTTTTCATCTGTTTTTCCTACATATTAGCCTTAAATCTATTTATTCACTATTTTTACTATTTTATAGTGCATTTTTTGGCTTTCAATTTTAGTTTCTTTTCTGCTCTGTAACTGATGAATAGCACCAAGAAACCCACCTTGTTCTCTTGTCCCACCCATTCCACAGGAAATTTTCCCAGTACTAAAAATGTTGTCTTCCATTGATATCTCAAGCATCTGAATTTCCATGATTTCTTTCCTTCTCTCTGTAGTCTTTGCCATCCTTTTTCTCTGTGTCTAAAAATTCCTGCATTCTTCAAGACACACTTCAGGAGTTTCATTCTAAATGCTTTTCCTATAAACACTTTCACTCCCACAGTTAAGGAGTACCTTAATGTCCAGTCCAGTTTTCTTTGGACTCCAAAGCTATCATACAAGGTTGTCTACAGAGCATCTCTCCTTGGCAGTCTCACAGCACTGCAAATGCCCAAGTCCCAATCAATACTCATAAATCTCTTCCTATGTGCTTCCTGCTGTGTCCATAAGAGAATCAACTATACAAGCAATTTCCCTCTTTATTTCCTAGGACAGACTTATATGCCTTCTATAACACTTTTTATTAAATTATAGTAGCTACCTACAATGACTCCTGAATCTCTCATGTACATATATGCACTTTTTTTTCAATCCTCTGGCTCCGATTTTGCTGTATCTGAGCTCAGACCACACCATCTCCCCCCTCATGGATGCCTTCCATGTTACCAGTGGTCTCTTCCTACTCTACACTGCAGTACAGTGATTTCTAAAACATAGATCTGTTCCTGTCACTCCTCTGTGAAAACTCATCCATGGTAAGTCTGACCAGGCTGCATTTGGGGACTGGACAGAGAGAGAAGGGATCTTGTGTCAGCCAGCATTTCTGGTAGACGCCCCTATGCACTATCCACTTGTGGTGGTCGGGGGCGGGGAAGGGGCGGGATTGAGCCCCCTTCCCCCCTCCTCCTTACTGCGGAAAGCTGCAGAGCTAAGGGCACTTACTTCCTATTCACCAGTCAGCAGGGAGGGATCCTCTGATCAGCCACGTAGGCATTCTCTTCTCTCTGGAGGAAAAGGCCCAGCAGCTGTCGGAGGAAAAGGCCCACCAGCTGTCAGAGCAAAGGGACATGTCGCAGCAAAGTAAGAATTTGGGTGATTCGAGTCCCCCGGCCGAGGCCCCTAAGCCTCCGGTCTATAGCCGTCCTACGGTTCTGATGCGGGCCCCGCCCGCCTCCTCTCGGGCTCCGCCAGTCCCTTGGGATCCACCTCCGATTGATTTGCAGGCTTCACTGGCCGCTTGGCAGGCACCTCAGCCTGCTTGGGAGGCCCCACAGGGCCAGCCACCTACCCCAGTGGCTCCGATGGCCCAACCTCCTGCCCTAGGGGGCCCGATGGTCCAGGCTCCCCCTCTGGGAGGCCCGATGGGCAAGCCTCCGACTCCCGGAGTCCTGATGATCCATCCTCCCTCTCCGGGAACCCCGATAGCCCAACCTCCGACTCCGGGAGTCCTGATGATGCATCCCTCGGCTCCCGGAGCCCCGATGGCCCATCCTCCCACTCCGGGGACCCCGATGGCCCATCCTCCCGCTCCGGGGACCCCGATGGCCCATCCTCCCCCTCCGGGGACACCGATGGCGCATCCTCCCCCTCCGGGGACACCAATCGCTCACCCTCCCCCTCCGGGGACACCGATGGCCCATCCTCCCCCACCGGGGACCCCGATGGCCCAGGCTCCGACTCCAGGAGTCCTGATGGCCCAGCCTCTGACTCCGGGAGTCCTGATGGTCCAGCCTCCTGCTCCGGGAACCCCGATGGCTCAGCCTCCGCCCCCGGCAGCCTTGATGGCCCAACCTCCACCTCCAGGAGCCCCGATGGCCAAGCCTCCTGGTCCCGGAGTCCTGATGATTCATCCTCCAGGTTCGAGAGCTCCGATCACCCAGCCTGCAGCTTCAGCATCCCCGATGGCACAGCCAGCGGCCCCACCTGCACAGCAGCCTCTGGCGTCCTGGGCCCCACAGGCTCAGCCTCTGATTCTGCAAATCCAGTCTCAGGTTATAAGGGCTCCTCCGCAGGTTCCCCAGGGTCCGCAGGCCCAGCCGGCGCAGCTGGCCACACCCCCGGGCTGGCAGGCCACCTCGCCAGGATGGCAGGCCCCGCCGCAAGGCTGGCAAGCCACACCTCTGGCTTGGCAGGCCACGCAAGTCACCTGGCAGGCTCCGACCATTGCCTGGCAGTCACCACCTGTGCGCCAGGGCCCACCGCCCATCCGCCCTGGCCCACCACCCATCCGGCCAGGACCCCCGCCGGTGCGCCAGGCCCCACCCACGATCCGCCAGGCACCGCCGCTGATACGCCAGGCGCCACCGCCCATCCGGCCTGCCCCACAGGTCCTGGCCACCCCACCACCACTCTGGCAGGCCCTGCCGCCCCCGCCTCCGCTGCGGCAGGCGCCGCAGGCTAGACTGCCCTCCCCACAGGTGCGGGCAGCGCCACAGGTGCGGGCGGCGCCACAGGTGCGGGCGGCGCCACAGGTGCCCACTGCCCCACCAGTAACGCAGGTTCCCACTGCGCCTCCCGCTGGCCCGCAGGCGCCCCAGACTGTGCTGTCGGCCCCTCGGTCGGCCCCGCAGGCTGCGCACTGCCCGCCCATCATCTGGCAGGCCCCCAAAGGCCAACCCCCTGTGCCACACGAGCTGCCAGCATCCATGGAGTTCCAGGAAGTGCAGCAAGCCCAGGCTCTGGCCTGGCAGGCTCCTAAGGCCCCTGGGCAGTTCTGGCAGCCTGTGCCCACCCAGGAGGCCCAGAGGCAGGGTCCACCACTGGTTCAGCTGGAGCAGCCCTTTCAGGGGGTCCCGGCCTCCCAAAAGGCCCTCCAAATCCAGCTACCCACCCAGCAGGCCCAGCCCTCGGGCTCGCAAGCAGAGCTGCCCACCTTGCAACTCCAGCCCTCCTGGCAAGGCTCCCCTACAGGCTTGCAGGGCCAGCCCGGAGCTCCCATAGCGGCAGCAAATTTTCCCATGGGCTCCGCTAAATCACTGATGACTCCATCGGGAGAATCCAGGGCCTCTTCAATAGAACGCAGGACCTCTTCGAAGGAACGTAGGACCTCTTCAAAGGAACGCAGGGCCCCTTCGAAGGATCGCATGATCTTCGCAGCCACTTTTTGTGCTCCAAAGGCAGTGTCAGCTGCCCGAGCACACCTGCCGACTGCCTGGAAGAACTTACCTGCCACATCGGAGACCTTCACTGCCACTTCAAGAGTCTTTCCAGCTACCTCGCGGTTCCAGCCTGCCTCTTCTAATGCCTTTCAGGGCCCATCTGCCCCCTCAGAGACCCCAAAGTCACTGCCACTTGCTCTGCAGGATCCATTTGCCTGCGTAGAGGCCCTGCCTGCATTTCCATGGGTTCCACAGCCCAATGTGAATGCTTCAAAAGCATCTCAGACAATGCCTACCATCCTGATGGCTATGGCAGCTGCCCCCAAGGCAATGGCCACCACTCAAGAGGCCTCGAAGACCTCTGCTGAACCTCCACGTCGCTCTGGCAAAGCCACCCGGAAGAAGAAGCATCTGAATACTGAAGACGACAGCAGTGGCCAAATGCTGGCCCTGCGTGACTGGCAGGCACCGAGACCCTGGGAAAATCTGAACTTGAATGCCTGGGAGGTAGAAAACCCTATCCAGGCCCTGGGTGACTGGGAGGGCCCAAGTACCTCCCGTGGCCTGAGTGGCTGGGAGGGCCCTAGTACCTCCAGGATCCTGAGTGGCTGGGAAGGGCCCAGCACAACTTGGGCTCTGAGTGCCTGGGAGGGCCCAAGCACTTCCAGGGCCCTGGGTCTCTGGGAAAGCCCAGGTAGTCCTCAGCCCTTGATAATCTCTGAGTTCACCAGTCTCTCTCAGGGATTTGGTGCCACCCAGAATGACCCCAGGTTGGAGACTCAGCCATGGTCTCCCTTGGATGAGAGAGCAAATGCATTGGTGCAGTTCCTCTTGGTCAAGGACCAAGCCAAGGTGCCCATCAAGCGCTCAGAAATGGTGAAATTCATCATCCGTGAATATAAAGATGAGTGCTTGGATATTATCAACCGTGCCAACAATAAGCTAGAGTGTGTCTTTGGTTATCAACTGAAAGAAATTGATCCTGAAAACCACTCTTACATTATCATCAACAAGCTGGGGCACCAGAAGGGTGAACCAGTGGCACCCTACTTAGACAGGCCCAGGTTAGGCCTTCTGATGGTGGTCCTGAGTCTCATCTTTATGAAAGGCAATTGTGTCAGGGAGAACATGATCTTTAATTTTCTGTACAGGTTAGGCTTGGATGTCCGAGAGACACATGCTCTCTTCGGAAATACAAAGAAGCTCATCACCGAAGTGTTTGTAAGGCAGAAGTACCTAGAGTACAGGCGAATCCCCTATACTGAGCCAGCAGAGTATGAGTTCCTCTGGGGCCCCCGAGCATTCCTCGAAACCAGCAAGATGCTTGTTTTGAGGTTTTTGGCCAAGCTCCATAAGAGAGATCCAAGGTGCTGGCCTTTCCAGTATTTTGAAGCGCTGGCAGAGTGTGAGTCTGAAGATTTGGATGAGGATGAGCCTGGATCCGGTGATAATGCCGGTGACCCCACCAGCAGTTCCCCTCCCCGCTAATGTGGTTCTGTCCGCAGATATCTCATTCCTTTGGGTCCCTGGCCAGAGGCCACTGACAGGGTGGGGTGGGGGGGTGTTTTGTTTCTGGTGTTTATGTTCCAGTTCTATGTGTGTAAGTTTGGATTTCAATTTGGTTCAACTTGATATCTGCCAAAGCTTTGTACATTTTCATGTGGTGTTGATTTTAATTGGCTACTGTTCTATTTGGTATTTTGGCATCTGTATTTTTAAGTGAGATCTGTGATTCTCTGTTTTGTGTTATAATTGTTATGTTTTGGTATCAGAGTTGTGCTGGCTTTGTGAAATGAATTGAGAAGCTATCCATCTCATTCTGGTACAGATTATGTAGTATTGAAATAGGCTGTTCTTTGAACATTAAAATGACTCATCAGTAAAAGCTGTCTGCAGAAAAATAAATATCTATATCTATATATATAAATATACTTTCAGCATAACATGAAAGTGTTTGTCTTTATTCTAATTTCTACTCTAGATGGTGGGAGCCAAGTTTTCCCATACTCTCTGAATAAACCTGAACATCAAGATCACTACCAGTGATAATAGTAACCACAGTGATGAAACTTTCTCAAGGACACTGCTACATTTATCACAATAATGCAGTAATTGTTTTGCGAGATGAAATATAAGATATCCTTAATTCAAGAGTAAAACTTCACAAGTCAGTGAAGTTGAATCAAGAAGGGGTTGTATATCTTATCTAATTTAATCCTCACAATAGTCTTTTAAAGTAGGCATTATTCCCATTTTGTATGTTGAGTGTCTAATACTCCATTAGATCAACTAAATGGCACATATCAGTTAAATTGTAATTTGAGGCAGACTGTTTTCCTTAAGGTTATGTGGGAAAAGAAGATCATCTTCCTACAGATTGCAGGTGGCAGTGGAGAGGGAAGGAGATACATAACTAGTGACATGGAGGTCTAAGGGGAAGCTGGTTGGGGTGGGGGCATAAATCCTAACATACAAGGAAAGTCAACTAGTAATGTCTGAGGTTGCTAAATCATTGTAGCCGATCCTTGGGTGCAGAGCATGATGTAGGAGGGAAGGCAAGGGGGGAGTGAACCCACCTGAAAGGTGGAAAGGTACATGGACACACCAGAGTGGTGTATACAAAAGGAGTTTCTTGAAGTTACTACTCTTTATGTGGACCAGGATAATCTGCACTGCTGCCATATCTACTGTCCTATAAGGTTCAAGAATCTTATCCTAAAGCCCCCTTCTCTGAGTAAAGATGAAGTTCCAGATGTAAGGTAAATGGTGATAATGGAATTCTTCTGCCACCTAGTGGCATGACACTGGTTCTGTCCTGCAGTGATACAGTGTAGCCCCTGCTACAGTGCTTAACCTCATACTGTAAATACCTGGGTTGTGGCTACTACTTGCTTCATAATCTTTGCCCATGATTTTACTGGCATGTGTGCCCAAACATGCTTTATTTTCTCTTATATCATAGGACAAGGTGAAATCTCTTCTTCAAGTGCAATCCACTGGTATTTAGGAAGCTGAGCCACTATAGTGTAAGTTGAATTTATAAGATGGAGGGTCCTTTCCCAGCACACACAGAGCTGAGCTTCCTAGGGTGACTAGCCCCACTGCAGGACTTGCTAGGCTATAGGGGATCTTTGGCAACTTGTCCAAGTGGCTAGATTTTCCAGAAATTCAAAAGGAGTTTCTTGTAAACTCCTTGGGTCAGTGAGTATTGTGTTTCTGCCCCAAGTCAATCTTTACGTATTTTGAGGACAGCAACAAATGCCCATTGAAGGCAACAGCACTGCCCCAGCTGAGAACTATACCTAAAAGATTTTCTGATATAGTAAAGTGTCACATGGATTTAGTTATTTCTTGTTTGTTTTTAGCTCATTTAGTATTGTTTCTATACCTTTCTCCAAACCATTTAATCATGGGGTGATTGAGTAAGTTGCTCTTGGTGAAGCAAAGCCACAATCCTCCATCTTATTTATCTCATATCTGATATAAAACAAATGACCTTATTTAGCCAATGCCAAGGGCTTAAGACATGAGTTGGTTTAAATTGTAATGAGATATAAATTATAATAATAATTAATTTTTAACTACAAGTAAAGTAATTAGCCAAATATTCAATGGAAAAGTTAAAGAACAACATTAAAAATCAGAAGGCAGAAAAAAAAAAACTCTGGGAATACATGAAAATACAGGGTAAGAAGAAACAAAAACAAATTTAAGACCCATTTATTTGAAAGTTCTAAAATGTAGGTAAATGTACAAAGCTGTTCATGGTAAAATAGAGGGGGGAGAAGCCCTTGTAAATAAATGGGCAAAAGGTATTAGATAACAAAAGAAAAAGAAAAAGAAAAAATGCACATGGCAAATAACATAGAAAAATATTCAACTTCCATTAATATTTAAAAACAGAAATATTAGTCCAGTATTCCAGTTTTCATTCATTTAATTGGCATGGAATAAAATAAAAACCCATGAAACTGGCACCCTTCATTATACACTATTGATGAAAGTATAAATCACTACAATTTGCTCAGAAATAAATTCAGCCAACTGCATCTTCAAGAGGTTTAAACCTATGTATACTATTTTACCTACAAATTTTTCATATGGGAATATATTGAATGGAAATAATCTGTAGAAGGGGCAAAGACTTCTTCACAAAAACTACTGCTTATGTAAGGAAGACTTAGGATATAGATATGTCTTCTCCACAAATGACCATATAAGCATTAAGGTGGTATATTGAGTTTTCTGTTAAAAAGATCAAAGGCTTCCTCAGTAAACAACTTGAAATTTGTTACAACACAAAATTATGTGCTTTGGAGCAATGGCATGACAGTCTGTAATTGAAATATTTTAAAGTAGTTGCTAATAGACTCTCAACAAAGCCATAAACCAATCTCAATAAATGTCATTTCACATTAAACTATATGACCAAATTGAGTGCACTGCTGTATAAGATGTTAAATTATAAGCAAGTTTATATCTTAAGATATTTACTTAAAAATTATTGCCTGAATTTTGGAATGACTTTATTCTAAGCCATGCCTCCCAAGAGCTATAAAGACAAAGGTCAGTTGCTTGTCAAAGCCATTGATAAATCAACAATGTCAGCAAACAAGAATTAATAACTGTGGCTATGATGGATGGAACACTTCCCAGGGCCCCTATAGCCTCCACTGGACATCTAGCCCACTTGTTAATTTACCCTCAGAGTTACAGGCACAGCCACAACTCATGCCACCTTATTTGCTGCCCTAATATTTGAAAGAATACAGGATCATTCCTGACATTCTTGTGTCTGTTTCCAGAGCCTAAAATCTGTGCATCTCCCTCATATGATCAGTCATCCTGCCATGCCAGTTTTACCATCTTGTATAGTCAATGTTTTCCCTTCTCTCTGTCCCTGTGGCCATTGCTGCTTGCCTGAACTTAGCAGCTGCCATTGGCATGATCCTACCTTCATTAATGCCCCTCACACAAATCACAACATTGTTTGCCCAGATCATAATGTTTTACTTGGTTTAAAGGACGTAATGGCTTCCAATTTTCCTTGGATTTAGATGCAGCCCTCCTTAGCTCACTTTTCTCATCCTAAAGGTCATGGAGCAGCCAGCTAGAAGTGGACTAGGCTAAACCAGGATTTACAAATGAGGTCAGGGGTCCCTCTGCTGGATGGTTCTAGGAACTCCTTGAATTCTGTATTGAAAACCCAGATGTGTCAGGTAGGATGAGAAGCCCCTAACATTTAGATCACAGACCCTTACTGCTTACTTTCGTTCCCAACTCAGAAAGTCTTATGGACACAGGAAATAAATGGTTAGGATAATAGATCTGACTTCTCTGGAGAAAATCCCAAGGAAATGAAGCTTAGAGTGGATCCATCTGTAGAGTCCAAGTCGCATTTTCCTGAGTGCTAGCAATTTAATTCTTCCAAGTCTTCCAGAGGGTTCGATTGTGAATGCCACGAAGAGACTTATAACACCAGGAGCCCATTGGTCCAATCCCCTAATCCTTTTAGATTTTTAAAGTTACCCCTGCCCCTCTAAGCTTAAGAGATGAAGCCCCTGGAGAGCTTCCTTCATTACCAGCTTCCTCCAATTTGCTTAGTGGCACAGCAGAAATCATTCTGGTGGTCTCCAGGAGATGCCCTTCTCAGCACAAATGCCTTTGCTCTGAAAGCTGCTAATCCATCTCCTAGTGAGACTGACTTTCTATACTGTCACTTGTTCAAAGCGCATTTAGCTTGAGAACCATAGTTAACAGAGGGATTGGTGTTGTCCAATCAGTCAACAATAACAACAGAAGCATTTCCTAGACCTCATAGATTTCATGGAGTGTACTCTATCATGGCTAATAATCTTCCCCCGAAGTAGAGCTAGCTAGCTGGAGATTCAAAGTTGTGGAATTTGAGTGATGGCTTTGTGGCTGCAAGACATCCTTAAACACATTCTGCTTTGAAATAATAGACTCACAGGAAGTAGCAAAGATTGTACAGGGCTAATGCCCCTTTTATCTGGTTTCCACCAATGTTCACATCTTATGTAGTTGTAGTACAATATCAAGGGCATTGACACGGTACAATGTGTATGTATAGTTCAATGATACCTTATCATAAATGTAGATTCTGTAAACATCACTGCAATTAATATACAGATCTATTTCTTTACCACAAGATTTCTCATGCTACCGGTTTATAGTCACATGCATCCCCCGCCATCCCTAAACCCTGGTCATCACTACTCTGCTCTTTATCTCCATAATTTTGTCAGTTTGATAATGTTATATAAATTGAATCATACCTTTGAGACTTGCATTTCTGACTCACTATAATGTTATTGATAACCATCCAAGCTGTTGCATGTCTCAATAGTTCATTCCTTTTTAATGCTTATAATAAAATGTTTAATTTTCATTTATCTGGGATAAATGCTCATGGGTGAAGTTGCTGAGTTGCATGGTAAGTGCATGTTTACTCTTTGAAAGAAACTGACATACTATTTTCCAGAAATGTTGTACAATTTTATATCCCCACCAGCAATGTATGAGAGACCCAGTTTCTCTGCCCTCTCATCAACGATTAGTGTGGCCACTTTCAGTATAAATTTAGTTGTCCTAATAGGTGTGTAGTAATATCTCGTTGTGCTGTTAATTTTATTTTCCCTAATGGTGAGAGGAGTTGAATTTCTTTCCATGTATCTATTCATTATTTGTAGATAGATAGATAGATAGATAGATAGATAGATAGATAGATAACTGAAATGTTTGTTCATCTCCTTTGTCCATTTTCTAAGTGAACTTTTTGTTTTATAATACCGGATTTTGAGAGTTCCTTATGTAATTTAAATTTGAGCCTTTTATTGGACATCTTGTTTGCAAGTATTTTCTTCCAGTCTGTAGTTGGGCTGTCCATTTTCATAGCAGAACAAGGTCTTTACATAGCAAAAGTTTTAAACATTGATGATGCTCAGTTTGATGATTGTTTTACTTTTATGGATCATGCCCTTTTTTTTCTTTTTTCAATTTTTGTTTACTTTTGAGAGTGAGAGAGAGATAGTGTGAGCAGAGGAGGGGTAGAGGGAGAGGGAGACACAGAATCTGAAGCAGGGTCCAGGCTCTGAGCTGTCAGCAGAGCTTAACCAACTGAGCCACCCAGGTGCCCTGGATCATGCCCTATTTTATACCTGAGTACTCTTCACCAGACATTCGGTCCCAAAGATTTTCTCCTATATTTTCTCCTAAAAGTTTAATAGTGTTACATTTTATATTTGCTTCTATGATACACTGTGAGATTATTTTGTATAAAATGTTAAGTTTAGGCTGAGGTACTCATTTATTATGCATATGTAATTGTTCCAGCAATATTTGTTGAAAGGATGATCTTCTCAACATTACATTGCTTTTGCACATTTGTTAAAACCCATTTGGCTCTGCATGTGGGGGATACCTGGGATTTCTCTACTCTGCTGATTTATTTATCTATCCTTCCACTGATAATACACTGTATTGACTAGCTACACAATATCTTGAAATCAAGTACAGTGATTTTTCTCACATTATTCTTTTCTTTCAAAACTATTTGTAGCTACTCGATATCCTTTGACATTCCATATCAATTTAAAAACAGCCTTGTCTATATCTTAACAAGACTTGCTGGGATTTTTGTATGAATTTAATTAGACCTGTATATCAAATTGGGCAGAATCAACATTTTTACTATGTTGAGTCTTCCAATCCATAGACACAGCATATCTCTGTGTCTCATTTATTTAGATTATCTTTGATTACTTTCATTAGCATTTTGTATTTTTCAGTGTACAGGTCCTAGATATGTTTGTTAGATTTATACCTAAAATTTCATTCTTTCTGAGTGATTGAAAATTATATTCAGTTTCACGTATTCAATTCTAGTGTGTAGAAATACAATTGAATTTTGTATGTTGATCTTGTCAGCCTGCAATCTTGCTGAACTCACATATTAGTTCTAAGGGTTAATATGTAAATTCCATAGGATTTTCTACATAGGCCATTGTGTCACCTGCAAATAGGGGCAGTTGTATTTCTTCCTTTTCTATCTTTATGTATTTTATTTGCTTGTATCACCTTATTGTGCTGGACTTCAAGTAATATGTTGAATTGGAGTTGTGAGAACAAACATCCTTGTCTTGTTCCAATGTTGTGGGGTGAACATTCAGTTTTTCACTATAAAGTATAATGTCACCTATATGTTACCTGATGCCCTTTACCAAGGTGAGGAAGTTCTCTTCTGTTCATATTTTTTTACAGCCTTTATCACAAATGAATGTTGACATTCGTTAAATGTTTTTTTGGTATTGATTGCTGCAATTATATGATTTTTCCTTTTTAGCCTGTTAATATTAACTTATTTTTAAATATTGAAGCAGCCTTGCATCCCTTAAATAATCTCACTTTTTAAATTATATATAATGAATTCTATTTACTAATTTTTTTAAGATTTTTTACACCTGTATTCATGAAGAATGTTGATATGTATTAACCCATTCTTTTCTTTGATTTTTTGGGAGTGGGGTAGTATGTCTGATTTCGGAATTAGATAGTACCAATTTCATAAAATGTTCCTTCCAGGAAGTGATTGTGTACACTTAGTTTTAATTCTTTTTTTTAAATATTTGGTAGAATTGTCTGATGAAAGCACTGACCTTTCAAGGAATTATTGTCTAATATAGTTTTGCTTCAAGACTGAGGGAATTCTGCTGCACATAAGTATAATATTTAGTGGAGCTTCCAAAAGGAACGTTTCAGCTTCTCCCTTAAGATGATCAAAAAATGGGTATCATTGCTTCTTCTTTAGAAGAACTCAGGCTCAGCAACAGGCCCTCCCTCTTGGTGAAGTGCAGAGTCCTGATTGGGCTCCAGCCTACCAATGACGTCTGAAATTCCAGTATGTCACAGACTTCCCCATCTCTGCTTTCTGTTGCCAGAATACAAGTAGTTTGACCTGGTCTCTGAGCTATTCCTTTCCTTCACACAGTGTGTGAATGATTTCCACTCCCTTAGAAAGTTCTATAAGTAAAAAAAAAAAAAAATATTTCAGCATCCTTACCCAGAAAAGATGAAACTGTTAAGGATAAAAATAAGAAGACAAAGCAGTTTTCAAATGTAGTGGTCTTAAAGGCAGTGAGAGTGAGTTCCATAGCCTGGGGTTCAGCTACTATCATTACACTGGCTATCATATATATATATATATATATATATATATATATATATATATATAGTCAAATGATCCTTTATTGAAATATTTTCCTTTGTAGTTCTCAACTAGCTGGGCATTTCATTGTAACACTATTGATGTCATCTATCATGTCATAAGGGTGGAGGCCATCAACATTGCAGCCCACAGATTGGGTAGTCCCCTGGATCACTTTAATGGTTCCAGAGAATTCTTTGGCTAAATATCAGTGCCACATCTATCAGGCAATATTAGCAATCTCATCAAAAGTGATTTACACCAGCGGGGTGATGGTCTTGGTGGAGGTCACTTGTGGGGAAGAGCACTGGGTGTTATATGGAAACTAACCTGACAATAAACTATAAAGTTTAAAAAAAATAAAAAAATAAAAAAATAAAATAATAAACAAAAAAAAAGTGATTTACACCATGTTTAATGTTTTTCTGCTTCTTTCTGTCCCTTGGGGTTTCCTGGAGGGTTTTGATAATCAGGTCAGAGGCAGAAGGTACCACTTCAATCTGGGCCTGTCTGTTCTGAATGGTCAGTTTCACTGCATCCCCAGACCCTTCCAATCACTGGTTGTCTTGGTGATTTCATCACCAAACCTTTTTAGATACAGACCCATGAATGGGGTTAATCTTTGGGGCCAGGGCAGATATGGCACTGATTTCCCTACTGGTGCACCTCAGTTATACAGTTTTGATGAAAAGATGCTCATCATCACTTGTCATCAGGGAAATGTAAATCAAAACTCGTTGGGGTGGAACATAGGCAGCATGGTGGAGGCAAATGATGTCAGATGAACCGGTTTGGGGAGAACTGAAGACAGTTGCACCTTCATCTCTTCTGAGCCAAAAGCCGAAAAGAGCAGCTACCATGTATTTTTGATGTTTCTCTGCAATCATTAAGCTAAAAGCTTACATTTGCAACTCCGAAAAATCAGATGTCCCTGTGCCAAAGTAAACTTTGAAACTGACCTCACACCCTATACAAAACTAACTAAAAATGTTTCATAGAACTAAATGTAAAATGCAAAGCACTAAAAATTTTTAGAAGAAAACAAAGGAGAAAGTTGACATGCCTTTGGGTTTGTTGACAGATCCTCAGATAAAATAAAAAAGTATAATCCATGAAAATAAAAATTGATGAATTAAACTTCACCAAAAACAAAGTATTACTTCCTCTATGAACGCCACTGCTGAAGGAATAAAAGGGAAGTCACAGCTTCAGAGAATATATTTGTATGTCATATATCTGATACAGAGGTTGTATTCAGAATATAAAAGGAACACAAAGTCAATAAATAGAGAATAAATAGTCCACTAATAAATTGGCAAAAGAACAATCTACAAAATATTTTTAAGACACATTTAGTTTTCAGCAAGCAGTAGTTTTATACTTTTTCTTTATTATATTTTTCCACTATTTATACGGTTGTCAAATAGGAGTATCAGGGAGCTATGCTCTCTAATGAAAAAGAAAACAATGAAGTCTATATAACTTTCTAGCTGAAGCCCATGAGGTTACATATTTTTTACACATGCACTTATTATTCTTTATCCTAAAACTAGTGCTTACCCATCTCAGTAAGATTTTACATAATCCCAGTTTTGTAGGATCCTATAGCATAGCCTATTAGGTTGTGAATATGTTTATTTTGTTGAAGATGATTTTTCAATCTCAGCACACAAGAACAAGAGTTTTGTGAGATATTTTGGTCCCGTCAAACTGCTCTGATTTCATTCTGTCTATAGTTGGTTGTCTGTGGAGTAGATTCCATTAGGGCCATCTGGTGGCCATTAGGGAAACCAGCAGCTTTTTGTGTTCTCTGTTACTGGGAAGAACTTTAGTTTCACTAAAACTATATTAAGCTTAAAAAATCTAAAACTAGGGCTTGCTGCAGACTAACTAAAAGTGCCCTGATTATTTAACAAATTTCATTATGCTATGTTTTGTTAATGTATTAACTGTACAATATATTACATACAATTATTACATAAATATATGATCCATATGATTTTCCTAAACTTGATTCATTATATGACTCAGTGGAATATATATTTTCCCCTTTCCACTACAATTGTCTTGTCTAAGTTGCTAACATATCCCTCTTTGAAGACTATCATATCTCCTAAATAATCTCTCTGCTTTCCCTCTTGAGCCTTATAATCCTATCCCCAAAAAGTAGCCCCAATTATCATTTAAAAACATATATATCATAATAAAACATGTATTTTCCATAATTAAAATCTTCCAATGATGTTTCATCATTATTAAAGTGAAGTGTAAGCTCTTCACCATTGCTACAGAGTTCTGTGTGATTTAGAATCCACCGATCTCTTCAATCTCATTTTTTTGTCTCTTTCCTCTTCATTCACTAGAAACAAGATACACTCATTTTCCCCTTTTTCTTAAACACATGCTCTAATACTTTGGTCCTTGTATGTGTTGTTTCCTCTGCCTAGAATTCTTGGTTCCCAAATATTTATATGGATGGTTTTTCTCTAAAGCCATGGCTGGTTTCAGGTAAAATACTATGTCCTCCTACATGTATCCTTTCCGGTATACTCAGAGAAATTTACACAAGATTCAATGACAAAGAAATCCCCAAGTCTCAGTGGCTTTGTTATGTTATGTCATGCTATGCTATGTTATGCTTTATGCCATGTGTCAAGTCACATATCATATATAATATCACATTATTCATGATCATGCAAAGTTCAGTATGGGTTAAGGAGAGTGGAGATTAAGAAGCTCTACTTCATGCAATTATTCAAGGAGTCAAGTATATACACATTTATGATTCTTCTTTCCACCTGAATCTCAGAATCTATGCCATTCACTTGTCAGAGAAAGTGAAAGAGCATGGGGGATTATGTCAGAGATTTCTATAGACCAGCTATGGTGGAAGAACACTTCATTTCTCTCTACATGCCACTGGTTGGAATTCAGTCACATGGACTCCACTAATGACAACTATGAACGTGAAATGTAGGATAGCTGTGAAATGTAGGTCAGATTAAATAGGATTCAATGAACATGCAGCATTCTCTCTGCCAAGGTGGCCCTTTTGCTCATCAAATACTCATATAATTCCTTCTTCTCACATGTTGAACACACTCCTTGTCTAAGGGAGACAATGAGAAGTTCATCTAGATATTCAGTACAGATCAAAGTGAGGATTTTTGAATGATATTGAAGTTCTAATGTGACTTTTCATGGTTAAGGACTTGGAAAAATAAAAGGATGTTCTTTTCTCCCAACACTAAGTAGTCATTTGGAGAAAGTGAGGGGAGAACCATAATGAAAACTCTCATTTGGAAAGGCAAAGGTAACACACAATAGTCATTGATTTATAAGAATTCTGGAATCCCACTGACAAGGGATGATTTGACTGTGAGATAAGTGGCAAGTAGTATTTCAAAAGAACATAGATGTGATATGGAATTCTACTTCCTATCGTTTTCAGTGAGAGGGATAAAAATTGAGGGCCTGACATATGAAGTAAATTTCTGTACTGAATAGAGAAAGACATGTTGGTTGATTATATGTTGATGTATTTATATGGGTGTTTCACATTTGGTTTCCCTCCCTTTGTGCCATTTGAACTCTGACATCAGACCACTCAAAGAAATGAGTTACCTACTTTGAAAGAATAACTAAAACTCTGACAACAAAGAATATAACCCAAAATCTGAAAGTAAAATGATTCCTTTGCTTCAGAGACACATCCTGAAAGATGTTCTTATGGCCAATGTTAAAGAAGTTGCTGCTTGTGTTCTCTTCTATGATTTCTATGGCTTCAGATATTAAATTTAAGTTTTTATTTAATTTTGAATTAATTTTTGTGTATAATTTAAGAAAGTCATCCAGTTTCAATGTTGTTGTCATTTCCCAAAACCATGTGTTGAAAAGACTGTCTTTTTCCTATTCCATATTATTTCCTGGTTTGTTGAAAATTAGTTGACCATACAGTTGTGGGTTTACTTCTGAATTTTCTATTCTGTTTGGTTGAACTACATGTCTATTTTTGTATCAGTACCATACTATTCTGATTACTACAGCTTTGTAATATAACTTGAAGTTTGGAACTGTCATGACTTTGCTTTTCTTTTTGAAGATTGTTTTAGCTACATCAAAATAAAAAGCCTCTGCACAGTGAAGAGAGCAATTTAAAAAACTAAAAGCAATCTGCTAAATGGGAGAAGATATTTTCAAATGACATATCCGGTAAAAGGTTAGTATCCAAAATATACAAAAAAATGATACAACTCAACAACCCAAAAAACAAATAATCCAATTAAAAATGGGCAGAAGACATGGATGGACATTTCTCCAATGAAGACATACAGATGGCCAACAGAGACATGAAAAGATGCTCATCATCACTTATCATCAGGGAAATGTAAATCAAAAGTACTATATGATATCACCTTACACCTGTCAGAATGGCTAAAATCAACAACACAAGAAACAACAGGTGTTGGGGAAGAGGCAGAGAAAAAGGAACACTTATGAACTGTTTGTGTGAATGCAAACTGGTGCTGCCACTGTGGAAAACAGTGTGGAGTTTCATCAAAAAGGTAAAAACATGATCCAGCATATCTATGATTCAGCAATTGCACTACTTGGCATTTACCCAAAGAATGCAAGAACACTAATTCAAAATGATACATGCACCCATATGCATGTAATTTTCATTTTATTTTAATTTTTAAATTTAAATTTTAATTAGTTAATATACAGTGAAATATTGGTTTTAAAGTAGAATTCAGTTATTCATCTCTTACATACAACACTCAGTGCTCATCACAACAAGTGCCCTCTTTAATACGTATCACCCATTTATATTTATAGCAGCATGATTCACAACAGCCAAGATATGAAAGCAGTCCATGTGTCCATTGATTGATGCATAGATAAAGAAGACATATCTAATATTCAGCCATAAAAAGAATAAAACATTGCCATTTGCAATGGCATCGATGGAGCTAGAGAGTGTAGTGCTAAGTGAATAAGTCAGTCAGAGAAAGAAAAACACCACATGATTTTATTAAATATGGAATTTGAGAAACAAAACAAAAAAGCAAAGGGAAAAAGTAAGAAAGAGGGAGGGAATGACAAACCAAGAAAAATATTCTTAACTATAAAGAACAAACCGATGGTTATCAGAGGGGAAGTGAGTGGGGGGTGGGGTAAATGGCTGATGGGGATTGAGGAATGCACTTGTCATGGTAAGCAATGGGTGCTGTACGGAAGTATTGAATTACCATGTTGTACACCTGAAACCAATGTAACACTGTGTGTCAACTATAGTGGAATTAAAATAAAAACTTAAAAAAAGAAAATGAAAACAGATAACCAATTTTATGTTTTTGAGATATTTTTTAAGTTCTTTACAACCAAATAAAAGCATAAGAGATGAAGACAGTATAGTGATAGAAGAGGGAATAAAACGGAAAGGATTATATCTGATCTTCAGAGGTGAGGTAAGGTTTGAGGATGTTGGTACAATAAAAAGAAATGTTCTTTTAGAACACTGATCCTTTTTATAACAAGGGCCCTGACCCAATGTTGAGCCTTTCATTTTTCCCCTGGGACTCTCTCTAAGAAGAGATCAATCCTTTAGCCACTGTATATCTAGTCTGAGGTAACGTTTATCTCTACTTCTTTATTCATGTACAAAGATAAAGATTCTAGAAATTTGTAAGCAATTCTGGGATAGAGGGTTAGTTATTTGGGTACCTTGGTGGGGGGGGGAGACAACATTATAAGAAAGCCTCACCACTCAACTGTGGTTATTTCAGAATGACTTACATTGATAGAAATTACCCCATGATTCAGGAAAGGAGTATACTCATGGCTTTACTATGCAGAATACTCCATAGTTGTTGCTGAAGCTCTATGGTAATTACCTGTCTTCCTTTCTCAGCTGCAAGTTTTATGATGACAAGAGGGGTGTTTCCTTTTCTCTACTGATTTCTCATCTCTCATCAGAGTGTCTGACTTATAGTAATTTGTCAATAAATATTACTTGGATAAATTAATAACCTCCCAGTAGCCATCCATTGTTAAACTGAATTAGACAAACACTGAAGCCTCTACTTTCTGTATGTGTTCACTGTCCAGTTTAGAGGCACATGTCTGTGACACAATTTGAGCTCCCTAAAACCTTATTTAAAAGAATGGGCTATGTTCTATGCCTAAAATCTTCAGGGTTGACCATATAGGTGCCACTGTGTCTAATAATGGACTTAATTTCATCCTCTACAATAGATAATTGGATTGGAGGGTTGTTGTTCATTCTTGTACATAAAAACCTAAAACCTATATCACAACTGAGCTCTAGGAGAGCAAACTTCACAGCACAGATTTATTTACTGTGATCCACCTTTTTGTACTGGCAGTGCCTCTTAGATGGGGGAATGGTTTTTGGATTCGAGAGGTCACCCACAGCCTAAATAGTGTAAGATACACAGTGAACAAAACAGGCACAATCCATCTTTTGGAGCTCTCAGACTAGTATGGGGGAAATTAAACATTAGAGGAGCCATAGTAGTCTTATGTAAGCTTAATAATATTGAAAGCACAACAGATTATGGAATCACAAATCAAGGATATTTGATGAATGGATAAAAAAAATGCAGTATATGTATACAATGCAATATTACTCAGTCATAAAAAGGAAAAATCTTGCCATTTGCAGCAACATGGATGGAGCTAGAGAGTATTATGCTAAGCAAAATAAGTCATTTAGAGAAAGACAAATAACATATCGTTTCACTCACATGCGGAATTTAAAAAACAAAACAGATGAACACAGGGGAGAAAAACAAGAGGCAAACCAGAAAACAGACTTTTAACTATAGAGAACAAAACTAGGGTTGCTGGAGGGGAGGTGGGTGGGGGAATGGGTTAAATGGGTGGTGTGTATTAAGACGGGTCCTTGTGATGAACACTGGGTGTTGTATGTAAGTGATGAATCACTACATTCTACACCAAAAATTAATATTACACTGTATGTTAACTAACTGGAGTTTAAATAAAAACTTTAAAAAGAAAAGAATAAAATATTTAAGCAAATGTAAGGATCTTAGGGAAAGTTTCCAGTATAAGTGTCACTAAAATTGAAACTTGAGTAAATTTTAAAACATTGAGGGATCAAATATTCAAAATGGAGGGAATGCATGAATAAATGCTCAGGGAAGGAAGAGATCATGGTGCATTTGAAAGAGAGAAAGACAGAGAGACACAGAGAGGGAGGGGGATGGTAATGTATCCAGGAGAAAGTATTCTGCATTTAAAGAAATGAGAGAATATCATTATTGCTAAAACATCAAGTGTGTGTGTGTGTGTGTGTGTGTGTGTGTGTGTGTGTGAGAGAGAGAGAGAGAGAGAGAGAGAGAGAGAGAGAGAGAGAGAATGAGAGAGAAGAGAGAGTATTCACACTAGGATGTGTATCTTATGTCTCAATCCTGTCACTCATCATTAGGAACTTCATTTGTTTGCAGTATTATGATAAATAAAATATGACAATAGCTATATTATTATAATGGTCTTGATAGTCATAGCCTGGATCTTCCCGAATCTTACAGCCTTCTGGGTTCTTTGAGACCTTTTAAATTAGGGGTTACCAACCATTTCTGGGTTAGACTTTATTAATGTTCTTTCAAACCACTAAGACAAAGATTTCAGGAAAGCAAGAATTAGATGCCATACAAAGGTACTTTTCTCCCCCTTGAGTCTCTTCAAAGTGAAGTGCCAAGAAACTCATTCATTCAACTATTCATTTATTCAATAGAAATATATTAATTTTTCAGCATGCTCTTGAAACTATTTTTAGATCTTTGGATACGCCAAGTGGCCAAAATATAAAAATTACTGCATGCATGGAGCTTACATTCTAGTGCATTAACAATATACCAAACACACAATTAACAAAAAATACACAATTGACAATAAACATAAAAATTCTAATTATGCAATATATTAGAAAATAATGTTACAGCTAAAGTAAAAGTTAGATTAAGGTGAAGTGTATCAAAAGTTCCAGGAGGGAGTAAGGGCTGAAATTTTATGTCATTTCGGTAAGCTTTAATAAGACTGACTCATCTGAGCAGAGTCTGTAAGAAAGTGTGGGCATTAGCAATATGTTCCAGTCAAAGGGAGAGTCATTATAAATGTCCCAAGGCTGGAGTATGCTCAATGTTCAAACAATAGGAAGGAGGTCATTGTGACTGAAATGGTCCAAAAGAAGGGAAAGTGGTTGGAAATAAGGTCAAGATATAGTCATCAACTATTTTCATAGCTTTTTCTGAGTGAGATAGGGAGCCCTTGGAGGACATTGACCAGAGGAGTGATAGAATTTGACTTAGGTTTTAAAAAATCACTGTTTGGTCCACTACTAATAGAGTGCAAGAAGATACTGGTGGAAACAGGGGAATCTCGTTTTTTTAAAGTTTACTTATTTATTTTGAGAGAGACAGAGTCAGAGCAAGTCAGGAGAGTCAGAGAGTGAAGGAGAGAGAGAATCTGAAGCACACCCTTCGCTGCCAGAGCAGAGCCGATATGGGGCTTGAACCCATGAACTGTGAGATCATGACCTTATCCAAAATCAAGAGTTGGAGGCTTAACCGACTAAGTCACCCAGGTGCCCCTCACTGTAATCACTTTTTAAGAGGTTTCCATGGGGCCCCTCACTGTAATCGCTTTTTAAGAGGTTTCCATGCGGCACCTGGGTGACTCGGTCGGTTAAGCCTATGACTCTTGATTTTGGATCAGGTCATGATCTCACAGTTCGTGGGTTCAACCCGCATCAGGCTCTGCACTGACAGTGAGGAGCCTGCTTGGGATTCTCTCTTTCCCTCTCTCTCTGCCCCTCCCCTGTTCCCATTTACTCTCTCTCTCTCTCAAAACAAAAATAATAATTAATTTTAAAAAGTGATTACAGTGATTCAGGTTAGAAATGATAGTGGCATTTTACCAGAGTGATAGTAATAAAGGTTCTGAGAATGTAGGTACATACATTTTAATGTAGAGCTTATAGGATTTCATGCAGATTGCATACATGATTTTGAAAACTAGCTAAGGACAAATTCAGGGATTTTGGCTTGATGAATTTGCAGAATGGAGTTGCCACCAACTGAGATGAGGAAAGTTCATGTTGGTAGAACAGGTTTGGGGAGAAACAGGAGGCATAAGATGTTCTGTTTTGGACTTTTTCAGTGTGAGACATTGATTATACATAAAAATGGAGATTTTGAGATGCTGAGTGAATAATTAGACATACGAGTGAAATGTAGGAGGAAGGTCTGTACTAGAAATATAAATTTTGGAATTGTGAACATATAGATATTAAAACCATAAGATTTGATGAGATAACCAAGGGAGTGAGTGTAGGCAGAGCAGAGAGAAAAGGAGGAAGCCTTGGATGTATTTCTCATTAAGAAGTCAAGTTAAAGAGGAGAAATTCGCAAAGGAGGAGCTAAGGAGTAACTGATGAGATAAAAGGAGCACTAAGAAGAGATTTGGGTCCTGGAAGCCAAAAGAAAATGCATTATTGAGGAGGACCTGATGATTTGTGTCACATGCTATGAGGAATAATGTAAGATGACGATAGAATTGACCATTGAGTTTAACAACATGGAGGTCATCCGTGAACTTGGTAATAGCAGTTTCAATTGAGTGGTGGTGTTGAAAGCATGGAGTGCCTTTAAAAGAGAACAGAAATAATTGAATTAGAGACAGTGAATGGGTATAGACAACTTTTTTGAAGAGTTTTGTTTCAAAGGGAATCAAAGAAATTGGGCAATAGCTGGTGTTAGAAGTGTGAATAAGAGTTTTTCCCTTGCAATGTTTATTATTAAGTAAGTCATAAATTAATGGTATATAGAAAGATGGAAGAATTGTAGAAGGATCTCATTGAATATCTAAGAAAGAATGGGATATAATACATTGTCATAGGGCCTGGCATTAAATAAGAATTCTTACAGTTTATCGATGGGATCTGTGTGTGGTCCAGTATCCCTGAATTCTCAAAAACCTTTCCTCTAGTCAATTTATTGCTTATTTAGTTATAAATTATGTTTTTATATTTATTGAAAGTTACTTATTTAGATATATGGTATCCCCTTTAGTTCTCTTTTTTTTTTTTTTTTGTCTGTCGGTATACTTATACATGTATTTACATTTAAGTCTTAGCCTGTCTCCTCCAAAGTCTTTATTTCATTAGGAAACACCTATTGTGAGGATTATCTTTATTCTTCATCATTGCCTCATCTTTACACCATCATTACCTTTCACCTTGTGTTGTGTCTGTCTCCACCTAGTGATAGTGATTCTATCAACTAAGAATGCCTGAGGCACTCACTTGGGCCCATAATAGTTGTGGCAGCCCTCACAGACATTTTTCTGCAGTCAATCCTGTGTCTGGACACACCCTTATGATTCCTATTATGACCTCAGCAACAATCATTTAGGAGTTTTGAAAAAACAGGGTTTATTCTTTACATTCCCTGGAGTGTACACAGAACATCCAAATCACAAGGTGAGGTTGTGGGTTTATTGGCAAATTTAAGACATAACAGTGGGAATTAAAGTGTTGTAAAGGAAAAGCAGTGTCACTCAAGTGGTCAGTTACCTAGATCAATGACAGCTTTCCAAACAGGAAAACTTAATAGGTGGGACAGACTGACTCTTTACTAGTTGGAGTGGGTGGCAATACTTTTATTTGAGAGGTATGTCTTTAAAATGGATGCCTTGGCACAAACTAGACACAGAGATCAATGGAACAGAACAGAAAACCCGTAAATAAGCTCACAATTATATAGTCAATTAATCTTTGACAAAGGAGGAAAGAATATGCAATGGGAAAAAGATGGTCTCTTCAACAAATGGAATTGGGAAAACTGTAAAGCTACATTCAAAAGAATGAAATGGAATCACTTTACTGTATCATACACATAAATAAATTCAAAACGGATGAAAAACTTAACTGTAAGATCTGAAACCATAAAAAAACTAGAAGAGAGCACAGGCAGTTATTTCACTGACATTAGCCATGCAACATCTTTCTAGCTATGTCTCCTGAGGTAAGAAAAACGAAAGTAAAAATAAATTATTGGGACTACATAAAAAATTATGCACAGCAAAGGAAATAATCAATAAAACTACAAGGCCACTTACTGAATGGGAGAAGAAATTTGTAAATGACATATCCAATAAAGGGTTAGAATCCAAAATATATAAGGAACCAATAAAATTCAACACATAAAAAACAAATAATCCAATTAAAAATGGGCAGAAGACATGAATGGACATTTCTCGAAAGAATACATACAGATGGCCAACAGATCTATTAAAAGATGTTCAACATCATTCATCCTCAGGGAAATACAAAGTAAAACTACAGTGGGATATCATCTCATGTCAGTCAAAATGGCTAAAATCAACAACACAAGAAACAAGTTTTGGAAAGGATGTGGAGAAATGAAAACCGTCATGCACTGTTGGTAGTGTAAACTGGTGCAGCCACTCTGGGAAACAGTATGGAGTTTCCTCAAAAAGTTAAAAATAGAACTACCCTACCATCCAGTAATCACACTACAGGACATTTACCCAAAGAATATGAAAACACTAATTCAAAGGGATATAGACACTGTATGTTTATTGCAGCATTATCTACAGTATCCAAATTATTTAAACAGTGTCCATTGACTAATGAATGGATAAAGAAAAAGTGGTACATATATGTAATGGAATACTACTCAGCCATAAAAAAGAATGAAACTTACCGTTTCCAATGACATGGATGGAGCCAGAAAGTATAATGCTAAGCAAAATTGGTCAAAGAAAGACAAATGCCATATGATTTCACTCATATGTGGAATTTAAGAAACAAAATAAGCAAAAGAAGAGAGAGAGATAGAGAGACAGAGACAGAGACCAAGAAACAGACTCTTAACCATAGAGAACAAACTGATGGTTACCAGAAGGGAGGTAGGGGGGGGAGGATGGGTTAAATCAGTGATGGGGATTAAGGAGTACACTTGTTGTGATGGGCAGTAGGTGTTGTATGAGGTGTTGAAGTGCTATATTATACACCTGAAACCAATATAACATGTATGTTTACTATGCTGGAATTGAAATTAAATAAATAAGTAAGTAAGTAAATAAATAAATAAATAAATGCTTTTACAATAAAAAGTTTAATGACAGGAATTTACATTATAGTTAAAAGTCCCCTAATTGTCAGGTACTTACACTATAATCCATTCTGTTATGCCAAGGCATCAGAATTAATGGTGAGGACATTAACAGCCTGGGAAGCAGATATGTTAAAATTCAGTGGTAGGGCACAGTGTAACCCAGAGATTACATATCGAATTAGGGTTGCAATAACAAATCCTGTAAGAATTATATAGGCAGGGGGCACCTGGGTGGCTCACTCGGTTAAGCATTCAACTTCAGCTCAGGTCATGGTCTCACGGTTTATGAGTTTGAGCCCCACGTCAGGCTCTGTGCTAACAGCTCAGAGCCTGGAGCCAGCTTCAGATTCTGTGTCTCCCTCTGTCTCTATCTGTCTTTGTCTCTTTGTCTCTGTCTCTGTCTCTCAAAAATAAATATTAAAAACAAAAGAATTTTATAGGCAATAGTTTGAAATCCTATCTGTAGCCATTGTCCCCATCTTGAGGGGTCCAGCCATGACAAATAGGTCAGTGATCTCAGAGGCTCTGTGTATATGTTTAAATATTTTGGCAATATTATGGAATATTTTAATGTCTAGGCCCTCTGGTATAAGTAGTTTGAAACTGTTCTGAGTTTTTGATGTACATACAGCAAGTGGTCCTGGAGCAGACACAAATCTCTCCTTCCTTGACCAATAGATAATTTAGGGCCAGGTGGTTATATAAAACCATTTGAGCAAGAGACTCATGGAACTATTGCATAAATAACAGGGTTTTATGGAGTCATTGTATATATCGGATTAGGGTGGTTGATAATTGTTGGTTGACCTCAATTACTTAATTTTTGGTGGCAAGGTCCATTGCACCTGTGCCCAGTCCATTCGGTCATAGTAGAACTGAAATGTCCAGGACTGAGGGAGTGAAAATGGATCTTTTGAGTTGGTGGTAGCAAGCCAGAATAGGAAATGCAGGAGTTTGCTGCCCTCAATATAAACCTCCATTGATAAGCAATATAGTATGTGGTGCAGTGTAGTATGTGGCTCTGAGGAAGCCAGTTAGAGCACTGGTGGAAAAAATATCCTAGGTGAGAGCCTTGTGATGTGACCCTGCAGTAAGTTCCAAAGGCAGAAATTCTCAGTATAAAGGATTCATTGAATTATCTGGTAAGAAACTGGAAATTCACAACCATTCACTGACTCACTCTGCTGTTAGAGTCCCAGTGATGTGTTAAAGGGATCTGCAGACCAAGAGCTGTTTGTGTCTGGACACCAAATCACCGAAGTAGCCTTGAAATTGTTCTTCAGGACTCCTTGAAGAACAATTGAGGCAGAAGATGAGTGAGGAGGCATCTAACTGAAGGGAAACTTGGGGCAAATACATTGTTGTTAATTGGAGTTGACTGAAATTGAATATAGCCAAGTAAGCATTTAAGAGGGGTTCAGGCAATTGGGGCCAGATGACAAGTCCAGCAAGTTTTGACTTCCGATTTGTGGGTAGTCTTTAAAGCCCATTGGATAAAACTGTCATTGTTATTTGCAAAGAATCATGATGGTGTCGTGGAATCTATATAAGAAAATATGGTAGAAAATGTCCTGAAAGTGATGGGGATAATCCTGGTGAGGACTTGCAGTTGCCTGGTCAGGAATTCCCCCTTAAGCAACCAAAAGCAAAATGTCAAGGGGATCAGGTAAGGAATCCTCAGTGGGGGTTAGCAAAATTTATGATCTTAGTCTAAATGTATTATATAATAATCACCTACTATTAAAATTTTGGGGACATTGAGTTAATATGATTCTTTCTTAAGTCATTATTCATAGGAGAATAATAAGCTCTATAGAGCTCACCTCAAAAATATTAGTGGAGTACAGATCCTTGAGTATCAGCAGCATGTTCATCATAAGCCCCCAAACACTCAAAAATTCTAAAACTGTCTAATGGGGAGGGGAAGAAGGAAAAAGAGTTAGGGAGAGGGAGGGAGAAAAAACACAAGAGACTCTTGAATCCTGAAAACAAACTGAGGGGGGAAGGGGAAGGGGAAAAAGTAAAGCGGGGTGATGGTCTTGGTGGAGGTCACTTGTGGGGAAGAGCACTGGGTGTTATATGGAAACTAACCTGACAATAAACTATAAAGTTAAAAAAAAATTCTAAAACTGTCTAGATTCCATTTGATTTCCTTTATCTAGATTTTATATAAACAATCCTGCAAATGAAGGGTTATTCCCATTTTCTCTCAGGTGAGTAAACTGAGCTGTAGGACACTTAAGTAATTTGTCAAAGCTAATAAAACAAATGGATGATGTTATCTTCCAATCCTTCATGTATTTAGGCCCAAAATGACTTTACGTTCTCTAAACACAGTTTAGTAGGTTTTGTTTTTTTTTTTTGTTTTTTTTTTTTTTTTTGGCCTCTTATTGTGACAGTCTGGATAAATGGTACCATTATATATAATATATATGGTGCCAGGGTACCTGGTTAGCTCAGTTGGTTGAGTGTCCCACTCTTGATTTTGGCTCAGGTCATGATTCCAGGGTTATGGGATTGAGCCCTACTATCAGGCTCCATGCTGAGCGTGGATCCTGCTTAAGATTGTCTCTCTCTCTCCCTCTACCCTTCTCTACTGCTCTCTCTCCCTCTCTAAATTGAAATACATATATATATATGTGTGTGTGTGTGTGTGTGTAGTGCCATTACATATAATATACATTACATATTATAATACATATATTACATATATACTATATATATTATATATATATGTAAAATAAAATATGACACATACAATCATGAGACATGTAGCAAAGGAGAAAATCTGTAAACTGTCAAGACTCAGCTTAAATGCCTCTGTTTTAGATCTGTCCCAACATCCCTAGCCCTAGCAGTATAATAATACTGCCCTTATTTTTTGGAACATTTGCTTTTATTATTACAGAGTCTCAGAGAACATGACATCTGGTCTCATTTTCTAGTTGATTGGCTAGTCAAAGCTCTAAAAGGGAAACTCCATTAAAAATCTGAATGTTTCGGGGTGCCTGGGTGGCTTAGTTGGTTAAGCTTCCAACTTCGGCTCAGGTCATGATCTCATGGTTCGTGGGTTCAAGCCCTGCATCGGGTTCTGTGCTGACAGCTCAGAGCCTGGAAACTGTTTCGGATTCTGTGTCTCCCTCTATCTCTGCCCCTCCCCCATTCATGCTCTGTCTCTTTCTGTCTCAAAATAAATAAACTATAAAAAAAATTTTAAATAAAAAAAAAGAATCTGAATGTTTCAAAGGCTGGGTCATGATTTAGATCTCATTATATGCCAATCACCATGTATCACAGCACAGGTGAAACATTCAAGCCTTATGGCTCATTTGACTAATCATGAGAATGCACCTGAAATACTTCCAACTATAAGAATTTTAATTGACCAAGTGACCTAACTACTGTTGTTTGAAATCCATTCTTGTATTTATGTCAAAGCCATACTTCCCATGGGCTACTCCCAACTAATGACTGAATACAGCTAGGTCTATTTCTGAGAGATATGGGACTCCAGTGATGATGGACTGTGGCTTAAGGACTTATCGATGTCCTTTTGAGCCCCCATTAGACTTCACAGAAGTCTAGGATGCTTCCGTCCTACCTTCCTTCTCTCTGTCCTTCACTTGCAGTCACACGTGGTCTAAAGTATCTCCCCCTCTTCCTGGACCTCTTCCCATTTTTTCTTATAGAAGTTTACTCAAGTAAAATCCTTGCATATTTAACTCTCTCGGTGCATGCTTCTCAGATGACCCAAACTACCATCCTGTGTTAACCATTTGGATAACATTATTTTGGAAGAAACAATGCTGGAAGAAATAAGAAAAGCCACAGTTGAAGCTGAACCATTGCCCGAGGAAACAAAGAAGCATAGCGAGAAGAGTGATGCTTTACAAATCTGATGAACTAGGCAGAGTCCAGGCAATGGAACAAATGGCCCCTTATCCAGAGACAGATAAGGAAAGATAAGATCCAGAGTATCCTGCAGTCTTTTATGCCCGGCAGCTAGAGATGCTCAGTCCTTAATTTTGTGACTGGCCCATCTATAATGAAGATATATGTGCTTTTCTCCATGTATCTTTATTTTTTTAGGACACGCATACCCATGTTCCACATACACTTACTCCAGATCAAAAGGGTGGGAAGAATGGAGGGGGCAGTCAACTCAAGAGTTCTGGAATCAGACAATCCAGGTTCAAATCCTGGCTCTGAGAACTTTCTGGATGAGGGCCTGTCCATGGGCAAAGTACTTAATTTCTCCCCTGAGTGTTGTGAGAATGAGACCATCCTCATAGACTTATTTGCACATGGTAAAAAATTATTTGAAAAGATCTACTTTTTTCAGACAAAAAAGAAAAGAAAAAGAAAAGGTTTCTGGATCAGGGCTTATAGCCCAGTGAAATTCCTTTTTTATCTGCTCTCTGTACCATGAAAAGTGAATTCAAAAAAAATATTTCACAGGCATTTATTTTTGAGAGCACAAGCGGGGGAGGGGCAGAGACAGGGAGAGAGAGGATCTGAAGCAGTCTCTGCGCCAACAGCAGCCCAATGTGGGGCTCCAACTCATGAACTTCAAGACCATGACTTGAGCCAAAGTCAGATTCTCAACTGACTGAGCCCCACAGGCACCTGGAAAAGTGAATTTTTCCATTTGATGACTGTAAGATTCTACGTGTGACAATTCCATAGTGTTCACTGTGTTATTCAAATAGTCAAATAGTTTTATTCAAATAATCTATGTTTACATTTTAAATAAGTTACTGCATGCAATGTTGAAAATATCTACATTCCGGGATTTCCCCTATTAGTTCTGCCATTTTGTCTTTGTATTTTCTGAGGCTATGTAATCACATGACCACAAATTTAAATTGCTTTTAACTTCCTGGTGCACTGAAATTTTCTCTGCTAACACCTTTGCCTTAAAATTAACTTTGTCTGTGAAAGACAAATATCATATGACTTCATTCATATGAGGACTTTAAGATACAAAACAGATGAACATAAGGGAAGGGAAGCAAAAACAATATAAAAATAGGGAGGGGGACAAAAACATAAGAGACTCTTGAATAAGGAGAACAAACAGAGGGTACTGGAGGGGTTGTGGGAGGGGGAATGGGCTAAATGGGTAAGGGGCATTAAGTAATCTACTGAAATCATTGTTGCACTATATGCTAACTTGGATGTAAATTTAAAAATAAATTAATTATTTAAAAATTAACTGATATAAATAAATTTAGAAAATATTCCTTTTGGACTACTTGCATTTAATTTCCAGTATTACTGCTTAGTTTCTATTTTTCTTGCTTGTCCTATGGCCATTTTTCTTCTTTCTTACACTCTTACAAATTTATTATTTTGTATTCTCCTTTTTCCACTTTATAGTTACTATTCTAATAATTTTTCAAAAAAAATCCTGTTTAGAGAGGATCATGAGAATGCAGAATATTAAATATAAAGACCTGTGCATCTGAGTTACAGATTGAATTATTATATATCAATAGCAGACAGTACCAAGCTTTATCAGTAAACCTCTGTTTGCATCTGTGGGAGCCCTGAGAGTCAGCTCTGTTGCCATAGTGATTACCAGCAATGAGTCATTATTGGGTCCCTACAATGAGAATGTGCTGTGTTTGGCTGAAACCACTTAAACAGATTTTTTTCTCACTGGACTCTAATTAATATCTTTGCATCTTTTCCTCATACAACCCATACTCATAAAGGAACTAAACATACTAACCCTTAACATTTAATTTTCAGGCCTGCATTTATTTTATTTTACACACACACACACACACACACACACAGGTTTCCCCCACCATCCAAAAGTAGAGTGTTCCTATGAAAATTTCTTAAACCAAAATAGCATAAAGAAGCCATCACCATTCCTTAACATGGAAATATTTTTGAATATTTCCAGACTCAAAAAGGTAACCTCTCTTGGGCTTTTCTGATATCATAGGACATATCTTGCTAATGGATGCACAAAATAAATAAAGATGAAGTGCAGACGCTAACAGAGACAGCTCAGAGCTATGAAGCCTTAACGCTAACATGCTGAGTGCAGTTCCCTGGAAAGGAGCTTCGTGTGGCCACTCTTCCTGCTCCGGGTGTGCATTGTTTCTATAACAGCTCCCTGAAAAATAAATGCTGAATGCTATTTTTTATTTTCACCTTTTTTTGTAAAGGTTTTGGATTTTGTTCAGTTGGTGAAAATAGGTACTAACATAGATCTTTTGTAAAATCAAGTGCTGTAACACAAACTCTCAAAAAGTGGGAGATACCTGAACATATTTCCCTGTGTGTATATTTACTTAATTATATGTATATATTTACACACAAATATGTATATGTGTGCATATGTATAGTGACCTTTGAATAAGATAAGTTTGAACAGCACGGGTCCAATTATATGCTGATTTTTGTGAATACATATATTGGAAAATCTGGGGGAGATTTGTGGCAACTTAAAAAAGCTCACAGATTAATCATGTAGCCTAGAAATACTGAAAAAATAAGAGAAAAGTTAGATATTACTGTAAGAATACAGTATGTAATTCACATAACATACAAAATATGTGTTGACTATGTTACACTAAGGCTTTCAGGAAACAACAGGCTATAAGTAGTTAAGTTTTTAGAGAGTAAAAAGTTATACATGGGGTTTCAACTGTGTGGGGGTTGGTACTTCTAACCCCTGCATTGTTTAAGTGTCAAATGTATATCTATCTATGTAAATACATGCATTCATATATGTATATATTTTTAAAATACATATATTCTTTCACATAAAAATGATTTATTTATCAGGAGATTTTTTCATATATAAGCAAAACAAAGCAAGAATAATTTTATATATTATATACATTTATATGCAAAGACACTACATGTAATTATTACTGACTTTATAGATAATTCTGTAAACGTCTACACATTTCTTACTTACCACTATATATTTCCAGGTTTCCCATGCAGATTTCCTCATGCTTTTTTTGTTTGCTTGTTTATTTTTTAAACGTAGCTTCATAATATGGTTCTGTATGTCTATACCATTTTTTAACTAGTTACTGATTGTTGGATTTTTTAGCCATTTCTAATCTTTTACTGTATAACAAAAGCTGCAATTAACTCATCGTACTTGAATAATTTCATGCATGTAGAATATATCTGTAAATTACATTTAAATAAATAAAATGGCTGGTCAAGGAGTATGTGAATTTACAATTTGACTGACATCAAGTTTTACTTTATGGAAATTGTACCAATTACACTCCTACTAGCAATAAATGAGAGTGATTATTTCCCCAGCTCTCACTACGATGTGCTTTCAAATGTTTGGGTCTTTGACAAAATGAAAGAAGATTGAAACTGCATGTAGGTTTTTTTTTTTAATTTTTTAAAATGTTTATTTATTTTCGAGAGATAGAGAGAGATGGAGCATTAGTGAGGGAGGGGCAGAGAGAGAGGGAGAAACAGAATCTGAAGCAGGCTCCAGGCTCTGAGCTGTTAGCACTGAGCAGGATGCAGGGCACGAACCCACGAGGCATGAGATCATGACCTCAGCCGAAGTCAGACGCCCAACCGACTGAGCCACCCATGGATCCCTCCATGTAGTTTTAATAAACATTAGGATTAGAGGGGCACCTGGGTGGCTCAGTTGGTTAAGCAGCCAACTTCAGCTTAGGTCATGATCTAGTGGTTCGTGAGTTCAAGCCTCACATAAGGCTCTGTGCTAATAGGTCAGAGCCTGTAGCCTGCCTCAGATTCTGTGTCTCCTTCTCTCTCTGCCCCTCTCCCACTTGTGCTCTCTTTCAAAAAATGAATAAATATTTTAAAAATTAAAAAAATAATAATTATGATTAGTGATGTTTAAAAACTTTTCTTGTCTTTAAATCTATTTGTATTTTGTTCTTGTGAAAGGTCTACTCATACTTTTTGTCAATTTTTAAATTAAGTTTTTGGTCTTTCATTGTTTTATTGGATCAGTTTATAAGTTATGGAAATAAGCTCTTGCCTTGTTTTATGAATTTCATTATTTGTAGTTCAATATGTTGTTCTGGTCTTGCTCATGTCAAACTTGTTATAGTCATTTTTTAAGTTGGTCACATTTATAAGGCAGCACAGTGGCTGAAAGAATGGGCCCTGGAGTCAGATCTGTCACCAAACTTGTGACTATGGGCATACCTCTTAACCTCCCGAGCTTCAGTTCTTTCAGTTGTTACAAAAGGATAAGCATCTTACTTACCTCTTAGGATTGTTGATTAAATGAGATAATGTATCCTAGAATAGAAACTGGAACATAGCAAAGCTCCATGGAGTTGCTACAGTTATTGTCAAAATTTCTTTAAGGCTTCTGTAAATCATGTCATAGACAGAATTTTGACTAGTTTGACTGAACTAGAGTTTTATGTTAAGCAAAATAAGTCAGAGAAAGACCAATACCATAAGATTTCACTTATATATGGAATTTAAGGAACAAATGATAAAGTGAAAAAGAAAAGGGAGAAAGAGAGGCAAACCAAGAAACAGATTCAACTCTAGAGAAATAATGGTTACCAGAGGAGGGTGGGTGACAGGAGGGTGACATAGGTAAAGAGGGCACTAGTGATGAACACTAGGTGCAGTATGGAAGTGTTTAATCACTATATTGTATACCTGAAACTATGTTAACACTAGATGTTAACTGGAATTTGAATAAAAGTGTTAAAAAATAAACATTATATTGCATATGTATGCATTATATGTATCTATATACATATATAGATATTTATACTTTATACATCTGCATTATGTTTTTTGTGTTGGGTTTTTTTTTTGTTTTTTTTGTTTTTGAGAGAGCAAGCAAGCACACACGAGTGAGCAGGGGAGGGGATAGAATCTAAAGCAGGCTCCATGCCCTGCAGGCAGCTGAGATGGAGCTTGATCTTACATGAGATCATGACCTGAGCCAAAATCAAGAGTCTGATGCTAAACCAACTCAGCCACCCGGGTGCCCCATCTGTATTATGTTTTAAATAAGCATATTGATCATGAATTAGTTTTCTTTTTTTTATATATGAAAATGCTCAAATTATTATTTTGATATATTAAGATAAGCATTGTCTCATATTCTTCCATTCTTTTCTTTTCTAGAATATAACTTACTCCTTTCTGATTTTTATATTTTTTAAATATTTCATTTGAGATATTTTGGCATCAATATTCACAAATAATATTGAACTCTAGTTATCTTTGCATTGTACTGTGTTGGTAACATTCTGATACTGATGATACAGGTCATGCATAAGTTATGTTTATGCATAAGCTATGGTTTATATAGAATTACAATATATTTGAAGGATATAGTAAATTTCTGGGGCAAATGTATTCTCCTTTTCTCCGTTTTTGGGGGGCAGGGCTAAGTACATTCCTGACAACTTTAAATATTCATTAGCAGTTGGTTTGATCTTTGTCTTCTAATGTTTGAAAAATTATATTCATACAGATTTTAAATTTCTTTCCCATTTTTCAGTGTATTTGCTTCAGTGTAACATGAATTTGTCTATTTCTTTATTGTCTTATATTTGATTTCTTCCTATTTATTGTTTCCTATTTTGTTTAATTGTACCTTCTCCTTTATTTTTTAAGTTAATGTTTTATCTGTTATTTTTTCAAAGAAACAGGTTTTATATTTCTATTTTCTGATCCACTAATTTTGGCTTTAATCATTCTTAATTCTTTCTGCTTACCTCTGTGTGTGTATGTTGCAGTTTCTTTAATATTTACAGATTTGAATACCTAATAATGTAATTTGTCTTTCTAGACAATGTACATTGCTATTTACAATTAGTTTTACTTAGTACAGATTTAGCACCATCTTACAGATTATAGTATGTTTAACTTTTTATTTTCTTATTCTATTCTAAATTACTTTGGATTCACTCTTTCATCAAATTATCTTAAGAGAGATATTTAAAAGAAGTTTCACATGGTAGTGGCAAATTTTCTTGTATTGACATTGGAGAATATTAGTATTCTAATATTAGTACTAATAATTTCTCATGTAAATGTGTTTCATTGTGATGTGATACATAGCTATTTTTGTTAGTGTGCATTCAACATTTGAGAATGTGATACACTATATATTTTATGGCAAAAATAATGATATATATTAATTTACTTTTTTGCACTAGTGCTGGGTTATTTTCCAAAACTCTCTTTTTCCATCCCTACCCCAACTCCATTTCACACTGAGGTTCTAGTTTAGCATCTGCTGTGGAAACAAAAACCATGCCCCCAAGATGTTTACAAAAGTACAAAATAGGAAATAATATGGTTATCAACTATAGACTGGAAATGTTTCCCTTTTAAGATCCTGAAATTCGGTAAATGGATTTAATGGCATGTGAGACAAAGTAGTTTCCATATGTTAGAAGGGAAGGGGTACTAGGTAAACTTTTAGCGTATTTTAAGTCTGTACATCTACCAAATTTAGTCGAGTGAAGCATAAGCAAATCAGACTTGTTTCACACGGCATTTTTTTGTGTAGTTAAAGTGATACTGTCTATGGACTCCTGGGCTGAGTCCATGAATCCTAGTGGAGGAGGGGCCAAGACACACTCTGAATCACTCACAGAGCAAACTTTTGTGTGGCAAAGGCTTCTTTGTTTCTGACTGAAACAGGGATGGCCCAGTTGTCTTCATGAGCAAGCCCTTGGAATACTTTGCATAGCCATGGTGGTAGTGATATCCCTTTATTTACCTCTAAATGAGCTAAGGAGGGAACAGGAAATCCTTTTTTAAACATCATTTTATTTCTTATTTTCCTCATGTTGACATCATCACAAATAATACATGTTTTTGTTGTTGCTTACTATATATCAGGAATTAAATAGCACATTTTTAGTTTTAGCTGAATGACTTCTGTTGAAAAAATTACTTCATCTTTTTGAAATTATGACTGTAAAGGTAATGTGCTCCCATGCTACACAAAATCAAAAACTAATAAGTTACTTTAACATAAGTTCCAATGATTTCAAAGAGAAAAACTTTGTTGAGTATTAAATTCTTGTGCAAGCTCTTCTCAAGTACACGAACACACATAAGTCCTATTTTTACACATGCCACTTTAAATATCCCAGCTATGTTTCAAGTTCTTTGTCCAGACTACATTTGGTCATTATAACAACCCTGTAAAATAGATGGTACTGTACCCACTTCTCATATAAAAAAAAAAGTTGAGGTATAGAAAATTTAAGTAACTTTCTCCAGATTGCATGGCTGATACGAAGCAGTCAAGATTCTAAGTATTCTTTGTCACTAAAACCATTTTATCTTCTGCTAATTCTTATTCCACTGTGTCTCTTGAGCTTTAGTATGATCGTTCAAAATACTATATGAATAAAAACATGCCATTTCACAACATTAGGTAATGTATATTAGGACAACGTTTTAAAAGCTTTCCAGGTTCAACTTAAAAACCTCTCCTGGATAGCAGCTTAGCTACTATTGAAAGCTCATTTTTTTTGAGATTGGTGTCAGTACAGTTTTTGTGGGTGACCCATCTGGTCCTTTTCTTTGGTTGTTTGGTCATCTGAGCCCTCTTTCCCCTGCATTACTGGGGTGGCCTCAGGGGAACTAGCATATTTGAATTTTGTTTGGAATCACTTACCCTGCATGACCGTAATAGTGAGGCTTATACTTATACAGCCTCTTGATTGGTGAATTCTTTGGATAAGAGGAATAAATATGGAAGAAATATGACAAAGACATACTTTATCAATAAAACCAGGAATCATGTAAGAAGGGCGAGGCAGTGTAAAAATATAGCAGGCTGAGGCATATTATGAGTAAGGGACTAAGAAATACTGAGTCCACAAGCCAACAGATAAAGCTCCACAGCCCCCACATTCTCTAGGAACGTATTTATGTCCCTCTCTGCCCCACCTGGCTGAATCATTCGTACTTAAAGATTGCATGTGTGTTTCCATTAGCAATATTCAGCTAGTCCACCTGATCCTGAGCATTTAGGTGAAGAAAGAGACAGCATGGTGCCTGTGTTCTAGAAATACACTGAGTTCCATTTGCAGTTCCAAGAATTTATGTGTGTGTATATATATATATATATATATATATATATATATATATATATATATATATATAATAGTTATATGGGCAAGTAATATAACCTCATTTATACCTAATTTAGCTCAGGATTATGAGAAAAATTAGAGTGCAAGTGCCTCATAAAGTTGGTCTGAGAATTAAATTAGTGCTTTGGAGAGTGGGTAGCACATGGCACAAACTGCAAATGTACCCAGTCTTTGCTTAATAGTCAGGGCAGTCAATCTCCTGGAACTCATGCATCTATATATTTTCACCTGTCAGCCAAGAGAACGATTCTGCAGTTGATGCATACAGCATTTCACACATTCTACACAAGATAAATTGTTAGACTTGTGCTGTTCAACTGATATTCTTTCTTTGCTTGTTCAATTACTGAAAAGATGTATGAAAATTGCCCATTTAAATTTTCTATTTTTCTCCTTTCAATTATTTGATTACCTGATGGTATATTATTAAATGAATACAAAATTGGGATAGTTTTATCTGCCAAAAAATTATAATTTAATGTTTATATATCAACCGCAATGTATTTATCTCCAGCAATGTATTTATCCTTAATATCAACTGTATCTTTTACAAAAGCCACAGCATTGCTATTAAGTTTTTTCATTCTATTACTTTTAATGTTTCCATATTCTTATACTGTAGATGTGTATCTTAAATAGCATGTAACTTTATTTTTATTTTAATCATGTCTAATAATCTTTGACTTTGTTTTTAAACCACTTTCATTTAATCTGATAGTGAAATTGTGCTATAATATTTCCTTATTACTATTGAATTTAGTTTGTATTCCTTTATACATTTCACATTTTTTATCTTTCCACTCTTATATTCTGAATGGTTTCAATATTTTTATTATTCTATTTTCTCTTTTACAATTTTGTCACTTGTATGTTGAAAATTTGTCAAAAGCCCCTTTTTTAATGTCAAGAGATAATGCAAAATATTTATTACAGAGAACTGTGTATCTGAGTTCAATATTGATTGTGCTGTTATAAGGAATAATGTGATTGTGCTAAATTTCATGGGAACACACATTTGTGTATTTATAATAAGTGAGTGAGCTATCAATGCCATCAGAGGAATTACCAATATCCTACTTTGTAAGTCCTTTATCTGTGTCTACTACATTTGACCACAGCCACTTGAATATCTGTTTTCACTATATGCTAATCACTGAAGCCTGTGAAAAGGACAGAAATATCATTTACACACTTCACACTCCCAACAGCAAATACTATTAGCCTTTCATTTTCAGCTTCCAGCTCTTCAAGATATATGATAGTGTATACATTTTATATATATCTTCAAAAATATAACTTTTACACACATTTATATGCATATATATAATTCTTAAATATATACTTTCAAATATAAGTAATTTCACATCAAGCTTAACAGGATAAAAACATGTAAACATATGCACCTGGTTCTGGTCAAGTAAAACACAAAACCACAAGGTAACCACACATTAAAGAGTGCACTTAAAGAGGAATGAGGGAAAGAACAGACATGTAAACAACAAAGATGAGCAGTTGTACCACAAAGGCCCTGCGAGGGTCCATTTCTTAAGGCTGTAGTAGCAAAAGCTCCTTGTTCAGTTAAGACTTCTCCCTTCACCCTGTCACATTTATTCTTGAGGGACTTCAAAATGAGTGTGGAAATTCTGTAAACACTAGACTAGAACTGAATCAATCCTGTTGAAAACAGAGATGACAAAATAAACCATAAACTACAGTAATATTCATTTCATCAAACAATAACTTTAAGGACTTTGTTACATTTTACCACAGTAAAACAGCATAACCCTGAAATGAGGATGGACAAGAAAACAGAGATGAATGCTTTATAAAAATGGCTTTCATAGCCCCTGTAAATGATAGATGCATCTATAAACAGAAAACAAGCAATAGCGGATGACAGAGCCTTAGCACACTAGACCACATGCCACAGCATAATGCTACAGATTCAAACTGGAATATTTTTCCAGTTTATAATGAAGCAAGTCCCACTGGTCCTCTAAGAAAAAAAAAGAAAGAAAAAAAAAGCTCATTATTTCCCAGTAAAAGAAAACACTTAAACAACAGATTGGCCAGCCGAAGCATGACAAGCTCTTTTTTACCGCTTTTAAAGGGTATCTCGCCCTCTCCCACCTGAGTAGGCTCCGAAAGTTGACTGCAGTGAGCACTGGATGCCTCGGCACCCTGCCTCTGAGGATCCTCTCCTGGGCCCTCAGGGATTGCATGCTTGTAAAAACAGTTCTCTCCAAATGGGCAGCAACCCCTGCCTTCGGCAAAATACCTGCAAGTCTTGTTGCTCATTGCCTCCTTGTACTGCTGAATAAGTTTCTGTTTCTCTTCCTCCTCCTCCACCCAGAATTCACTGGGAATGACAAAGTTGGAGGTAACCCTGCACTGTGGACAGGACTTGACGATCCTGTTGCCAAACTGTTTGTCAGTCCTCCACCTGCGGATACACTTAAGACAGTAGGTGTGGTTGCAGTTGGAGAGGATGCCAAAGCGGCAGTCACTAGAGTTGGCTTTCTCATAGACAACCTCCATGCAGATTCCACACACTTTGTCCAAACTTCGCTGCACTGCAAACGAGAGTTCCATATCTTTCTCGTGTGCTTCAATGCAAGCCTTTGTATGGTCTGCCCTCTGCACAGCATCCACAGGGTGCAAGACCTGAAGCCCACACATATCGCATATCTCTCCATGGAGATACATACAGCTCTCCCCACGAAAGCACTGCCCCATGGCAGCATCACGGCAAAGCTGCTGACCCCTGCCCACTGCAATATCTTCCCTCTCAGTCACTGGGCTCTGTAGAGGAGCCCTGGGAACAAAAGGGACCATGCGGCCCCTGTAGGGTTGCCCAGGAACAAACTCAATAGCATTCTCCCAGCCTTCTACACTGGCTCCTGCAGCTTCAAGGCCTGCATTGCCTCTCTCAGTTTCAAAGAAACCCCTTTCAGCAGCCAAGCCAACCACAGGCAAGGAGCACGAAGGCGCAGCAGGAGGGGCTTTAGCCACTTCCTGAGGCAGGGTCTCAGAACTCGCAGCCGTGCTAGGGCCTTGGTCTGCAGAGGCCTGAGGCAGTAAACCATGGCCCTCCCTGGCCAACTGCCGGCCTGAGAGGTCATGTGAGTAGCGACAGTTCTCCCCCTCCTTGCAAAGCCCATGCAGATAATACCTGCAGATGACCTGCTTGGTCCAGGTGCCACCACTCCGGCCCTGCAAGCGACTGGGCCCAGCCCCTGCCCCTGCAGCCTGGGGAGGCCTCAGACGTGACGTACGAAAGGGGGCCGGGCCTGTAGCCGCAAATTGCCGGAAGACTGGGCGTGTTCGGAGATTAGGCCCAGGTGGCCCCTCCACTGCTGCCTCGGCCCCTGTAGATGCCCCAGGAGCCCCAGAGGCTTCAGAGGGAGCTGCAGGCTCTTCCATGGCAGCTTCTTCTCCCCCAGTGGTACCGGAACTTCCCCTGTGTGCCTTCCTTTGGGCTAGAGGCCCGGAGGGCAGCTGCCGGCCCGGAGAGCTGTTTTCGGAGAAGTGTGCATCTTTTTTCTGTCTCCCCTGCTCTCTTCCTGTGACTGGGGGTTCCTACTGCCGTCTCTGGGCAGGCGCGGCGGACACTTCCTGTGGGAACAACGTCAATCCTCTACAAACGCATTTGTACGGTCTGTGTACAGTGTGTACGGTGATTCCGGATCTTCCTTTGTTTTCGCAGCCGGGGTGGCCCCCGCCTCTTCCCCGGCCTCTGCCCCTGCTATTCTGCTTGCCAGCTGGTCGATCTCAATGCTTCTCGCTCGCACGCTGCTCTGGAGGACGTAATCACGACTCTGAGGTTTTTGTTTAATTTCGTGCAGCGTTCGTTCAGACATCTTGGTTTCGGTTTCTTTTTCACCCGTGTCTGTTTTAAAAATCATAATCCTCCCCCCTCCACTAGTTTTTATTCGGGATATCTCACAAATAAATTATAATTTTTTTTTGGTTCATTCCATTTTACGTCTACATGGGGCTGTGTGTGTGTGTGTATTTTAAGTCTTATGACTCACTGTGGGATGCTTTTTGTAGATAGAGCAAGATTTCTTCTGGTGTTTATTTTCTGGAAATTCTTACAAGCTTACGTTGGAAATGCTTAGTCAGCAAGCCATTAGCAGTGAGTGCTTCTGAGGCGAGGCTGCTTTAGTGCCTTTCAGATGTCTTAGTTTATTGTGATTTCCAATTTTCCCTTCCCACTGTGCAGAAGCTGCCGAATTCATACGATCCTGATGCAGGCATAATAAGCCACTGTCCTCTGTGACCCTGGCTTTTAATTTCTTTTGCTGGCTTAACTCGTGGTGGTACTTTGTCTCCCTTTCTTTCTTTCACTGAGGTTTGTATGGTATTGTGGCAGGCCAGCCTTTCATAACGAATTCTCTATAATTCTGCTCACAACTGGTGCTTTTTAATTTCCTCTGTGAGCACTTTGTCCTCTTGCAAATATATTTTAGTAGATTAATAAAAAAATTATATGCCTCCTCTGTTAAGAGTACTTATCATGGATTTATCCTGAATTATATCTTGTGGTTTTCTGAATTGAGAAATTATATTACATTTTTTCCTGCTTCATTATCTTAATAATGCACGGATAGATTTTCAAATATTTAAAAGATTACCATTTTCTCTCAGAAATAAGCATTTCTGTGTTATGATGGTTTATCATTTTATATGTAATTGGATTTGTGTGCCAAAATGAGTTTCTTATCATTTATGGTGTAAATTTTAAAATGGGAGAAAGCACAGAAGTCAGATTCAAGTAAATAATAAAAAACAAACCTGAAATAGGGTAATGCATCCAGTGTAATGCTTTAAACAGATTACTGAGACCTAAATTTCTGGTGAAATTTGTTAAGAAAAAATGAAGAATCCTCAAATGATATTGGGAATTTAAAAAGTGGTATCACTACATTAATAATAAACATGAAAAATTGTGAGAGGATATCAGAAATAAGCTTAAGCCATTAAGTGTGAAAATTTGTACAAAATGGTCATGTTTTGAGAGCCACATCTATTAGTAAAAATGACAGGAGCAGAAAAAAAATACTGGCCTATGACACAAATTGAATTCAATTCAATAAATTAAATGGAAATGTAATTAAAAATAATTTCTTAAATGAAAGATTTTAAAGCTTTCTATCTGAAACAAATAGGCAAAATTTTCTCTGTTTATAGTTGTTCTAGCCAGTACCATAAGGCAAGCAAAGAAATAAAAGATGTTATAATTGTAAAAGAATTATTAGTAGGAGACATCAGAAAAAAATTAAAAATTTGATAAACCATTAGATTTAATAAGCACACTTAGGACATTGAGAGAAGTACATATACCAGTTATTTCCATTTCAGTTCATGACATTTAAACATTTAAAATTCATAACATTTATAGCAACATAAAAAGTTAACTACTCTAGAAATTAAACTACTTAAAGTTGTAAAAATTAAAATTATTTTTTCATTTGGGAAGAGTTAAAGAAATTGGGATTCTGTGATCATGCAGGAGAATATTTCAAAAGGTAAACTTTTCCTAATATGGTAATTATGAGAATATTGCTGCTTTCCACCATGAATGTAGGAAATCTTAGTGATTTTGAATTTCCCTCTTTAGTACAGTTACTGAGTTTTGTATTGGGGATATCAGTTCTTCCAAAGTCTAACTTGCATTCTCTTTCCTCTCATAAATGCATTGGTTAATGGGCGTTCCTCTGACAGCCCCTAAAATTTTCACAGGGAAAAGACTTGGAGCATAGAGAGTGGGTTTATATAGCAGGCTTTTCTCAGATTTACAAACAAGAATCTTGAATATAAAACTGTTATAATATCATTTCCTAAATGATAATATGTTCCCAGCACTGTGTTTAATTTATATTTGATCCTCTTTTTAGAGACCAGCACTGTCTATAGAATGTTCTGTGTTGATTTTATTATGTGCTATTCAGTATGGTAGGTATTAGCCCCATATGGCTCATGAGCACTTGAGATGCAGCTAGAATGACTGAGTAACTGACTTTGTATTTAATTTCAAATTTAATTTAAATAGCTACATATAGCTAGTAGCTACTATATTGGACAGTGAAGTTCTATATAGTATTTGACCATCCCATTTCCTCAAGCATGAGAGAACAGAGATTTTCTAACCTGCTTGAGGCTGTGCAGCTGGCATGGGGCAGCATTTGTTTTCAGACCCCCACCTCTATGGTTCCCAATTGTCTTCATGTCCTAATATCTCATAGTGAACTATATCTTCTAATATACTTTCTAAGAGTGCAAATATTTCATATACACTATTAGAAACTAAAATTGTACCCCATGATTTTAAATATATGAGATGGAACAACTGGAAATGGGGCAGTGCATGTTGAAAGAATAAACAAACACTTCCCATCTGGGTTACATATCTATTCTCTGAGAACTGTCTCTGACTGTCGTAGTCCACATCCCTGCCCTGTTTTTCCTATATTTTGTTTTATTTTTTTAAGCACTGATGTTTTCACACAGTCTCTGAGAATACACCTCTGATCGTGTCTCCAGTTATTTGGCTCAGCTGAGTGCTCTTTTCCCAAAAAACACACCAAGGGTCTTAGGAGCTGGGACCTAAGACCAATTTGTGCACACATCAGTCTTCAGGACAGCACAAGAGCTCCTCACTGCTCAGGATTTAGATATCCAATTGGAGTGAATGAAAACAATGCTCCACTTGAGCAGGCTGCACTAAGAACTTAGGTCACAGAATGATCGGGAGGAGGGAGGCGGTGGCAGGGGTGGTATAAAGCACTGCAGGGCTGAGGCACAGTCCTGGCAGCTTAACAAAAGCCCAAGAGGCAGGAGACTAGTTCAGAATTGAACTGTAGGGATGGATAGAAAAAAGCTAGGAGGCCTCACAGTCTTTTATTCCAAATAGCTCAGGCCTGCAGGGATTAGCCCCACATATCTGATACCCATATATAAAAGATGCACAATTATCTCCAAGTAATTTCCTTCAGCAAACACATCTGCTTCAGGTCCAATATTTAGGTACTAACATGGGGTGTGGAGATAGGAATTGAAAGATCTAGAATCAGACATCAGGGGTTCAAATCTGCAATCTACAACATTTTTTTAATGTTTTATTTATTTTTGAGACAGAGACAGCATGAGCAGGGGAGGGTCAGAGAGAGAGGGAGACACAGAATCTGAAGACAGGCTCCAGGCTCTGAGCTGTCAGCACAGAGCCCGATGCGGGGCTCGAACCCACGAACCGTGAGATCATGACCTGAGCCGAAGCCGGACGCTCAACCGACTGAGCCACCCAGGCGTCCCTGGAATCTACAACTTTCAAACAGGAATTCATCTTGGGGAAATGAATCACCCTCTTTTACCTTATTTGGCAAATGGCAGGAATAATAATAATAGCAATAATAATATGAGTGATTAGCTCACAAGTTTGCTGTATTAAAGGAGATAATTCATTTTTTTCATTTTTTATGTTTATTTCTTTTGTTGAGAAAGAGGAACACAGAGCACGAGTGGGGGAGGGCCAGAGAGAGAGGGAGACACAGAAGAGGAAGCAGGTTCCAGGCTCCTAGCTGTCAGCACAGACCCCGACTCAGGGCTTGAACCTATGAACTGTGAGATCATGACCTGAGCCAAAGTTGGATAGTCAACCAACTGAGCCACCCAGGCACCCCAAAAAGAGTTAATTCTTATAAAATGATTGGAGCATTACCTGTTAAAAAGGATAGTCTGAGATGGAGACTCATGTCTTTTGACTTTAAAAATCAGAGAATCTTGGGGCTCCTTGATATTGGCACAGGTCAGTGAATTAATACTTATTTTCTCATACCGATAAGCAAATGAGTTTTTTTTTTTTTTGAAATTTCCAGGAGCAGTTTTGACAACTCTGGTTCAGAATTCAAACTCACCAAATTGTACACATTAATTATGTACAGTGTTGTATATCAGTTATACTTCAATAAGCTGAAAAAGAGAGTCAAGCTTTAAAGCTAGGTGAATATATGTATGTGTGTGTGTATGTGTGTGTGTGTGTATATACATACAATTATATATAATTAATTTTGGTTGCTTTTGTGCAGTATTTTTGTCCCCTCATCACTTAACAGAGCAGGACTCTTATCTCATCCTAGAAATGGGTGGGCTATTTTGAGGAATCCATATCTATTCACTATGAATGAATATATAGATAATGAGAAAATTACTAAAAAATGCCTTTCTAATTCCGTATTTCAATACTGATCTTTAAAAGCAACTCCTTAAGCAACTCAATTATAGTATCAAAATTATTCTGATTATAAAATTACACTAAGTTATCTGTATCATAATCAAGCACTGAAAATTTAATACATTTTCTGGATGCATTTCTACAAGTGCTAAGAATTCAGGTTATGTGTATACTTTAGCATGGGTAACAGAATTTTGTTATTTTCATATTGATATATTTTACATATCTAAAACATACTTAAATTTCAATTTCTAACCAGATTAAATAGCTTATATAAGGGTAATATTTCCATCCACAACAATGATAGAAACTGGACAAACATATGAAATAAGTATTTGAAGGACTTAGGAAACAGATAATGTGTCTTAACACATTATTGTTTAGTAACCAAAATATCCCATGAATTACAAAAAGATATCACAAGGGTGCCTGGGTGACTCAGTCAGTTGATTTCAGCTCAGGTCATGATCTCAGGTTTATGAGATTGAGCCCCAAATCTGGCTCAATGCTGAGCGTGGAGCCTGCTTAAGATTTTTGCACTCCCTTTACTTCTGCCTGCCTCCTGCTTTCTTTCTCTCTTTCAAAATAAAATCATAAAGAAAATTACAAAATATTTGCCACTGAACAACAATGAAAATATGGCATATTAAAATATTTAAGATGCACCTAAAGCTATGCTTAGATGCTAAATGTATAGCCTTAGAAAGGAAATTTTTAGCCTCGAGAAGGAAAGAAAAGCTTCATTTCCAGAAGTTAAAAAAAAGGCAATAAGAAGACAGAAAAGGGGGGGAATATCCCATAGTAATATTGGAGTTTTATTGCCACCTTCCACTTTAGGAAAAAAGCATAGACACTGTGTCATACGTAGGTATACTAAGACCTACAAAACATGGCCATTAGGATAATAGGACAGAATTTTTCTAACTTTTGGTTTCTTGGAGGAGTGCTTTTTATTTTTTTAAATATAAAATACTCCTATTATTTTCCATATTTTGTACCCTGTTCCTTTCCTCCTCCAAAACATTTAGGTAGTTTTGAAGAGAATTGTGAGCAATCATACCTAACTGACCAGATAATGTCATTTGTCTCCCACATACAACTTTAGGAAAGCACATTATTCAAGAGTCTCTCTTGAATACTGAAAACAAACTGAGGGCGGAAGGGGGAGGGGGACAGGGGAAGGGAGGTGATGGTCATGGTGGAGGTCACTTGTGGGGAAGAGCACTGAGTGTTATATGGAAACCAAACTGACAATAAACTATAAAGCTAAAAAAAAAAAAAAAGAAAGCACATTAATATTTCTGGCCACTAGAGAGCAGAGATGTATTTGATTAAAACAAAAGGGGGAAAACCCAGCAAACTTTAGAGATTTTGATACACAATTAATATACTGACATAATAAATGTTTATAAAAACATTATATCTATCAAATTTATTTTGTGAAAATTACATACCAGGCACCTCTGGCAATTAACAACTTAATGGGCCTAAAGGATGCCTCAATAATTTCAAAGGATTGAAATAATTCAGAATATATTTCCTGACTCCAAAATAAATTTGAGCCAGAAATCAATAATAAAATGTAACTAGAAAATTATTTCTATATTAAAATATTACTTATATTTCTTTTTATATGGCCTTTATGATTTTGAGCTATATTTTGCTTTATTTTGTCACATGCATTTTCTGTATCTCTTGAGAAGATCATGTAGTTCTTATCCTTTCTTTTATTAATGTTGTTTCTTGTTGATTGATTTGCTGATATTGAACCACCCCTGCAGCCCAGGAAAAAAATACTACTTGATTGTTGTGAATAATTCTTTTAATGTTTTGCTAGATTTGATTTTCTGTTATCTTGTTGAGAATTTCTACATCTATGTCCATTAGGGAAATTGGTCTGTAATTCTCCTTTATAGTGGGGTGTTTGATTTTTGAATGAAGGTAATGCTGGCCTCATAGAATGAGTTTGGAAGTTTTTCTTACATTTCTATTTTTGGGACAGTTTCAAAAGAATAGGTATTAATTCTTTAAATGTTTGGTAGAATTCCCCTGGGAAGCTATCTGGCCCTAAAGTCTTGCTGGGAGATTTTTGATTAATGATTCAATTTCTTTACTGGTTATGGGTCTGTTCAAATTTTCTATTTCTTGTTTCAGTTTTGGTAGTTTATATGTTTCTATGAATATATTAATTTCTTCCATATTGCCCCATTTGCTGGCATATAATTGCACATAATATTCTCTTAAAAAATGTTTGTATTTCCGTAGTGTTGGTTGTGATCTCCTGTTTCGTTCATGGTTTTATTTATTTGGGTCCTTTCCTTTTTATTTTTGATAAGTCTGGCTTGGGGGTTATCAGTTTTGTTTTAATTCTTTCAAATAACCAGCGCCTAGTTTCCTTGATCTGTTCTGTTTTCTTTTTAAATGTCAATATCATTGATTTCTGTTATAGTCTTTATTATTTCCCTTCTTTTGCTGGTTTTGAGCTTTATTTGCTCTTCCTTTTCTAGCTCCCTTAGGTGTACTGTTAGGTTGTTTGAGACATTTCTTCTCTCTTTATGAAGGCCTAGATTGCTATATATTTCCTGCTTATGACTGCCTTTGCTGCAGACCAAAGGTTTTGGACTGTCATGTTGTAATTTTCATTGGCTTCCATGTACTTTTTCATTTCCTTTTTAAAATATTTTTAATCTTCTATTTATTTTTGGGAGAGAGATTGAGAGAGAGAGAGAGAGAGAGAGAGAGAGAGAGAGAGAGAGAGATGAGTTGGGGAGGGGCAGAGAGACTAGGAGACACAGATCCAAAACAGGCTCCAGACTCTGAGCTGTCAGCACAGAGCCTGATGTGGGGCTCAAACTTGTGAACCACGAGATCATAACCTGATCTGAAGTCAGACACTTAACCAACTGAGCCACCCAGGTGCCCCTTTTTTATTTCCTTTTTATTTTCTTGATTAACCTATTCATTATTTATTGGATGTTCCTTATCTCCCAAGTATTTGTGGTCTTTACAAATTTTTTCTTGTGGTTGATTTCACATGTCATAGCATTGTGGCCTGAAAATATGCATGAAATGATCTTGATCTTTTTGTACTTGTTGAGGGCTGATTTGTGACCCAATATGTGATCTGTTCTACAGAATGTTCCATGTGCATTTGAGAAGAATGTGTATTCTGCTACTTTAGGATGAAATGTTCTGAATATATCTGTTATGTCTGTTTGGTCCAATGTGTCATTCAAAGCCATTGTTTCCTTGTTGACTTTCTGCTTAGGTGATATTTCTGCTTAGGTGTCCATTGCTGTAAGCAGTGTGTTAAAGTCCCCTGATATTACTGTATTATAATCAATGAGTTTCTTATTTTTCTTGTTAACTAATTTATTTATTTGAATGCTTCCAAGTTAAGGGCATACATGTTTACCGTAGTTATTACTTCTTGGTGAATAGACCCCTTAATTATGACATAATGCCTTTCTTCATCTGTTGTTACAGACTTTGGCTTAAAATCTAGTATGTCTGATACAAGTATGGCTACCCCACTTTCTTTTGATGTCCATTAGCAGGATAGATGGTGCTTCATTCCCTCACTTTCAATCTGCACATCTCTGGGTCTAAAATGAGTCTCCTATAGGCAGCAAAGAGATGGATCTTGTTTTTTGATCTATTCTGATACCCTGTGTCTTGATTGGGGCATTTAGACCATTTACATTCAGAGTGATGATTGAAAGGTATGAATTTAGTGCCACTGTGTTATCTGTAGATTTCATGTTTCTTTTGATGTTCTCTGGTCCTTTGTAGTCCTTACTGCTTTCCTTTCATAGGGCCCTCCTTAAAATTTCTTGCATGGCTGGTTTAGTGGTCATGAATTCCTTTAGTTTATGTTTGGGAAACTCCTTATCTCTCTTTCTATTCTGAATGACAGTCTTGCTGGATAAAGAATTTTTGGCTGCATAATTTCCCCATTCAGCACATTGAATATATCCTGCCACTGGCTTTCTGGCCTGCCAAGTATGTGGACAGATCTGCTGCAAACCTGATCTATATTCACATATAGCTTATGTACTTTTCTTTTACCCTTGCACCTTTCATGATTTTTTCCTTGTCTGTGTATTTTGTGAATTTGTCTATGATATGCCTTGATGGCTTTTGTTGAATTTAATGGGAGTTCTCTGTGCTTCTTGGATTGTGATGCCTGTGTCCTTCCCCAGATTAGGGAAGTTTTCAGCTATAATTTTCTCACATAAACCTTCTCCAGGTTTCTCTCTTTTCATCTTCTGCGATTTTTATGATATGAATGTTATTCCTCTTTAATAAGTAGCTGAATTCTCTAAGTCTTGTTTCATGATCTTTTCCCTTTGTTTCCCTCTTCTTTTCAGCTTCATTATTTTCCATAATTTTATATTCTGTATCACTGATTTGCTGCTTTGGTCTGCCCATCCTCACTGTCATGGCATCTGTTCGAAATTACATCTCAGTTATAGCATTTTTAATTTCAGCTCAATTGGATTTTAGCTCTTTTGTCTCTGCAGAAAAGGATTCTCTGGTGTCTTATATGCTGTTTTCAATCCCAGCTAATATTCTTATAATTGTCATTTTAAATTCTAGTTTAGACATATTATATCTCTGTTTATTAAATCCCTGGCCATAATTTCTTCCTGTTCTCTTTTTTTGGGATGAATTCCTCCATCTTGTCATTTTGGAAGAAGAAAAATTAATAAAATAATCTTGAAAATTAAAATTTAAAAACAAAACAAAATAAAATCAAATAAAGGAAACTAGATCCTAGGTGTTTTTTTGGTCTTCTTCTTAAGAGAAGTTTGATAGAAAAGAGAAAAAAGAGGGGAAAAAGTTTAAAAATTTAAAAAAAAAGTTAATTTTAAAAGTAATAAAATAAATTAGAATAACACATTTTTGCTTTTTCTGTGTCCAAGAAAGAAAAATAAAGGTAGGAAAAAAACAATGCAGGAAAAAAAACCATAAAAATAGAAACAAAATTAAGAAAAAAAGAAACACAAATGAAGCTAGATCCAGGTTCCCCTAGAGCTAAAACTTTGCAGCACACGACGCCCCATAGACTAAGTGAGTGGAAGGGATTTGTCCTGGTTTTCTAAGTGAGGGGTCTGCTCTTCTGGTTCTGAGGCTGATTTGCCCTGCTGGAGATGTGCCTGGAAAGCAGAGGTGAGTGGTACTTGGTGTAAGTGACTCTGCCCTCCACTAAGCAGTGCTGTGTTTCTCTCTGTAGTCTGACCATGCTGGTGGGCATGGGGTGGGTGGATGATGGCGTAATCCTGCCCTCTTGTCCCCTGTGAGGGGTGCTCAGGGCTGCCTCTATTCAGGAGGCCCTAACAGAAAAGTCTCAGTCTTTCCTCAGATTCCTGTCCTTAACCTGTCCATGCCTGGCAGTCAGCACGCCGAGACCACACTGCTTCTGTGTTTTATTTCTGACAGGCATCTGGGATTCAAAATTCCAAATCTTGAAGGACCCAGGAAAATGCAGACCTGCTTCCCTCCTCTGGAGGGAGATTCATGGAGCACCATTCACCATTCTGTCCCAGAAAAGTAGTCGCATAGTACACGCCCAGTGGTTGGAGTCTATTGTGGCACACAGCGAAAAGCTATGACTAGGATATCTGCCATCTACATGTGCCTCTGTTTCCTGCTGTTGAAGAGCTGCTCAATGTCTCTCAGCAAGCCTTTTTTCCTTGGAGAGGCAAAAAACACTCTTCCAAATGTGCCCCTGAAGGGGAACAATCTCTTCCAGTGTGACCCAGGAGATCCCCATACTACAGAGTCTTGTGCATATCCTACAGGGCACTCACTCCCACCACTCTCTCTCTCCCTGACCACTCTCCATGAAAAGATTTCCCTTCCTTCTAAGACACCACAGCTTTTCTTTCCCTAATTCACAGCTCTGAACCTCACATCTGCCACGTTCTCTCCCTCCAATCATGCAGGTTGTTTTCTTAATCCTCGGATACATATCCTAGTTCAAACTGATTTGAAATTGATTGAGCTGTATTCAAAGAATGAGGCAGGCTCAAGTGCCCCCTACTAATCTGTCATCTTAACTCCCTCATATATCTTTTATTTCAAAATTATATTTAATTTTATTTTATTTAAATTCTAATTAGGGAACACATTAGGTAAAATTGGATTCACGTGTATAATTTAGTGATACATTATTACATGTACCACCCAGCATCATCAAATCACATCAAATCATCACAACAAATGCCCTCCTTTATACCCATCGCTTAGCCCCTCCCCCACCCCCTCCCTCCCTCAACCCTTGGTTAGTTCTCCATAGTTAAGAGTCTCTATGGATTGCTTCCCTCTATTTTTTTCCATCCCTTATTTTAATCTGTTTTGTTTCTTAAATTCCACATGAGTGAAATTACACGGTGTTTTTCTTTCTCTGACTGACTTATTCCACCTAGCATAATACTCTTTAGCTCCAGCCACATCATTGCAAATGGCATGATTTCATGCTTTTTGATGGCTGAGTAATATTCCAGTGTGTGTGTGTGTGTGATCTTCCTTATCCATTAATCATTCAGTAGACAATTGTGCTTTCTCCATAGTTGGGCTATCATTGATTATGCTGTTATAAACATTGGGGTGCATGTGCCCCTCTGAATCCCTATTATTTTGAAGGGTTTTTTTTGTTTCAAATTTTTATTTAAATTATATTTAGTTAACATATAGTGCAATATTATTTCAGGAGTAGAATTTTGTGACTACTTACTTACATATAAAACCCAGGGCTCATCATACCAAGTGCCCTCCTTAAGACCCATCACCCATTTAGCCCATCCTAGCCCCACTTCACTCCATCAACCTTCAATTTGTTCTCTGTAGTTAAGAGTCTTTTGTGGTTTGTTTCCTTCATTCTCTTGTTTTCTTTCCCATAGATTCATCTGTTTTACTTCTTAAATTCCACATCTGAGTGAAATCACATTGTACTTGTCTTTCGTTGACTGACTGATTTCATTTAG
>CM053560.1:115716836-115750405 GCA_028646485.1 Cryptoprocta ferox
CTAACAGGAGAAACCCAACAGAGGACCATGGGGAGGGGAAGGAGGACAAAGAGTTATGGAGAGGGAGGGAGACAAAACACGAGAGACTCTTGAATACTGAAAACAAACTGAGGGGGGAAGGGGAAGGAGGAAAGGTAATGGGGGGTGATGGTCTTGGTGGAGGTCACTTGTGGGGAAGAGCACTGGGTGTTATATGGAAACCAACCTGTCAATAAACTATAAAGTTTAAAAAATATTACCAATAGAAAAAAAATAAAATAAAAAATAAAAAGATAGAAAACTGGCAAAAAAAAAATCTACCGACGAACAAGAGTTCTGAGCCATATGGCATCCGAGGGGAATTCTACGAAACATTTAAGGAAGAGTTAATATCCATTCTTCTCAAAATGTTCCAAAAACTAGAAATGGAATAAAAACTTCCAAACTCATTATATGAAGCCAGAATTACCTTGATTCCAAAACCAAAGACCCCATGTAAAAGGAGACTTATAGGCCAATATCGTTGATGAACACGGATGCAAAAATTCTCAATAAGATACTAGAAAATTGAATTCAACAATACATGAAAAGAATTATTCACCATGATCAAGTGGGATTTACTCCTAGGCTGCAGAACTGGTCCAATATTTGCGAATCGATTAACATGATACACCACATTAATAAAAGAAATGATAATAACCATATGATCCTCTCCTGTGAAAAAAATCCGGAAAAAAAGTCTTTAAAACCCCCCAAGAAAGTATGGATAGAAGGAACATATCTCAACATCATAAAGCCATATATGAAAGACCCATAGCTAATATCATCCTTAGTGAGGAAAAACTGAGAGCCTTTCCCCTATGGGCAGGAACAATACCAGGATGTCCACTCTCACGATTAATATTTAACATAGTACTGGAAGTCTTAGCCTAAGCAATCAGATAAAAAAAATAAATAATGGGAATAAAAAAAGGCAAGGTATAATTGAAAATTTCTATTTCCAAAGGACATGATATTCTATGTAGGAAAACTAAAAGACTACACAAAAAAAATGCTATTACAATACATTAATTTAGCAAAGTCACAGGATATAAAATCAAAGTGCAGAAATTTGTCTCATTTCTATACACTAATAAGAAAGCAACAGAAAAAGATATCAAGGAATTAATCCCATTTACAATTGCACCAAGAACAATAAGATACCTAGAAATAAAGCTAACTAAAGACATAAAAAATATGTATGCTGAAAACTAAAAAATACTTATGAAAGAATTTGGAGAGGACATAAAGATATGGAAAAGCATTCAGTGCTTATGTATTGGAAGAACATATATTGTTAAAATGTCTATACTACCCAAAGCAATCTACACATTTAACTCATACAACTTACATACAACACACAACACCTAACGCCTAGTGCTCATCATAAGTGCCCTCCAGTTAGAACAAAAAAACAGAACAGTTATAACGAAAAATCCTAAAATTTGTGTGTAAACCACAAAATACCCTGAATAGTCAAATCAATCCTGAAAAAGAAAAACAAAACTTGAAATCCCGTTTCAAGATTTCAGGCTGTATTACAAATTTGTAGTCATCAAGACAGTATGGTACTGACACAAAACAGACCTATAGATCAATGGAACAGGAAAGAAAACTGAGAAATGGACCCACAACTATATGGTCAATTCATCTTTGACAAAGTAGGAAAGAACATCCAATGGAAAAAGACAGTCTCTTCAACAAATGGTGATGGGAAAACTGGACAGCAACATGCAGAAGAATGAAACTTGACCACTTTCTCACACCATACACAAAAATAAATTCAAAATGAATGAAAGACCTAAATGTGACTAGAAACCATCAAAGTCCTAGAGAAGAAAATAGACGTTGGTCACAGCAAAGTCTTATTAGTCTTGTCCTCACAGGCAAGGGAAACAAAAGCAAAAAGAAACTATTGGGACTTCAAGATAAAAAGCTTATGCACAGCAAAGGAAACAATCAACAAACTAAAAGGCAGCCTACAGAATGGGAAAAGATATCTGCAACATATCTGATAAAGGGTTAGTATCCAAAATCTTTATAGATTTTGCTCTTTTTTTTTATTTATAGATTTTGCTCTTTATAGAACAAATTGGGACACCTGGGTGGTTCAGTCAGTTGTGTCCAACTTCATCTCAGGTCATAAGCTCAGGTTTATGATTTTGATCCCTGTGTTAGGCACTGCGTTGACTGCTCAGATTCTGGAGACTTCTTCAGATTTTGTGTCTCCCTTTTTCTTTGCCCCTCCCCCACTCACTCACACTCTCTCTCAAAAATAAACAAATATTAAAAATTTTAAAAAAAGAGCCTATCAAACTCAACAATAATAAAAAAAAATCATCCAGTTAGGAAATAGGCAGAGGACCTGAGTAAACACTTTTCCATAGAAGCCATCCAGATGACTAACAGACACATGAAAAGAAACTCAATGTCACTCATCATCAGGGAAATACAAATCAAAACCACAATGAGATATCACCTCACACCTGTTAGTATAGCTAAAATTAACAACACAAGAAACAATGGGTGTTGTCGAGAATGCAGAGAAAGGGGAACCCCCTTGGGCTGTTTGTGGGAAGTGAATGGTTGTGGCCACTCTGGACATGAGTATGGAGATTTCTCGAAAAACTAAATATAGAACTACCCTATGATTCAGCAATTGCACAATTAGGTATTTACCGAAAGGATACAAAAATTCAAATTCAAAGCTGTACATACACCACAATGTTTATATTACAATTATCAACAATAGTCTAACTACAGAGAGATCCCAAATGTCCACTGACTGATAAAGAACTATATATATCAATAGAATATTACTCAACCATCAAAAAGAATGAAATCTTCCCATTTGCAATGACGTGGATGGAGCTAGAATATATTATGCTAAGTGAAATAAGAAAATCAGAGAAAGAAAAATACCATATGATTTCAGTCATATGTGGAATTTAAGAAATAAAACAGATGAACATATGGGAAGGGGGGAATAAAAGAGAAGGAAACAAACCACAAGTGATGATTTATGATAGAGAACAAACTGAGGTTGATGGAGGGATGTGGGTGGGAGATGGGCTAGATGGGTGATGGGTATTAAGGAGGGCACTTGTGGGGTGCCTTGGTGGCTCAGACAGCTATGCGGCCGACTTTGGCTCAGGTCATGATCTCGCGGTTTTTGAGTTCAAGCCTCGCAACAGGCTCTGGGCTGACAGCTCGGAGCCTGAAGCCTGCTTCGGATTCTGTGTCTCCCTCTCTCTCTACCCTCCCCTGCTCATGCTCTATCTCTCGAAAATAAATAAATGTTAAAAAAAATTCTAAAGGAAGGCACTTGTGATGAGGACTGGGTGTTGTACATATGTGATGAATCACTGAATTCTAATTCCGAAACAAATATTGCATTGTATGCTAATTAACTAATGTATAAATAAAAAATTAAATTAGGAAAACTAAACAGAAATTTTACCAAAAAGATTTATACCTGGCAGCTAACTTCATGAAAAATTATTTATCTTTTTAAGTGACCAAATTGAAAATTGAATTTACAATAAGATACCATCTCACAGCCCCTGAAATAGGTAAAACTTAAAAGAATTAGAATGTGCAATGTTAATAATGATCGATATTAGCTGAAAATATCATACAATACTGAGAGTCTAAAATGCTTCCAAATATTTAATATAGTTTTTGGCAGTTCCTTATAAAGTTAATCAAAATCTATCTTATAATCAATTACATTCCATATTTAGGCAATTACATAAGAGATCTGCTAACATATTCAAAATAGCTAATAACTGGGAAAAAAAACAAAAATGACCATCGACAGGAGAATGGGTACGTAAATTGTAATAAGCTCATTCAATGGACTGTTATTCTGCAATTAGAAAGAAAAATTTAAAAATCTACTGATATAGGGAATAACATGGATGAATTCCAATATGAAAATAATGAGTGGATGGAGCTAGACACATACTGTGTGATTCCATTTATATTAATCTCGAGGACAGATAAAACTAATGTATTACAATAGAAATCAAAACATTGTTTCCTATGAGAATTATGTGTGGCTGGAAGGAGGCAATAGGGGAGGTTCTCAAGTAGTAAAATGATTCTACCTCCTGAATAAGGTACTAATTACATGAGTATATAATTAAGATGAAGTGACTTTGGCAAACTATTGATAATGGTGGAACCTGGGTTCCTGGTGCAAGTTTATTGTTCTTTTCTCACTATACTCTGCATGTTTACCATGTTTTCAGAGTGAGAAGTTTTATAAAATTAACAATAGAGCAAATATGCCATTACAAAAAACAAGTGAAAATAAGTGGATATCCATGTTTAAGCATTTATTTAGAAAATGCAAAGAACTACAGAAAAATATATAAATAAATTAAAACAGTTTAAAAAAACCATACTGATAAATTGTATCAAAAAGGTGATTGGGGGAAAGCAAAAAGAGCAACTAATGATGCTAAAAATATCCATGAGTCAGACTTACTTCATTTAAAAAAGATATAGCAGAACTAACAAAACTGGAATGAAAATGGATATCAATTGAAATGAGAAATCAAGAGAGTGATGAAAGGACACATTGTATAACTTCATGTTACTGCGCTGGAAAATCTGCTTAGATTGTGATATTCTAGGATAGAACAAGTTAAATATAAGATGCAAGACAAAAAAACAGTCACTACAGAAAAAAAGTGAGAAAATTTTCTAGACAGTCTCAGTTCTTCAAACCACCAAAAGAAAGGACCGTTCAGATTATTTAATTGATGTGTTCACTTAACCATTCATATTAATGCTAAAGGTTTTCAACCAATTCTATAGCATATAATATCCTCAAAATTAATTTAACACAACCAGAAAATCTGATATCAAACTATGACAAAAATAGAACATAAAATTATAGATCAACTTCATTTAATAGTATACTTGCAAAAAGTCCAAATCAAATTAAGATATTCATAATTTAGTAGTAAATTTAGAGTGAAACATTTTTTAACTAAACGTTTTTACCAAATTGTTAATTCAAGGAATAAATTAAAGTTTCAATAATAAAATTATTTCACAATAATAAAAGTTTAATTGAAGACTAGTACAATTGTTTAGCAAAAATCATTTATTACATCTACCACCTGGTTTTGATGAAATTTCTTAGAAATATATAAAAGGTGGGAAACTTACCTATATGATACACAAAAATACCTCAAATTTAAAATTCACATATTGCAGTAATGATTGGTATCACCTAAATAAAAATAACTTACCTATTAGGATTAGGACCTGATACCACCTCTAGCAGAATCCTATACACAAGATAGAACTGCAAACCAATAAATAAATTGACAGTTTTCTTATCTAAGCTATAGCTCTTCTATTATTGAAATATCTTACTCAGGTAGGCAAACAACTCATTTATCAGACAAAAATTTGATTATCTGGACTCATATCAAAGACCTCATGTTACTCTTTTTCCAATCTTAAACTATTGTATGTTAAATTTTGTGCATTCTTAACCATTTCCATTTTTTGAAAACACCACCTCAAACCATATCAGCCCAGACGCTAAAGCCTACATTTGAAACACTACTAAACATTGTCAAAGTGGTGTTTTCCCTTGCTGCACTAAGTTTAACTCACTCAGCTTTTCTTGATCATAGTTCTTTCTTGGAGTCTTGTTGGTTAATAGACCAGCAACAATGTACTGGTCAAACCCACGAAATTTTACATTAAAAACTGATTAAATCAAGGGTGGGTAATAGTTCCACATTTGTTTAAATGCTCTGAAAGTACCAGTCACTGAACATTATCAACATAATTAAATCAAGATCATTTGGAAGGAGAGAATCAAAATGATCAGTATTTGCAAAGGATTTGAAAAGTCATGAGAAGAGTAAGGTGACCACTTACCCCCCAAAATGAGATTTTCAGATATAGAAAAAATATCAAGAAAATAAACTGAAAGAAACCCCCAACACAAAATGAAAATGTTAACAGTAATTAAAATTGTAGAATAAAAAGAAAGACATACCTTGTCCTTGGAAAGGAAAACTTATATTATTAAACACCAATTCCCCCTAAATTAATTTATTAAAGTTGATGAAATTGCAGTCTAAACTGTAATTTCTTCCAACGAGAAGACACATGAGACAGGAGGCAGAAGAAGAGACACACATATCCACAGAACAAAAATGGTGCTAGTCACAGATGAAATACAGCATATGTGCAAGATGGCAGTACAGATAAATGGGCAATTATTGGCAAATAATCGCAAGTAATGGCAAATAACTTGACAACTTTAAGATTTCAAATCAAAAAAATTTCTCATGGTTTAAGAATTTGAATAAAAGAAACACAAAAGAATAAGAAGTTAACATAGGTGAACGGTTTTATGAAATCAGTATAAATATTTTTCCAAAATGACATGAAACTCAGAAGCCATAAAAGCAAACATGGTTATACTTGGACATATAACAATCATACACATTCTTATAACAAAAATGAAGTATAAAAGTGCATAAAAGTATCTATAATGCTTCACAATCCAAAGCTTATTCCCCCAATAATAAATGAGCTCTTCAAAACCAGAAATCTAAACTCCACCACAAAATTGGACATAAAGAGGAAATTAAAGAATACAGATGGCTAATAAACATATGAAAAAATGGTCAAACTCAAAAACAAAAGAAATACAATTTAAGACAATAGTTTGGGCTATCACATTGGCAAAAAAATTAAATATTTATAAAATCCATTATCTGTGAAGTTGTAGGAAAGCTGGCAATCTCATTCAGTGCCATTTGAGGATAAAGTTGTTACCACATTTTAAGGAAATCTTGTAATAATTTGCAATGTGCATATCCTTAATCCCAGTATTTCAACTGCTAAGTAATTTATTATAGTATAATAGACAAGTGCATAATTATTGATAGGGAGTTTCATTGCACAGAAATTTGGTGCTAACATAAATATCTATGAATGAGAAATACTTGTAACATTTAATTCTATTTCATCTACAAAACAGTGTGCAGTCATTCAACAAATGGCACAGATATGTATTACTGAAATAGAAAAGGGTATTAAAAAACTGTTAAATGAAAGACAATTTGCAGAATAATGTGTACAATATGGCCCCACTTCCAGAACCCCTCAAAAATAGTTTGTGTGTACGTGACTGTATGTGTGCATCTATCCACTTAATGAATGCACACAACTCCCTTAATAGAAGAAATCTTGGGAGGGGGATAAAATTAGGAGAGAGGAGGGAACTTAATTTTTATATTAGATATTTAGATACACCTTGAAGTTTTGAAAAAATTGTGTAAAGTTTTTAAAAATATATCCAATATTTAAATTTTACCATATGGCAAATGGAAATTATAAATGTATATTTATGGGAGCACTGAGCAATTCCAGCATTTTGAGTTTCTGGTGCAATAATATTTCCTCTACTGAGGCTCCTGGGATTGAGTCAAGTGGCAGCAAGGGAAACAGTCACCATGCCCAAATTAAAGTCTCATCGATGATATCCCAACATGAGCATTTCTCAGTTAAGCATTTCTTATCTGCAGGAGGTGTCCACTGCAACACAGGAAAGAGAAGATTCTCCAAGCATAAAGAAGACTGTATCATTGTTTTGGTGAAGCTTGTGGTAGAAGTAATGGCACCCTCAGTAATAAATCCACCTCACATTTGTGGTCATCACCTGCAAGGATACAGCACGGAAAATTGGCAAAGCTGTGGGACACATTTTCTAAGGAACCTATTAGGGGGCATGAAATTCTTATATACTCTACCTCTATGTGTTCTGGAATGAATCTACCCAGGGGACACAAAGAAAGCCACGTTTACAGCTTCTGCGTCCACACTGGCCAGAAAAATTGCTTTAAATCTTCCTAAATCAAACATCCGTACTACTTTTTCTTCCTTACTGGGTAAAAAGTGATAGGCACCTCCAGCTATCTCAGATTTTTATCTCTTTCCCTCTGTATTGGCTCCTTAAAGTTCTAGGTCACTCATTCATTTGATCAATATTTTCAGACAAAAATAGTTGTCTTCCCTTCAGTCTAATAGTTTTGAGAACCACTGAATCTCTTGCAAATGACGCTCTGTTAACACAACGGATCCAATTAGGAGCTTAGTTTATTGGATAAGAAAAGACAAGGAAATATTTCTTATTAACCATAACTATACTAACTGAAATGTAGAAAATATGAACATATATAAGAAAAGCTGTATCTCCTAACTCACTATGCATTATGGCCCTTGAACTCAATTAGTATGTAACCAGAAGTCATCAATCTTCAGAAAATTAACATCTAATTTTCTGCCCAGACATGGTTGCTCCTAGAAAACAAGAACTATTCTGAAAAAAATAGCTTCCCTTCAGAGGGTAGCACTTGGACAACAGTCACTTTGTCTGAAGAGTCTTGTTTCAAGGATTTACTGGTATCATTCACTCCCAAATGAGTTCTCAAGAAGTGATCTTTTGAGGGGGAAAAATGAGAAATGACACATCCAATGAAAAAGGTAATTCAGCTCGAGGGTGGGAAGTTATTCTTTGGTACTCTTTCATATTGATTTAATTTGGAAGCTACTTGTTACTCTCACACAACTCAGAAACGATAGCTAGCTGCACCATAACTCTATACATTTCAATATCAGCATATTGTATCAGAGCCCTTATTTCTTGTGCATTCTAAAATTGACTGGATTGCCTGAATCTCACTGAAAATTATGTCTCTTTTTTCCCCATCATTTTTTATTTTCTGTTTATTTGGCCAGGCTACTTACAAAATCACTCAATATGATCTACTTATGTATCTATTCTCAGTAAAAGTTTATTGAGAACACATTCCATGCCTGGCAATACATAAGTACTTGTACCATAAAATTAAATTAAAATGTCAGGCCATAAGAAATTAAAAGCTCATTTGATGAATCAAGCATAGAAATAAAGACCTGAGAAGTAACTTAGTAAGTGGTTTCTAGAGGTAGATTCAGTTTTAGGACTGGGTTTTTGAGAAAGTCCCCCATTTAGGGAGACCTGTTATTACTCGCAGCTAAAACTCCTAGTTGCTGTAATGCCCACTATTACCTGGATCTTAGATGGGCTTTTAATGATATTTAGCTACAACCAAATGTCATCAAGCTTAAGAAGAGCAAGATATATCAGATCCATTCTATCTTGTGCTTTTTTCCAGTAAACATGCAGTTCCCTGATAATATAGTCATACCTGCAAGGGGGTCCAAAAGACCACAGGTAGGAATGGAGGACCACTGACTTAAAAAAGTTGTGATCTTACTCTCTGGAGGTGGCATTCAAGAAAGGCAAAGGCATAGACAGTTTCCCTACCCTCTCAGGCCCCATGATTACCTGGCAGGGGAAAACAAGAGTAAAAATAACATTGTGAGAAAAAATATGCAGATATAAATATAAATTTTAACTATATATATATAAACTATAAATATTTTTAAATCTTACACAAATACATGTACATGTAATATAATTTAACAATAAAACATTCACAAATTGTGGATATTGTGCTATACAGACTGGAAAGAGTGGATATTGCTAAGTTCTTGTGTGTCATATGCACAACCCCCAAACATGCATTGCTCTCCCTTCCACCTGGCATCCAATAAACTGAAAAACATGGCTAATAATAATTTTAGCAAGGTAAAATATTCTTTTTCTATTAAGGCTAAATGTTATAAAACATTTTTACTATTATATGTATATCTCTCTGAATAAAAACATGGTTTTTCTATTACCATCTTGTGAAGTCCAAGAGAGGCTCCCACATTTCCATTGGCAAAAGTAAATGGTTTCTAGCTTATGAATTTTCACAAGACTATCTTTAAAAGAAAATATTCATGTTAATAACATCTAAATATTTGGAAAGATTGGATTAAACTTAAACTTAATTTCTCTTTTATAACAACAGTCTAATATTTGCCCCAAAGCAATAATCTAGTGAAAGGATACATTCCTGTGCAAGAATCATAAATGTACTAACCATTCTTCATCTGAAAGAATTTATAAATACAATATTTTATCTATGATTTTGAAGAAAGAACATACTATAAATCATCAGTTTTAAACAACTTCAATAAAGTGTAGATGTGATAAAATAAATAGCACACTTAATTACTATATTTGGAATATCCACAAAAATGCACAGAACAATGACTAACATTTGATTTGCTTATCTCAAGTTTGCTGACTACTAAATAAAAAATAAAGAATTGTGTGTATCCTAAAGCAGTGTCCTAACAATGTCTTTCTGAAGTCATCTGCAGAACACCATATCACAACTTTAATCAAATGTATTTAGGTTTTCTTTTTTTATCATGTCAATCATGAAAATATCTTGAAATACTGGATTGCTGTAAAGGTATAAAATTTTAAATCTACTTTAAAGAAAAACTAAGCAAAAACATAATTGTTAAAACATGCTTTTGTCTTCAGAATATAAACATATTGATGTAATGTCATTGTCTTCTTTATTTCATTTCCTGTTTCCTGACAAATTTAGAAACATTTATCACAATGTAGCAGCTTATAATTCTATTTTCAAACATATTTTCCACAAATAATCTTACCTAAAATTTTCAATAACAGGTATTTTAAAGATGTTATTTTTTATAAGATCTACATATTTCATCATCCATTGGCATACATGTTAGTAGCTCTAGATAATTTGTTTCCAATAGAACTTTGGCTCCTGCTGAATTAAGGTTTATAAATCTTGGGACCAGAGTAATGGTATATCATTTTGCATACACAATTCTCTGGTCTAAGAGTAAATTTGGTCCTGAAAATTGCTGTTGGCAAGTAAATGAATATGGATTTTGGAGTTTCCTGAAAGTCCTAATGGAAGACAATTAGCTTTTCTCTTTAAAGGAACCACAGAGACACAGTTCTTCAAAAAGTATTAAGATCCAAGTTAGGAAAATGTATGATGGAAGAGAAAGATATTGAGTCTAAATGGGAAAAGAAATACAATCTTCTAAAATCATTCTCTCTGAAAAGCCTGTTACTACTGAGGAAATCTTGGCAAACTGTAGCAATTGCTCTGGGTTCTATCACACTTGATTCTTACACAGTTAGGTGTTAGAAATATATTAATTTCTTTAGCCTTGTATGACAGTGTATCTCAACCTTTTTTATTATTACCTGTCTGGATATCCTTTTTAGACGTTTTTTTCCTAGTTTTCACCTCGCCCCAATTTTAAAACCACAAATATTCTGTATATCTGCTTATATATGGTGGCTATTTGGAGGGCCATAAACCACTATAATATTTAAGAATTTTTTTGCTCCCAAGAACTAATTTTCACCTCAGAAGTATGACATCAACTATGTTGACAATAATGATGTACAGTAATTCAAGAAAAATAACTAAACATGTAGGGAGCCTATAGAGTCTTCCAACTTACCATGAAATGTGTTTGGGTTAGTTTCCCATTCTCTTCTAATGCTTATACTCAACAGGACACACTACTGTGGGCTCAGGGATATTCTTTCAACCACATACATCACTCTGTCCCAATATAATCTTCATACTCAAAAAAGGAACTATGCCGTTATGCTTTGGGCTAAGCACATAAATGTCAAAAATTCTAGAATCCACAGGAATGAAAATCATGGAGGACTCACCATATTATTAATGTATTTATCTGATGTGATTACAAAAGGTCTCCTAGAATAGATTAAATTATTGGATAGTTAAAACAAATATTGGCTAAAAATATAAATAAATCTAAATGAGTGATATTACATTGTCAAGGGAACTTCTAGAATCTTTGCAGAGATAACCATTGGTAACAGTGGAAATCTACGTATTAGTGGTTAGTTGCTGAGACTTAAGTGCAACTAAAACGTTGAATTCCTCAATATCTATTTCCCCTCAAGAAAACATGAGACAAATAATAACATTTCTAATGGAATCTAGAGAGTCAGTAGTGATGCCCCTATTTCATTCCTGACTCTAGTGATTTGTCTTCTCACTTTGTTTCTTGTTCAGGCTAAAGGCTTATCAGTTTCATTAATCTTTGCAGAAATCCAACTTTTGGTCTCATGGGTTTTCTTCAAAGACATTCTGGGTTTTATTTTTATTTCATTGATTTTTGCTCAAATCTTTATTGTTTACTGCCTCACAATTGATTTTCTAGTTTAGTCTTTTTCTTGTTTTTAAGGTGGAAGTTTAGGTTATTTATTTTATGTTCTTGTATTTACTTTTTTTCTGATAGTTATTTAAAACCAGAAATTTTCTAGGGCACCTGGGTGGCTCAGTTGGTTAGGCCACCAATTTGATTTTGGCTCAGGTTATGATCTCACGTTTTGTGAGTTTGAGCCCTGAATCAGGCTCTGTGCCAGGCTCTGCACTGATGGCATAGAGTCTGCTTCAGATTATCTCTCTCTCCCTCTCTCTCTGCTGCTCACCTGCTCATGTTGTCTCTCTCAAAATAAATAAACTTAAAATGTTTTAAATGCTTGTTTATTTGAGAGAGAGAGAGAGAGAGAGAGAGAGAGATAGAGAGAGAGAGAGAGGCTAGAGTGTGAGTGGGGAAGGGGCAGAGAGAGAGGAAGACACAGAATCCAAATCAGGCACCAGGCTTTGAGCTGTCAGCACAGAGCAAAATGTGGGGCTCAAACTCATGAACCATGAGAACATAACCTGAGCCAAAGTCCCAACCTCAACCAACTGAGCCACCCAGGCACTCCTTAAAAATTTTTTTTTAAAACAATAAATTTTTCTCTAAGCATCTCTTTATATGTATCCCATTCAATTCTGAATGTTTTCTAGTTTTTTTCATGATTTTATCTTTGACCCATGGTTTCTTAGAAGTATGTTAATTTCCAAATATTTGGTGATGTCCCAGATTTTTTTGTTTTAATTTCTAATTTAATTCCCATATGGTCAAAGACCATACTCTACATGATTTTATTCTTTTTAAATTCATCGACTCCAGTTCTATGACTTAGCATATGATCTATGCTGGAGAATGCTCCAGATGTGTTTGAAAATAATTTGCTTTCTCTGTTGCTAAGTAGAGTGTCAAATTGATTGATAAGATTGCTCAAGTATGCTATAACCACACTGATTCTCTAATTGGTCTATCAGTTACTAAGAAGAAGGTACTAAAGTGTCCAGTTATTATCACTGAACTGTCTACTTATCCCTTCAACCATGTCTGTTTTTCCTTTGTTATTTGAGGCACTGTAGTTAAGTGATTATGTTATCGATTGATCTATCAATCATCTATCTATCTATCTCATTAATTAAACCATGTATCATTACATATTATCCTTTCTCATTTATAATAATATTTTACCTTAAGGTCTGTTTTCTCTGATGTCAGAATAGCCATTCCAGTTCCTTTTTGGATATTCCTTGCATAATACAATTTTATCCATCATTTTAGTTTCAAACTATTTTTGTATTTTGTTCTAAATGGTCTGTCTCTTTCACAAATAATGTATAGATATTTAATTTTAATGGAATCTCTCAGTTTATGTCTTTTAAATTTAATATAATAGTCATAGGGTTGACTTGTTTCTCTCATTTTTTTGTTTTCAATATGTTTTATGTCTTTTTGGTTCCTCTGTTCATTCTTAGCTGCTTTCTTTTGTATTAAGAAAGTATCTTACTATTATATTATTTAAATTCTTTGGTATTTCTTTTAATATTTTTGAGTTATTGCTAAGTACTCATCCTACAATTTATAAACTATATCTTAAATTATCATAATTTCAGGCTAACACTAACTTCCTTATATAGCTTTTATATGTCTTGAACTCAATTTCAGAGAGGTGCTTCTGTCACTCATGTTGTCCATATATTCTGACAGATAAATTATTGATGCTATCGTTGATCCAGGCATGTTTATAACCATGACTATGAGCATGAGATAGGGGACAGACACTAAATACTAAGGATTTTGTCATCATTGGATACTATGATCATGTTTTGAAGTCAGGGAGACGAGCAAACACAATCAAAAGCTGGCTAGCAAAGACAGGATCTCACTGTCATTTGGATCATTATAATTCCTTAAAAGAATATCAGTATTCTTGGGACAAAATGCATAGCTACTGCTTAATTTTAATATGTTTGTTTCACATAATAGAGAAAAGAAATGCAAAAATCCATAATCTCTTTTGATTTTGACCATTCTTTGACAGCCCTTAAGGAACCAATCATCACTGAGAAAATAAGCAACTAAGACAAATGTGTAAATGGCTCATGTGTAAGCACAATCATTTCTCAGATTTACAGAACTCATGTGCTAGTTCTCAAGGATCTCTTTACTACAAGTGTATTTAGGCTAACAGCTAAGCACTCAAAGATTCACAGTTTCACCCCCAAATTGGAGATTATATATATATATATCAGTATATAATTCAATGCATGCAAGCAGCTTAGCTTTGCAATACTACAGTTCTTGCTCATACCACAGAAATGAAAACAGATACCCCCTTGTACATATTTTGTTTATGATGGCTCTTTGTGCTGGACCTCAGTTTGAAAGATGCAATTGCATAACTCATTTTATTCAGATTTTTCAATGAAATCAATTATAGTCATCGATACACACAAGTTTGTAAAATAGGATACTGTGTACCTTCAAAAATGAAAGAAACTGAGCAATCGAGTTCATCACTCTGGGACACACTTATACACCCTATTCAGTTATGGAGACCAGCCTCTACATCAATTATCCAGATTTCCTAGGTGAATATCATAGAAGTACCTTATGTAATTCCTAAAAGACAGTTTAATATGTGAGGAACAAATGCTTACTGAGAATTATTAAAAATTCCTATTGGCCCTTGAGGATGGGAACTTCCTTCATGTCATATCTCAAGAGTAATGAAAAAATGTTTTCATGTGAAATCTCTGCCTTATGCATGTTGACCTGTGGGAATAGAGTAAAAGTGTAGAAATATGAGAAGTAAATGTGTCCACTGGTCTGCCAGAGGCACAATAATGTACTCCTGTTGAATAAGCTACGTATTGCTCTCCTAAGGTGTTATTCCAATGATATTGTGTTAATTTCTAGCCTCTATTGGAACAAGTATTTTCCAATATTTTCTGCTAGACAAATTCAATGAGCAACCAGAATATCCCAATATGCTTCAAGTTTGAAGAAATGTTGCCTGGTGAAAATTTTAATCATAAAAATACATATATATATATATATATCTGTAAATTCAGATGCAGAATTATTTTATCCTCAAAGATGATCCAGTGATTTGGGGAGGAGGAAATCACAAAAAGCCATTATAGGAGAATAAAGAACAGCTGTCTAAAAATTGTTTACAACACTTAATCTGCTTGAACTCAGGAACATGGCATTTTCAGAGGACACACAGAGTTATGCTATACCTAATTGCACAGTGTAGTCACAGCAATATATGCAGGACTCAGGCACAATAAGTATGACGTCTGACTAAAGGAGTTGGGAGTGTACAAAAAAGTCAGACACTAACCCCCTTACATAATATACTTCTCATCCTATTTTTAGGGTGATTCTCACAAGGATACTTTGCTAAGGACTCAGTGGCATTTGGGTAAACACACTTCTCAGAAGGAACAAACTTCTCTCTGCCACACTGGTGAGGAATGACCTTGCCATTACTTTTGTGCCCAATTCCTACATTAGGCATCAGCAGAAAGACTGAGAAAGTGCAAAAATTCTGGAAAAAAATAAACAGAATCGTTGAAGAATCACTATATCATTAAAGCCTCACACTGTTTGAGTTGACAGATTCTACACAACAGCAATTAATTCTTGACTACTTAAATAAATAATGAAAATAATGCAGGAAACAGTGTATTAAAAATTAGATATTACCATAAGAGTACATCATTGTGTTTCTTCTCAGATAAGAGATCTGGTAAAAGTGACAAAATCAGCTATTCTTTGGTGAGGTGGCAAAAATTCCATGAAATTGATATCTTACTTCCAAACTACAAACCACACATACAATCAGAGGAGCTGAGAAAGAAAAAGTTTCAAATTCAGTGTTTATTGATAAGAGTTTATAAGTAATTACTTATATACATTCATTGACCACCTGTATGACAAGGAAAAAGTATATTTTTTCCATGGAAGAGAATAGTATACAATTATTTGTTCTAAGACCTACTCAAAGTTTCTCCAAAGAATTCTAAGCATCATTCATCAAAACTAGGATCTTCCTTTAAACAGAAATGAAACAGACCAACATAATATGAATATTAACCAATAAAATTCCAAGAACTAGAAATGCAATAGTTTCACCATTAAAAATATTTAATGCAGCGGCACCTCGGTGACATAGTTATTTAAGCATCTGACTTCAGCTCAGGTCATGACCTCACAGTTTGTGAGTTCAAGCCCCGTGTCGGGCTCTATGCTAACAGCCAGGGGCCTGGAGCTTTCTTTGAATTCTGTGTCTTCCTCTCTCTCTGCCCCTTCCTCTCTCACACTCTGTCTTTCTCTTGTTCTTTCAAAAATAAATAAACATTAAAACATTTTAAAAAATATTTATTGCAGTATGAACTTGACTCCATCACTCAAATGTCTAAAAAATTCTCTTTGGGTAACAAGAAAAAAAACACTGTATGAATTCTTGTGATTGGATTAACAAGCAAATTAAGACACTCTCTGAGACATTCCCATGCATAGAAACCATTGTTCAGCTTTTGTTACATTTCCTTTATCTAAAAAAATAATTGGTAACTAATGACTTACTATCTTTTCAATTGACTATCTAATTTACCTCAATGGACTATGCCTTACTCACAGGATTTCAGCATAAAAGGAAATCAGGTGAATGGCTTAAGGGTAGTCAAAAACATAACCCATCGGTCTCAGTACTCATGTACTGGTCCCCCAGTGTCTGATTATCATGAGTCTATGGTTGCTGCCAGCCAAGCACTCAGAGTTACAATGTAATTCCTAAATCATATATTTCTAGATCTCTGTACAACTCAATCAGCTTAGGTTTCAAGTACCACAGACCTGGCTTGTACTACTACCTGACTAACTGAACTTTTACCATATATTTATATATTGCCTTACATGGTGTTTCAGCAGACTTCAATTCACAGAAGTGATTTTATCACTCATTTTATTCAGATTCCACAATTCTAAAAGAGATGTTGACCCTAAGATATGTGGAAGACACGAAGTACTCCAGATTCTGTCTCCCTGGGACACACCGACCCATACTATTTAATCATGGAGATTGGTCATCAGAGTCAATGACTCAGCCTCACAACTGATTAGTACAGTCTGAGTTTCACTGTCATATGAATGTTAGAATGTCCTAAGAGGAATGGCAGTATTTTCAGGACAAAAGGCTTAATAATGAATTCTTTCAAGAAAAAGGAATAAACTCATATGAAATCCAGCTAATGTACTTGTTAACCTGTGGAAATAGAGTAAAAATATGGAAAGATGTGATGTATATACATCTTTTTGTCAAACATGCATAACACAGAAGGGATTATAATATAACTTTATATCAAATAAACTCATGTTACTTTACTAGGAAGTTTCTGTTGTTTTTCAAAAAGAGAAGTCATAAAAATCCTGGAAATAAAAGGGACAAAATATTGGATGTCTCACTAGATAATTAAGTCACATTGGATTAACAGACACTTCACAAAACCAATTATCTACTTGATTACAGAAAAGTATTTTATTTAAAAAGCCATAAAAATAAATTTATTTAAAATTGGTTATAACCCTTGGAGTGCATTGTTTTATTCTATTCCAGAGAAAAGGAGCAGATAAAACTGACAAACTCAACACTTCTTTGCTATAATGGTGAGAATTCCATGCAATTCAAAAAATTATTCCATTCTACAAAAGCACAGAGGAAATTTACAAAGTTGTGAAATAAAATTGTTCCAGTTGAATGTTTACTGATGAGAGGCAGTTAAGGAATTAACAATAGATATTCCTTTAACTATCTACAAAACTAGAAAAATTATGCTTTTTCCTCAGAAAAAGTTGGTATAGAAAGTCAAATTTTCTAATACCTTGGTCTCAAGGTATTAGACCCAGAGCACTCCTTAGCATTACTCACTAAAATTATAACTTATCTTTATGTACATAAACTCATTGATCAAATATGTATATTAGCCAATGACATCAACATAAAACTTCAAGAATTATACATTTTAATCATTTCATGTTAAAATGTTTAATGAAATATCTAACTTATTTTTCAATTTTTTTGTTTATTTTTGAGACAGAGAGAGACAGAGCACGAGTGGAGGAGGGGCAGAGACAGAGGGAGACACAGAATCTGAAACAGGCTCCAGGATCAGAGCTGTCAGCACAGAACCCGATGCGGGACTCGAACCCACAAGCCGCGAGATCATGACCAGAGCCGAAGTTGGATGCTTAACTGACTGAACCATCCAGATGCCCCTGAAATACCTAATTTAACCATCAACAATTTATCTCGAAAATTTCTTCCTGAGTGACAAGAAAAATTTAAAAAATGTTCTAATCTTGAGACTGGGCTAGCAGGCAAATTAAAACATAATAAGATTATCAAATAAATATGATCTATTCTTCAATTTTTCCATAATTCTTTTAATTAAGAGACAAATGACTAGCAAAAATGAGTAATTTCTAATTGACTACATAATAAGACCTAAACAGGTTGATTCTCACAAATGACTATGACTAAGGAAATGGTGTAAATGATTCATATGTAGGCACTACTATTTCCCACAGTGTTCACTACTCATGTGCTGGTTCTCCACAGTCTGTTTACTGTGGGTTTATGAAGGCTACCAGTCAAGCACTCAGAGTTGCCATGTCATTCCACCATGGTTATTTATTGCCTCTGTACAATTCATTTCCTCTAGCATCCATCAGCACGCTAGTTTTCCAATGCCATAGTCCTTTTTATTTGGTATCACTTCCTGACCAAATTGAATTCTCCTCCACATTTTTTGCCTAGCATTATGGTCCCTGTGCTGGACCTCAGCTCACAGAAGTAATTTTGTCATTCATTTTCTTCAGATGTCAACCAGACCCATTTTTGAAGTCATCACTGATCCAAGCACGTTTGCAAAAGGGATTTTGATCCTGAGATAAAAGGCAGACATTGAGCACTTAGGATTCTGCCTTCCTAGGATACACTGAATCATACTGTTCAATTATAGAGACTAGCCACTACTGTCAAGGACCCAGCTTTATGGCTAACTAACTTAGCCAAATTCTAATCATTAGAGTATTATAATTACCTGAGAGGAATGCCAGTATCTTCTGGGAAAAATGCTTACCAGCAAGAAAATTCCCAGTGACCCTTGAGGATGGGAGGCAGAATTCTTCCCAACACTTTCCTTCATTTAATGCCTCAAGGAGAAGAAATAAAAGATTTTATATGAAACTGTGTTCCTAGTCCATGTTGATTTGCAAGCATAGAATAAAATTATGGAAAAATGAGAAGCATACATGTCCATTTGTATCATGTATAACACAAGGGATTTACTATATATAAGTATATAGTAATACTATTTTTCAAGTAAGATCTTCTGATATTATTTAATAGAGGAAGCATACAAACTCTGGGAGGAAAAGTACATCTGTGGGGAAAAGTCATCCTCAGATGACCCAGGTTATAAAGGCCTCACATTGTTTGGATTAACATATTGTCAAATAATCTGTAATTTTGTTTGCTAATGATAAATCATAGAATTTAAATAATAATAAATTTTATTAAAACTTGTAATATTACCTCTAGAGTGCGTTGTTCTGATTATTCCCATAGAAGGGAGATGGTAACAAGTATCAAAATCAGTTCACCGTAGCAGTTATAGGAATTCCATCCAATTTCAGTATCACCTCAAAATCTACAAAAAAATATACACTGAAATTAGGAAATTTGACAAATAAAACCATCATAATTGGAAGTTTGTTAAGAAGTTACAAAAAATAAACTATAGTCACTTGATTATCTATGTAACAAGAAAATTTATGCTCAGTACTTGAAACAGGGCAGTATTGAAGGTTATAAGACCTTGGTGTCAAAGTTTCCCCAAATGGCCTCCATCAGCATCAGGCATTAAAACTAAGATGTCACCTTTGATGCTAACTATGAAGCCTACTAACAAAATATGAATATTAGGCAGTAAAATCTACCTAAAATACCAAGAATTAAAAATGTAATCATTTTGTAATTAAAAATATTTAGTGTAGCATCTACTTGAGTCCACAGCTCAAATGTCTGGAATATTTCTATTTGGGTGACAGGAGGAAAAAAGTGTTCCAATTCTTGTGACTTCATCAGCAAGGGAATTAAAACATACCTTAGGACATTTTTACAAATAGAAACTACTCTCCAATTTCCACATTTCTTTTACTTAAAACATAAATAAGTAAACACTCATATCCTTTACCTTAATTACCTAGTTGACCTCAATCAACTGCTCCTCATTCTGAATATTTTGGCAAGAAACAAAAATGTGTGAATGACTAAAGGGTAGGCATAACCACTGATCTCTCTCCTCACATGCTGGTTCTCTAGGGTCTGGTTACTATGAATATATGGATGCTGGTAGCCAGGTACTCGAAGAGTTGCTATGTTATTCCTAAATCAGAAATTGATAGATCTCTGTTAGTTCATTAAGGATAGTTCATTATCCTTAATATATGCAATCAGGATAGAATTCAATTACTATAGTCTTATTAGTAACACCAGCTGACCAAACTGAACCACTTCCACATTTTTGCCTAGTATGGTCTCTTGTGCTGGACTTCAGTTCACAGAAGTGACTTTGTCAATCATTTTGTTCAGATTCCAAAGAGAATCATTGATCCAGGCACACTTAAAAAAAAGATCTTGATCCTGACATATGTGACAGACACTGAACATCCCAGGTTATTTCACCCTGAGACACACTAAACCATAGTATTTAATCATGGAGACCAGTCATCACAGTTAATGATCTGGCCTCATGGCTGATAAGCACAGCCAGAGTCATAATGTAATAAGAGTGCTACAGTGTATTGAGAGAAATGTCAGTATATTCAGGACAAAATGCTTACTGGTAGTAAAATTACGACTGGCCCTTGTGGATGAGATGGTAGAATTAGTCCCAATCCTTTCTTCCTTGTTACATCTCAAGAGGAAGGAGCTATTTTTTATTCATATGAAACCGATGTTTTGATTCACATTAACCTGTGGAAATAGAGTAAAAATATGAAATATGAGAAGTACACACGACCACTTCTCAACTGTGGAAAAGACTGGATGGTTCATTCATGTTCCTGCACATAAAATATACTAATTTATTACTCTTTTAGGATTTTTCTGATATTATTATAACTGAAACAGAAACTCAGCAAGTTATTAAACCTCACATTGGTTAGATTCATAGACTTTTTGCAAAACCAATTATATTATTGATTAGTTAAAAATCATTTTAAAAGAGTGCACTTGCTGTGATGAGCACTGGGTGTTGTGTAGAAGTGTTGAATCACTATATTGTACACTGTAAATTAATATTATACTATATATCAACTAATTGTAATGTAAATCAAAATTAAAAAATAAAAATTATCCACGAGAAATAAATTTATTAAAAATTATAATGTTACCCCTGGAAATCATTGTTCTGATCATTTCCAGAAGAGGAAATTTGTACAAGTAACAACATCGGCATTTCCAATGGTGTGGCAGGAACAGTTTCAAGCAATTCCAATGTCTTTCCATCTTTTAATGCTTAGGGTAAATTAGGGAAGTTGAAAATAAAAACATTCTAATTGAAAGTTTACTATTAACAGGTTACAAGGAATTAACCATAGAAATGCAAGTGATAACTTACATTACAAGAAAATTATAGTTACTCCTGAAGCAAGAGTAGCATAGAAGTCATCTTTCATTTAGAAGATACCAAGGTCAAATTTCCCCAATTATTTCCCTTTGAACCATTCATTATAACTATAATATACCTTAATTTTTTTAAAATCTAAATTCAGGTTAGTTAACATATAATGTAGTATTGGTTTCAGGGGTAGAATTCAGTGATTCATCACTTACATATAACACCCAGTGCTTATCCCAAGTGCCTTCCTTAATGCTCATCACCAATTTACCCCATTCCACCATCCAGCCCCCTCAAGCAACCCTCAATTTTTTCTCTGTATTCAAGAGTCTCTAATGGTTTCTCTCCCTCTCTGTTTTTGTCTTATTTACCATTCCTTTCCCCTATGTTCATCTGTTGCATTTCTTAAATTACACATACGAGTGAAATCATATGATATTTGTCTTTTTCTGACTGACTTATTTCACTTAGCATAATACAATCTAGTTCCATCCATGCTGTTGCAAATGGCAATATTTCATTCTTTTTGTTCACTGAGCAATATTTCATTTTATGTATATATATACACATACACACACCACACTTTCTTTATACATTTGTCAGTCAATGGCTATTTGAGCTCTTTCCATAATTTGAATATTGTTGATAGAGTTACTATAAACATTGGGGTGCATGATCCCCTTCAAGTCAGCATTTTTTATCCTTGGCATAAATATGTAGTAGTGCAATTGCTCGTTTGTATGGTAGTTCTATTTTTTGAATATTTTCAATTTATTTTGAGGGGGGAGGAGCAGGGAGAGAGGGAAGGAGACAATTCCAAGCAGATTCCATGTTGTCAGTACAGAGCCTGACACAGGGGTTGATATTATGAACTGTGAGATGATGACCTGAGTGAAAACCAAGAGTCAGAGTCTTAAGTGACGGAGCCACACAGGCGCTCTGGGGTAGTTCTATTTTTAATTTTTTAAGGAACCTCCACAATATTTTTCAGAGTTGTTGTACCAGTTTGCATTCTTACCAACAGTGCCAAAGTTTTCCCCTTTCTCCAACTCTTCACCATCATCTGATGTTTCCTGAGTTGTTAGTTTTAGCCATTCTGACAGGTGTGAGGTGGTATCTCATTGTGGTTTTGATTTGTATTTCCCCGATGATGAGTGATGTTGACCACCTTTTCATGTGTCTGTTAGCCATCTGGATGTCTTCTTTGGAAAAGTGTCTATTCATGTCTCCTGCCCATTTCTTTGCTGGATTCTTTGGGGGCTTGGGGGGTGATGAGTGTGATAAGCTCTTTACAGATTTTGGATACTAACTCTGTATTTGATAGGTAATTTGCAAATACCTTCTCCATTCCATCGACTGGACTTGGCTTTTAGTTTTGTTGATTGTTTCCTTTGTTGCACAGAAGCTTTTATCTTTATGAGGTCCCATTCTTGATTTTTGGTTTTGTTTTCCTTGCCTTTGAAGACAAGTAAGATGACTAGTAAGATGTTGCTGCGGCTGAGATCAAAGAGGTTGCTGCGTGTTTTCTCCTCTAGGATTTTGATGGTTTCCTATCTTACATTTAGGTCTTTCATCCATTTTGAGTTAATTTTTGTGTATGGTGTAATAAAGTGGTCCAGTTTAATTCTTCTGCATGTCATTGTCCAGTTTTCCCAAGACCATTTGTTGAAAAGACTGTCTTTTGTCCACTGGATATTCTTTCCTGCTTTGATAAAGTTGGCTGTACATTTGTGGGTCCATTTCCAGTTCTCTATTCTGTTCCTTTGATCTATATGTTTGTTTTTGTGCCAGTACCATACTGTCTTGATGATTACAGCTTATGGTTTACCTCTAGAATTGTGATGCCTCCAGCTTTAATTTTCTTTCTCAACATTTCTTTGGCTATTCAGGATCCTTTCTGGTTCCATACGAATTGTAGAATTTTTTATTCCAGCTGTGAAGAATGCTGGTGTTATTTCAACAGGGATTGCATTAATTGTGTAGATTGCTTTGAGTAGTATAGATATTTTAACAATATTTGTTATTCCAATTCCTGAGCATAGAATGTGTTTCCATTTCCTTATTTCTTCTTCAACCCTTTCATAAGACTTCCATAGTATTCAGCATACAGATCCTTTACCTCTTCGTTTGGTTTATTTCTAGGTATCTTATGGCTTTTGCTGCAATTATAAATGGGATCAATTCCTTGATTTCACTTTCTGCTGCTTCATTATTGGTGTGTAGAAATGCAATGGATTTCTGTATGTGGATTTATACCCTGCGACTTTGTTGAATTCATATGTCAGTTCTAGCAGTTCTTTTGGAGTCTTTTGGGTTTTCCATGTAAAATAACCTGCCATCTGTGAAGAGTGAAAGTTTGACTTCTTCCTTGCCAATTTGGATGCCTTTTATTTCATTTTGTTGTCTGATTGCTGAGAGTAGGATTTCCAGTACTGTCTTAAACAAAAATGGTGGGAGTGTACACCCCTATCGTGTTCTTGACCCTTAAGGGATAAGCTCCCAGTTTTTCCCCATTATTGATATTAGCTGCAGATCTATAATCCACCTTTAAATACATATAAAATTAGCTGAAGAAATATTAGCAAATGAAATCTACCTTGAATACCAAGAACTGGAAATTAATCATTTCATGATTTAAAAATGTTTTATGTAGGATTTACCTGAACCCTTTACTCTAATGTCTAGAAAATTGCCTCCTGGAAATATCAAAAAACAACTATTCCACTTCCTGTGACTGTGTAATCAATCAAATTGAAACACACTCTAAAACAGTCACAGGAATAAAAATAACTTTAAAATTACCAATTGCTTGCTTTAGTTAAGAGATAAAAGCCAAATAAGTCATAAGTTCTTCAAATAGGCTATATAATTGACTTCAATAGACTGCTTCTTATTGAGAATATTATAGCATCCAATGAAATAGCATGAATGACTTAAATAGGCAAAACCATTTTCCTCTGAGATCATTACTCATGTGCTTAGTCTCCATGGTCACTTTAGGATAAATATATGGATGGCACCTGTGAAGCAAATAAAATTTTACCATTTTACCCAAAATTATATATGTATAGACAACTATACAATTAATGTTGCTTAATTTATGCAGTCAGGTTAGCTTTCATGTACCCTGTTGGTACTACTACCTGACCAACTGAATTCTTTACACAGCTTTTGCTTTTTGTGGTCCCTATTCTGGAGCTCAGCTCATAGAAGTCACTTGTTATTCATTTTGTTCAGATTTCTACAAGATCCATTTTTTGAAATCTTTATTGATGTGGGCATATTTATAAAATAGATCTTTAGAACGGGATATATGACAGACACAAGAATTCAAGATTCTATCACCCTGACATGCTTACCCAGCCAGCCCCATGGCTGACCATGATAACCAGTGTTATTGTTACTGGAGTATTATGATTCCCTAATAGGAATGTCAGCAGTTTTAGGACAAAATGTTTACTGATGTTAGAATTCCCAATGACCCTTGAGGATGAGAGGCAGAATTATTCCCAATACTTTCTTTCAAGTCATATGTTAAGGAGAAGGAATAAATTCATATATATATAAAACACCTAGTTTTGGGTCTACACCTACCTGTCGTGAAAAAGTATAAATGTGGAAAGATGAATGTCATATATAACCATTTGACAAAGTTACATTAGGCAGGAGTACTCGCTATGTACCTTTCTGGAAAAAATATACTACCTTATTATTCCTCTAGGATACTTCTGGTTATTCAAAGTAGAAGAAAGAGTAAAATCTGAAAAATAAAGGAGACTGAAGCTTTACATATCCCCAAAATTATTAATGCTAATAATAGTTTGTATTAACCAACTATACACTAACTGAGTTAAATTTTGTATTACTTAAAAAATAATAAGACAACAGAGACACAGAAATTTGCTACAAGTTTGTTGTTAACATCAGGAGCATATAGTTTTTTCCCTTCCCACATAAGGGACCACTTCACAATCAGCATTTCGTTGGTGCAGTGATGAGATTCCATGGAATTCAGATACTACACTCTATCTACAAACGACATAGAAAATTAGAGAAGCTGCAAAACAAAATTTTCCTAATGGAATATTTAGTTATAAAAATTTATAAGAATTCATAATGGAAATTCATTGGAACATCTGATGACAACAAATATTATGCTCACAATTTTGATCACAATACAGAAATAATTTTTTCTAAGATATTTGTCTCAAAATTTTCCCAGTACACTCACTGAGAGATGATTTATTATAACTAGTATGTTTCTCTACACATATTAGAAACCCATTGATGATATATGAAAGTGGCTAATGAAATTCATATAAGAATATAATAATTTAAAATATAACTGTCTCGCATATAAAAATGTTTAATCTACCACATAGTTGAAGCTATCACTCAAAAGTATATGAAATTTCTTGCTTAGAATATAGAAAAACAAAGAAAACAATGTGTAAACAACTCTTACAATCCTAGTATTTGGGTTGACAAGCAAATTAAAATATACTGTGAAGATTCAACATAGAGTATCTACTCTTGAAACACACATTGTTCTAATTAATAGAAAATGATAAGTAAAATTTCATATCTTCTAATTTGACAATCTAATCTCACTGAAGACACTTATCATCACTCAGAATTTTCCAGCAGCTCAAATATGTGAATAGCTCAAGAGTAGTCATAAACATTGCTCATGGGACTCATCATTCATGTGAGGGTCTACTTATGACAGATGTGTAGGCAGTGGAATCAAGTACACAAAAAGTAGTTATATCATCCCACAATTGGCTATATAGACCTTTCTACAACTCATTTCCTCTAGAATATGCTAGCATGTTTGTTTTCTAATACCATTATATTTTTTTAAATAACATTTGCTGATCAGACTGAATTCCCTTCCACATATTTACTCAGCAAGGTTCATGGACCAGACCTCAGCTCATAAAAGTAATTTTTGTTTCTCACTTTTTCATATTCCAACAAAATCCATTTGTGGAGTCATCATTTATCCAGCAACTTTTATAAAAGGGACCATTATAATGAGATACATGGCAGACGCTGAGCATTCAGGATTCTGTTATACTAGGAGACATTGAACAACACTAAATTAATCATGGAGACCAGAATCACTGGTGGCCACATTGCTGAGTAGAATAGCCAGAGGCTTATTGTCCCTGGAGTGTTACAAAACCCTGAGAGGAATGTCAGTATTTTCAGGACAAAATGGTTATTAGTGTGAGAATTCCCACTGGCCCTTGAGGATATTTTGGCAGAACTATGCCTGAAGAGTTTCTTCATGTCACATCTCATGGGATAAATGCTTTCATATGAAACTCATCTCTGTCTACTTTGAACTATGTAGTAATAAAGTAAATATATATATATATATATATATATACAAATGAGAATAATTTCCCTTTGTCAACCATACAAAAGATGGTAAGATTCACTGTGTACCTAAATTTAAATTTAACTTAAGTTAATATGCTTGGATAGTTTTAAATATTATATTAAGAAGAAAAGAGCAAAAATTGTGGAAATATAAAAAGCAGACAGCATGAATGACTCACTAGATTATTAATGTCTCACAGTATAAATAGAATGAGAAAATAAAAAGATACAAATAAAAGATTAAAACAAGGATTTAGTTGTCTGACAAGCATTTAAAATAAGTGATGATAAACATGTTCACATTGTATGTTCACTAAAAATATGTGGAACAGAATAAAATTAAGCCAATGTCACATAAGAAATAAGAATTGTAAAAAAAAAACAGAGAGAGAGAAACCTTACAAATGAAAATTATATAAACATCTCATAGGATAGGCTCATTATTAGTCTTGACATAAGAGGACAACATTAAGTGAACTTAGTATGAATCAATAGATTTTATCCAATCTTGAAAAAAAAAAAAAGAAAATAACCTAAAAACACTTATAAAATCACAGAGCAGAAGATGGCGGTGTAGTAGGGGGACCCAGGACTAGTCTCATCACTTGAACACAGCTAGATCAACATCAAATCGTATTGGACACCTAAGAAATCTATATGAGGATTAAGAGAACATTCTGCGTAATTTCAGGGAGAGAATATGGCAGGTACATGGTGCAGAAAAGGGAATTGAGGAAGAAAAAATGTGTGGTGCTGCAGAGGGGTAGGAGCCATTTTTGCAGAGAAGAGAAGGAAACAGGGTGACAGAGAGCAGTGCATTGGGTTTGTACAAGAAAAGCACTTTCTCAAAACCACTGATGGGAGAGTTGTGAGAAACTTACTTTTGCAAGTTTTTACAAATAGTGGAACTCAAATTCTAAGTTCTTGGAAGTCTGTACCATTTGCTAGATTATATCTGGGCTTGTGGTGGTACTCCTGGCTTCCCCCAGGAGTAGATATCAAACAGTATGGTGTGCAGATCCCCTTGGTTGAACTGGGAGAGAAAGTTACCCTTCCTGGAGTGCATTTGAAAGAGGGTATAATGCCTCTCTAAAGACAAAAAAAAACTTGGCTGGTGCCTTTAAGTGACTATTCAACCACAGGAGACACAGGTGTGGGCAGAGGGAAGCTAAAGTGGCTGCAGCTTTTAACTGTGTTTTACCATAAGCTCCAGATACCTTTGTGGCCATGCAACTGTTTTTCTGAGACAGAACAATGCCAAGCACAATGCTACAGGGCTCTCCTCTGGAGGAGGAGAGTAGGTCCATGCCTTGCTGTGTCCGTCAAGATCAGAGTGTTGAACTCTACCACTGCAAGCAAGAATTATCTCTGCAGAGGACTGACCAGTGGGAAAGAACAGCAAAAACAAAGGCAGAGTGCATACAGCATACACCAGAAACACTTCCTGAATTGCCCGGCACTGCACAGAGTATGAGTCACTTTTAATACAGCAGTAGTCTCTGCTGCAGGAAACATAACAAGTATTAAAAACATGCAGAAAACAGAAATTTATCCAAAATGATAAGACAGAGAAATTTTCCCCCAAAAGAAAGTTCAAGAAAAAGCACAGCCAGGGACTTGCTCAAAATAGATATAAGCAATATATCTGAAAATAATTCATTTTATTTATTTAAAAAATAATGTTTATTTTTGAGAGTAGGGGAGGGACATAGAGAGAGATAGGAAGACATAGACTCTGAAGTAGGCTCCAGGCTCTGAGCTGTCAGCACGGAGCCCGATGTGGGGCTCAAATCTATGAACTGCAAGATCATGACCTGAGCTGAAGTCAGACACTTAAACAACTGGGCCAACAAGGTGCCCTATATATAAACAATAATTTAAAACAACAGTCATAAAACTACTAGCTTGGCATGAACAAAAGCATAGAGGGCACCAGAGAATCACTTGCTGCAGATATCAAAGATTTAAGAAGTAGTCAGGAAGAAAAAAAATTGCTAAAACTGAGCTGCAAAACCTACTGAATAAAGTGACAATGAGGATTGAAGGAGCCAAAGGTAGAATAGGTGATATGGAAGATAAAATTATGGAAAATAATGAAGCTGGAAAAAGAGGGAATGGAAATTATTAGATCACAAAGAGATAATTAGAGAAGTAGGTGATTCCATGAAATGAAACAATATCCATATCATAGGATTCCCACAAGGAGAAGAGTGGGAAAAAGGGGCAAAACTTTCACTGAACAAATTATAGCTGAGAATGTCCCTAATCTAAGGAATGACACAGACATTCAAGTCCAAGAGTCACAGAGAAGCAGATCAACACCATGATATATCATAGAGAAACTTGAAATATATGAAGATAAAGCAAATTCTGAGAGTAGCTAGAGACAAAAGGGTATCCTAACAGACGTATCCACTGAAACATGGCAGGCCAGAAGGGAGTGACAGGAAATATTCAATGTACTGAATAGGAAAACTATGCAGCCAAGTATTCTTCACCTAGCAAGTCTGTCATTAAGAATAGGAAAGATAAAGACTTTCCCAGACAAATAAAAACTAAAGGACTTTGTGACCCCTGAACCAGCCTTGCTACACATTTTAAGGGACAATCTCAGTGGAGAAAACAAACAAACAAACAAACAAACAAACAAAGCAACAAAGACAACAAAGGACCAGAGAACACCACCAAAAACAAAAACTTTATGGGAAACACAATGGCACGAACTTCATCTTTCGAAATTCATTCTGGATTTAAATGGAATAAATTCTCCAATCAAAAGATACAGGGTTTTAGAAAGGATACAAAAACAAGATCCATCTATACGCTAACTGCATGAGACTAATTTTAGACTTGAAGACACCTACATATTGAAAGTGAGGGGACAGAGAACCATCTATCATACTAATGGATGTCCAAAGAAAGCCATAGTAGCCATACTTATACCAGACAAACTAGACTTTAAAATAAAGACTGTAACAAGAGATGAACAAGGACATTATACCATAATTAAGGGGTCTATCAATCAAAATCTCACATTTGTAAATATTTATGCCCCCTACATGCTTTCACCCAAATAAAGTCCAATTGAATCACCACTGACGACAGCCCTGTAATGTAAATCCCACATCCATGTAACCACCAAGATGACCAACTCCATCAAGAACCTCTTTCAGAAAATGTGCAGGCTTCCAAAATACCCTCTGTGGGAAAAAAAAAAAAACCCAGAACATTTGCCCACCCAAAAGTCAGTGTAAAACTGGACTGAAACTAGGGAGCATTCCACACAGGGAATTGACATGGCCACAGCCAGCAGGCTTAGGAGCCCCAACCTGGAATGAAACATACAAATCCCTGGCTGCCAGGTCCACAGAAGCCTGATCATGAATACACTGAAGGTCCCATCAGCACTCTCCTCAAAAGGGACACCCATATTGGGGGCAGGATCTTTCAGCTAGGATAGCCACCAACACTTTGGCCTTTGTAGGGATCCAGACTTTGGCATGGAATGTGGGCCCTGTCCTGCCAACAAGTAACATCAGCATGGCTACACAGTGCTCAAGGTCTGTGGCCCTGCAGGCGAGGAGGCACAATTTTAGGAGAACACATTTCCTTCACAATGAGAGGTGGACCTTCTCCAAGCTGCTGGTGTGGATGGGGAACTGTGCCTCTTGGGAGAGCACTCAGGTACCCACACTGCTGGTAGGCTCCCCACGGAGAAGTCTCCATGACATCAACCCATGATCCAATGGACTTTCCCAGAGTAACACTTTCACCTCACCAGAACTCAGCATGAAGAGATAAGATCTCCAGTTAAAGTTACTGAGACATGGAACAAACCCAGACGTGTGTACATTTTTGTTAGCCAAACTTTCAGGCATGAAGAACAGCACCACTGACCATGATTCCTCAGGAACACAGACACCAGGACAAAACACAGGTCAGGGACCTCTGCAACATACACATGCAAAATGAAGACATCCTGGTAGCCATGCTTTAGCAGACTCACGGAGGGCTGGATGACTTCTGGAAAACCACAATAGTCCAGTTAAAACAAGGAGACACTAGAGTCAGGCAGGCCGATGGAATGGCCCTGTAATGAGCCTCTCAGGTCATGGCCATTGCTGTCCAGGCAGACAGACAGCGCATCATATTGACTTTAGCCAAAGGCCTACCTGACAGTCCATTTTGGCACATTGTGTGTAGACACGAAATATTCAGGAGATGTCAAGTGTAGTAGCCCCATTGATTACTGGCTAAAAACCACCAAGCCTGAAGGCCAATCCACATACAGCATATAGACAAAGGACACAGCCAAGGAAATGCCAATATACCGACCTGGGGACCAGACACAAGCAAGACAAGTTTCCACTATTGGCTCTTACACACACACAACAGGATAAATGCAACATATACGATCCTAGAGCACATAGGTAAGAGAATGCAGCCCGGAGGGTCAGTGACAAATAAAGGTTGTAATAACCAAGGAATCAGGCAACAGATGACTAACTGAATAGTGCTTGAGAAAGATCAATCATTGAATTCAGCACACTGGGGCCACCAGGCAAGGAGAAGAGGGCCGGAGCTGTGCTGACCCACGCCACTGAGCCAAAGGGACTGTCAGGCCACAATAAGAGCAGAATCCCGCACACCCATCAGGTGACGTGTCCCAGTGGCCCCTTGGACAGACCTGTGCAATCCTAAGACAATAGCAGAAGATGAAACAAACGAAGGCTTACCAACCTACGGGGGGATGTGAGACCCCTACCAACTACCATTGGTCAGAGACTCCCTCTCTCAGAGCCACTCTGGCCAAGCACTACACACCGGCCTCTACACCACCTCCGTCTTTGGCTCAGCTTGCAACCAAACCATCATGGACCGAGGAAGCCAGTAACCCGTAATAGCATCATTGTAAGGAATGGACCCTCATTGGCAAAGATCAAACGAGCCCGCCCACAATAAGGCTGGCAGCCGTAGAACACATGCCACTGGGCAGAAGCCAAGGCAGAGCGGTCAGAGGCGGCCACGCCACACCAGGTGACCATTCCTGTCTGCACTGCCCAAGCGCGCCATGCGGCCTAGACCTACCCCAACAGCCACCCTTGCCAAACCAGACAAAACCGAGAGCGCCGCCATGCCCCGGGTGTCGGCGAGCCCACAGCCAAGTAAGCCTTCAGTGCCTCCAACCCCCCACAGGGGAATGACACACCCCTCTACTGCCTAGTCGATGTGAGTGTGTCTGTGCCTTCAAATCAGAGTCCCTCCTGCCCCCTCGAAAAACAAACTCCCAGATCAGGGCAGGATGCTCCAGCAAGCAGCAGCCAACAACGCTTGGCCTTTGTAAGGTTCCAGTCCATTACATGCAGCGAGGCTTCTTACTATGGTTAAGACACACCAGGGTGGTCCTGAGTGAGAGCACAAGGGTGCCAGCCTTGCTCGCAGGCGAGAGGCACCCTGATAGAAGAACATGTCTGCTTCACCGGGGTGGGGGAAGGCCCTCTGCAATGGTTAACATGAGGTCGTGGCACTGCACCTGGCCTCGGAGCTCTACAGCCCCTGACCGACCACCAGGAGACCACAGAGGCATCTGTGCCCGAGGCCAAGAATCACAGCCGGATTCATACGGTTGCTTCACCAGCTCGAAGCCCATGCCCGAGGAGACAAGGTCTCCAAGGCAGGACCGAACGTTGATAATTCATGGCCTAGGGCACGAAGCACACCACCATGATTGCCCGCCTCCAGAACTTAGGGGGTGGGACAGCACAGAACAGGGGAATGGCTGTGCCACACCCATGAATCCAGAGCCACCCTGGTAGCCATGTTTTCCCATCCCTGGGAGAAGGACCTAAGCGTCCCCGGAACCCTCGCCTGCCCTGGGAATGCCACGAGACACTAGAGCAGAGACGGCATTTGACATCACCCAGGGTGCTTTCCTCTCCCGACCTCGCCACTTCTCTCCAGGCCTTCCACCAACACCGCATCCTGACATCGACCCTGGGCCCTAACCACAGGTACAGCTGACCATCTTATGTGTCGCCTGGCAGGCATTGCCAAGATGCAAAGGTCCGCAGAGCGGGCCTCAGGCGATGGGACACGCCACGTCCGACAGGGAACCAAAGGGCCCGGCCAGGGATCACCTCTGCTTTGGGCTGGGGCTGACCAGTGGGCCAGGCAAACGAGCCACATCTGACCATTCAACACACACTGCCAGGAGCTCGGCCTCCAGTGCCCACATGGCCCACCAAAGGCCGTGCCATCGACGCCACGAGGCGCTGCCCATGTCACGCAACGGGCTATCCTAGACCTTGGCAACCGACTTCC
>CM053560.1:115750905-115798461 GCA_028646485.1 Cryptoprocta ferox
TGTGTTGGGCTCGGGGGCTCCTTTCCCCTTTACCACCGGGACCCGCCCGTCCCCTAATTTCCCAGATCACAGTCACTCACTCAGGCATCTTTGAGGTTGTCTTCTTTCTGGCGTCTGTTTCTTCTTTCCCCCACTTGCAAATCCAAGTTTTATCCCTTCAGTCCTTCTCAGTTCAATCCATACGGGCGTGCACGGATTATAGAACTCCCTGCTTCTCCGCCACCTTGCCCGCTCTCCTCTGTTGGTAGATTTTTGATAACTGGTTCAATTTCTTGCTTGTATCGGCCTGTTCAAATTGTCTATTTCTTCATGTTTCATATTTGGTCATTTGTGAGTTTCTAGGAATTTGTCCATTTCTTTCAGATTGCCCAGATTGTTGGCATTTAATTTTTCATAGTACTCTCTTATTATTGTTTCTATTTCTGTAGTGTTTGTTGTGATCTTTCCTTTTCATTTATGATTATATCTATTTGGGTCCTTTCTCTTTTCTTTTTGGGTCCTTTCTCTTTTCTTTTTGACTAGAAAGTTATTGATTTTGTTTATTCTTTCAAAGAACCAGCTCTTACTTTCTACTCCTTTTTGTTTGTATCTGTATCATTTATTTCTGCTCTAATCTTTCTTATTTCCCTTCTCCTGTTGGATTTAGGTTTTATTTGCTGGTCCTTTTCTACCTCCTTTAGGTATAAAGTTAGGTTGTGTATTTTGGACCTTTCTTACTTCTTGATATAGGCCAGTATTGCAATATACTTCCTCTTAAAACTGCCTTTGCTACATACCCAAATGTTTGGATTTTTGTGTTTACGTTTTCATTTGCTTCCATGTATTTTTTAATTTCTTTAACTTCCTGGTTAACCCATTCATTTTTTGGTAGGATTTTCTTTATCCATGTATTTGAGGGCTTTCTAAATTCTTTTCTTGTGGTTGACTTCAAGTTTCATAATGTTGTGATCTAAAAATATGCATGGTATGATATTGATCTTTTTGCACCTTTGGAGGGCTGAGTTGTGATCCAGTATGGGATCTCTTTTGGAGAATATTCCATGTGTACTTGAGAAGAATGTATATTCTGCTGCTTTAGGGTGAAATTCTCTAAATGTATCTCTTAAGTCATTCTGGTCCAGTGTTTCATTCAAAGAGATTGTTTCCTTCTTATTTTCTGCTTAGATGATCTGCCGTTGATGTAAGTGGGGTGTTAAAGTCATCTACTATTATTGTTTTATTATCAATGAGTTTCTTATGTTTTTTCTAAATTTATTTATATATTTGCCTTTCCAAGTCGGGAGCATAAGTGTTTACAATTATTAGATCTTCTTTATGGATACACCCCTTAGTTATTATATAATGCCCTTGTTCATCTCTTCTTAAAATCTCTGTTTTAAAGTCTAGTTTGTCTGATGTAAGAATGGCTACTCTGGCTTTCTTTTGACATCCATTAGGATGGTTCCTCATCCCCTCACTTTCAATCTGCAGGTGTGTTGAGGTAAAAAATGAGTTTCTTGTAGGCCACATATAGATGGATCTTGCTTTTTTTCCCATTCATAAACCCCATGTGTTTTGGTAGGAGCATTTAGTCCATTTACATTCAGAGCACATATCGAAATATATGAGTTTAGTGCCATTGTGTTGCCTGTATAGTTGGTGTTTCTGGTAATGTTAATGTTCTCTGGTATGGTCTTTGTTGATATTTTTGGTTTGTTTTATTTTTTCTGCACTCAAGGAGTACCCCTTAAAATTTCTTGCAAGGCTAGGTTAGTGTTCACAAACTACTCTAGTTTTTGTTTGTCTGGTAAACTCTTAATTTCTCCTTCTATTCTAAATTACAGCCTTGCTGGATAAAGAATTCTTAGCTGTATATTTTCCCATTCAGCATGTTGAATATATGCTGTGACTCCTTTCTGGCCTGCCATGTTTCTGTGGACAGATCTGCTGCCAACCTGATCTGTCTTCCCTTGTAGGTTAAAGACATTTTCCCATTGTTGCTCTCACAATTTTTTTTAATTTATTGTTTTTAGTTTACATTCAAGTTAGTTAGCATATACCACAACGACTTCAGGAGTAGTTGCTCTCATAATTCTTTCTTTGTCTGTGTATTTTGTGAATTGGACTACAATATGCCTTGGTGATGGTCAGCTGTTGTTGAATTTAATGGGGGCTCTCTGTGCCTCTTGGATTTTATCTGTGTTCTTCCCCAGATTTGGGAAGTTTTCAGCTATACTTTGCTCACATAAACCTTCTACCACTTTTTCTCTCTCTTCATCTTCTGGGACTCTATGATACAAATGTTATTCTTTAATAAGTTGTGGAGTTCTCAAGGTCTTGTATTATGATCTTTTGCCTTTGTTTCCCTTTTAAGTTTCATTATTTTCCATAAATTTATTTTCTATATAACTGATTTCCTGCTCTACTTCATCAATCCTTCTGTTATGACATCCATTTGAGAGTGTATCACATTTATAGCATTTTTAATTTCAACCTGAATAGATCTTAGTTCTTGAACTTCTGCACAAAGAGATTCTCTGGTGTCTTCTATGCTTTTTTTCACCCCAACTAGTATTATTATATTTGTGGCTTTAAATTCAAGTTTAGAAATCTTATTTATATGTCTGTTGATTAGATCCCTGGTCATGAGTTCTTTTGCCTGTTCTTTCTTCTGGGATGAGTTTCTCCACCTGGTCATTTTGTCTGGAAAAGAAAAGAGCAAAGAAGAAAAAGTAAAAAAAAAAACAAAAAAAAAAACACAAACGAAACAAAACAAAACTACATCCTGGCTGTGTTTTGGTCTGCTTGCTAAAAGAATCTAGATCCAAATATAAATAAAATAAAATAAAATAAAATAAAATAAAATAAAATAAAATAAAATAAATAATTACAAGCAATAAAATAAAAACTTATAATAGTAGAAAGTAAAAAAAATATATAAAAAATAAGAAAATAAGTGAAAAAATAATAGTAAAAAAATAAAGAATAAAAGTAGAATGGAAGTTACATCCTATTTTCCCTGAAGCTGAAATCTATTATCAGTAGACTTGGTGCAAGCAAATTATTTCTGCTTGTCTTCTGGGGGAGGGACATACCACTGATTTTAAGGCTGACATATCAGTGGAAATGTGCCTCCTGGGTGTGGTGGGGCGCGGCTTGGTTTAAGTGGTTCTGGCCTACACTAGGTGGTGCTCTTTTGCTCCCTGAAGGCTTTCAGCTCTGAAAGGGCAGAATGAATATGGCTTTGCCCTGCTCTCTATCACTGGAGCTGAAAGTTAGCATCTTCCACAGTTAGGAATCCTCACAGAAGAGCAATTAATCACCCCTCTTGTGTCCCCAGCTTCCATCAGAAACCCATGTTCACCTCGTCTGTGTCCAAGTTTTTTTATCTTAGGAGAATGGGTTTCAAAACTCCAAATTTTAGGGATTCCCAGTTTAGCCCCGCCCTGTTACTCTTGGGGAGGGTCTTGCCATGCTTTTGCCTGCCCAAGTGAAAACAGTGGTGGGACTTCATAACTGTTCACAGTTTATGTCAAAACAAAGAAGAAAGCTGCCACCCTTGCTTGCTGCCCTCAGCCAGAGCAAGTCCCCTCTCTTATCCCTGGAAACAGCACAGCATGTTGGCATGACCCATCTTTGCTTGTGACCCAAAGGATCCTCAGACCATGTTGTCACTCCTGGTATACTACTTCACTTTACCACTTGGGCACTTTCATGCCTGGCACTTCCCACTAATACAGACATGCAGAAGCAAAGTAGTATAGTGCTCTGCTGCTTTTACTACTTTCCCTTTGTAAGAAGGCTCCCTCCACATAGCTGTATCCAGAACAACATGTTCTCTGGTAAACTCTCTACATCTTCTATCTTCCAAATGGTGGTCCCTTTCCTATATGTAGTCTCAGAGTTTTTGTTCATTTAGACCTATGATTGATTTCTTTGGTGTTCAGAATGATTTGATAATTATTTAGTTGTGTTCAAGGAATGAGGCATTTTGGGGCGTCTGGGTGGCTCAGTCGGTTGAGCTTCCGGCTTTGGCTCAGGTCATGATCTAACGTTTTGTGGGTTCGAGCCCCGCGTCGGGCTCTGTGCTGCCAGCTCAGAGCCTGGAGCCTGCTTCGGATTCTGTATCTCCCTCTCTCTGATCCTCCCTGCCCACACTGTCTCTCACTCTCTCAAAAATGAATTAAAAAAAAAACTTAAAACAAAAAAGGAATGAGGGACGCTTAGGTTCTCCGTACTCCTCCACCTTCTTAACACCCTAGTTTATTTTTCTTCCAAGTTTTTTGTATTTATTCATTTATTTATTTTCAAGTTTTTATTTAAATTCTAGTTAGTTAACATATTGTGTAGTACAGTTTCAAGAGTATATTTCAGTGATTCATCACTTACATGTAACACCCAGTGCTCATCACAAGTACACTCCTTAATAGCCATCAACCATTTAGCCAAGCTCCCAACCACATCCCTCCATCAGCCCTCAGTTTGTTCTCTATAGTTAAGAATCTTATGGTTTGCCTCCCACTCTCTCCTCCACCTTTCCCTATATTCATCTGTTTTCTTTCTTAAATTCCACATATGAGTGAAATCATATGATGTTTGTCTTTCTCTGATTTATTTCACTTAGCTTAATACACTCTAGCTACTTCTATGTTGTTGCAAATGGAAAGATTTTATCACTCTTTTGTCCTTTGTTCTCATCATATTTTATATCTACATATGCTAGAAAATCTATATATTAAAATTTTCCTTTCTGCAATCAGTATTTTAAGTAAATTGAGAAGATATTTGTAATTACTTATATGATTGTCATTTCCACCTTTTCTTCTTTTCTGTTTCCATCTTTCGCCCTTTTTCTTAAGCCTGAAGAACTTCTTTTAGTATTCTTGCAGTGGAGGTGTATTAACAACAAATTTTCTCACCTTCCATTTGTTTGAAAATATATTTTATTATCATTTTTTCTGAATGTACAATTATAGTTGGACATTTTTTTCTTGTTTTAGCACCTTAAGCATGACATTTTATTTCTTTATGTCCTCCAATGTTTTTGAGAATTCATCCATCCTTGAATCATTATTTATATTTATTTATTGTATCTGTGTTCTTCTGTCTACTTAAAGGCTTTTCTTTATATTTTTCTTTAAGTGCGTTTTTTTTTTTGTATTTATCTTGTTTGGTGTTCACCAAACTTCTTGATTGTAGACTAATGTTACTCATGAAATTTGAGATACTTGCTGCCCTTTTTCCCCCAGTATTTTTTCTCCTCCCCAGTCCCTTCTTCTCGTTGTGTACCACAATTATGTCTATGTTAGAGTACTATTTTATTTTTGCACAGATTAGTAGTGCTGTGTTCATTTTTTAAAAATATTTTTTGTAAAATTTCCAATTAAGTTATTTCTATTGATCTAGCCTCTGGTTCACTATTCTATGCTTCACTAGAAATAAAAGACTATTTCTTCTCCTTTTTCCAATTTTCCTTAAAATTTTTACTTTTGCAATTGTCTTTTTTAGTTCTAAAATATTAATTTTGATCACTTTTATAATTTCCATTTCTCTGCATATATTCCTATCCATTCATTATGAGAATCTTTTCCTTCAACTATTTTAAATATATTTTAATAAGTTCTTTAAAGTCCTTATCTCTTATTACCACATCTGAGTCATGTTAGATATGTTTCTATTAAAATAAATGTAATTGGAGATTTGGTAAAAGAGAGAGGGGGCAGAAAAATAATTTAAGACATACGTTGGTTAATAAAATATATGTTTGTATCTTTTCTTTCAATATTTGAAAGCTATATTATTATTATCATTAAAACCTAAGATTATAATACTAGATTGTTGGTTTTGTAACATATGTAAATACAGTTTGTATCACAATAGTACAGAGGATAGACTAAGGATGAATGTAACTACAGGAGTGCATGTTTCTTATATTTTACATAAAGCTGTACTACATAAGTCTATGTGGACTCTGATAACTTAAATATGCATACTATACCCATAAACAAATACTATATAGCTAAAAAGCCAATGGCAAGATTAAAATACAAGGATAAAAATATTTTATTAACCAAAAATAAATCAGAAAAAAATGAAGGAAAAAATAAATATACAAGAATCTATAGAAAACAAATAGCAACATGGTGGCCCTAAAGCAAACCATAGTGAATTACTTTAAGTATACTCTTGTTTGTAATTTCCTTGATTGATCAAATACTGAGTCATGTTTTAAACTTTCTTTGTAGTTTTCCTTAAATATCATGGATTTTGTGCAATTTTTGCTCTATAAAATTTGATGCTATGATATTTATCCTTAGTGGGGTCAGTAATTTTTGTGTGTGTGTATTATACCTTTTTGTCCAGCTTCATTTTATAATTATAATCATTACATAAACCACAGTAGCCCTGAGGACTGCTGGAGAGACATTTTAAAATATGAGAATTTTATACAACCTTTGTTACATTATACTGCCATTCAAAATCTTTAATAAGGGTTGCCTGGGTGACTCAGTCAGTTTAGTGACCAACTCTTGGTTTCAGCTCAGGTCATGAACCCATGGTCCATGAGATGGAGTCCCACATCATGCTCTGTGCTGGCAGTGAATATTATCCTTGGGATTCTCCTCCTCTCTCTGTCCCTCCCCTGCTTGCACTTTCTCTGTCTCTCTAAAAATAAATAAATAAACTTAAAAAATAAGTTATCAAATCGTTAATCAAATTTCATCAAAGTTTACCAGACACATTACATGCTGTGATTAGCTTTCTATAAACAACTTTGAATTCTGTGCACAAATCAGTGTCAATGGAATTTAAAAAAATAAAACTATATATTAGGCAAAGAACTTTATTAACCTTGATTTAAGCTTTATTCCTAGGCTTCTTCAGCTTAATTACCCGTGAAAAATGGGATGTGTATAAGCAAAAACTGCCAGGAGCTGCAGTGCCCAAGGGGTTTGGACTTAAATATATTACAGATCTAAGTTTTATCAGATTCATTAACAAAATTTTAAAAAGAAATCATAATATAAAATAGCAGCTCCTGGTAATTTTTCAAGTGTTATCTTCTTCAGACGATGACTCGATTTAGTTTGTTTCATTCTTGGAAGCTTTATCTAAATTCTCTACAAAATCTAGAACTTCATCATCAACATATTCTTTGGTAGAAAGTGTTGCTTTTCCATCCATAGATTTTTTTATGTTTTTTATATTTATCCATTTTTTCTTTTATAGTTTATTGTCATGTTAGTTTCCATATAACACCCAGTGCTCATCCCCACAAGTGCTCTCCTCCATGCCCATTGCCCCCTTCCCCTTTCCTTCTCCCCAACTATTTTCCTTTTCCCCTCCCCCATGGTCCTCTGTTAAGTTTCCCCTGTTACACTTATGAGTGAAAACATATGGTATCAGTCCTTCTCTGCCTGACTTATTTCACTTAGCATGACACCCTCAAGTCCCACCCACATTGCTGCAAATGGCCAGATTTCATTCTTTCTCATTGCCATGTAGTATTTCATTGTATACATAAACCACATCTTCTGATGCATTCATCATTTGATGGACATTTATGTTCTTTCCATGATTTGGCTATTGTTGAAGGTTCAGCTATGAACATTGGGGTGCATGTGCCCCTATGCATTAGCACTTCTGTATTCCTTGGGTAAATCCCTGGCAGCGCTCTTGCTGGGTCATAGGGGAGTTCTATTGTTAATTTTTTGAGGAACCTCCACACTGTTTTCCAGAACAGCTGCACCAGTTTACATTCCCACCAACAGTGTATGAGGGTGCCCATTTCTCCACATCCTCGCCAGCATCTATAGTCTCCTGATTTGTTCATTTTAGCCATTCTGACCGTGTGATCCATCCACAGATTTTTTGAGTAGAGCTTCATCTAGTCTTCTTAAATTAGTCAGACTGTGTGCTATCCTCTGTACTATTGTAATACAGACTGTATTTACATATGTTACAAAACCAACAACCTAGTATTATAATCTTAGGTTTTAATAATAATAATATAGCTTTCAAATATTGAAAGAAAAGATACAAACATATATTTTATTAACCAACATATATTTTAAATTATTTTTCTGCCCCCTCTCTCTTTTCCTAAATCTCCAATTACATTTTTTTTAAAAGAAACATATCTAACATGACTCAGATGTGGTAGTAAGAGATAAGGACTTTAAAGAACTCATTAAAATATATTTAAAATAGTTGAAGGAAAAGATTCTCATAATGAATGGATAGGAATATATGCAGAGAAATGGAAATTATAAAAGTGATCAAAATTAATATTCGAGAACTAAAAAAGACAAACGCCAGACTGTGTGCATCAAGTTGACTTAAGATACTATGTAGTATTCTGTCAGCTGCTTTGTCTCAGCATGGCCTATAATGGTGAACGTGTTTGCTGCCAGGGATGCCTGAACTTTAGGGTTGTTAAAGTGGATCACTGTTCTTTAGTATGTGAGCATATTGATTCACCCTAACAAAGGTAAGGAGAGCTGCAGTTTTTTATCATCTGCTGTAGCTGTTCTATGAACCACCTTCATTGGAGGAGCAGTTCCTTTCCCACCAATGCACACTTGTGCTTGTAGTTTGGAAGTTTCTCCTGGTTTATGATAGTTTCTTTCATCTTGGAGTGGAAAAGTAACTGCAGAAGGCACTAGGATTGATAGTCAAAGGGTCTCTAAAAGACTAGCTGAGATTATTTGTACATCTACAGGGATACAAGATGAAAACTGTGGATTATACCTCTTATCAAGAGTAACTACCTTATATTTCTGTTAAAATATCTTTTTAGTCTCAGACTTCTCTTTTTTTAATAAAACATTTTTGTGTTTTTTAATTTAATATGATTTTTAATTTATTTTTTTAATTTTATTTAAAAAATTTTAACGTTTTTTATTATTGAGAGAAAGACACAGAGTGTGAGCTGGGGAGGGTCAGAGAGAGAGGGAGACACAGAATCAGAAGCAGGCTCCAGTCTCTGAGTTGTCAGCACAGAGCCTGACGTGGGGCTCGAACCCACAAACCATGAGATCATGACCTGAGCTGAATCTGGCCGCTTAACCGAATGAGCCACCCAGGCGCCCTAATATGAGTTTTTTTAATAACTTTTATTCTTACTTACGTAACAGGGAGTGGTGCTTTCATTTCCATTTGCCATTTTATAATTATTCTTTTTAACGTGGTTTGTGATAGTTCATTTCACTTTGATTATTTTTATATAACTTATGTTTCCTCAATTCTATTCATTTAGAAAATATGTTGCTTGGGGTGCCTGGGTGGCTCAGTCTGTTAGGCGTCCGCCTTCAGATCAGGTCATGATCTCGGGGTTTGTGGGTTTAGGCCCCACGTTGGGCTCTGTGCTGACAGCTTGGAGCCTGGAGTCTGCTTCAAATTCTGTGTCTAACCTCTATCTCTGCACCTCCCTCACGCTCTCTCTCTCTCTCTCTCAGATATGAATAAACATTGAAACTTTTTTAAAAAAGAAAATATGTTGCTTGTGTGTTTTGTTTAGGTTGCTTACATACCTTTAAATTATATGGTGAAACCATATTTGTTTATTGCTTTTTTATTATTTTATTTTTTAATTTAAATTTTAGTTACTTAAAATACAGTGCAATATTGGTTTAAGAAGTCGAATTCAGTGATTCATCGCTTACATACAACACCAAGTACTCTTTACAACAAATGCCCTTCTTAATACCCATCACACATCTAACTCATCCCCCACCCACAACCCTCCATCAACCCTAGTTTGTTCTCTATCATTAATCGTCACATGTGATTTGTTTCCCTCTCTTCGCTTTTATAACCCCTCCCATATGTTCATCTGTTTTGTTCTTAAATTCCACATACAAGTGAAATCATATCGTATTTGTCTTTCTCTGATTGACTTATTTTGCTTAGCATAATACATTCTACCTCCATCCACATTATTGCAAACGGCAAGATTTCATTCTTTGTGATGGTTGAGGAATATTCCATCACACATCTCTTTGTATAGCACATCTTTCTCATCCATTCATCAGTCGGTGGACATAGCCATAGTTTGGCTATTGTTGACAATTTTGCTATAAACATTGTGGTTCCATGTATCCTTTCACATCTGTATTTTTGTATCCTTTTGGTAAATACCTAACTGTGCAATTGTTGGGTTATACAGTAGTTCTAGTTTTAGTTTTTTTGAGGAAACTCCCTACTATTTTTCAGAGTGACTGCACCTGTTTACTTCCCACCAACAATGCAATAGGGTTCCTCTTTCTCTGCAGCCTGTTTGTTCTGGTGTTGTTAATTTTAGTCAGTCTGACACCTGTAAGGTCATAGCTCATTGTGGTTTTTATTTGTATTTCCCTGATGATGAGTGGTTGAGTATCTTTTCATGTTTCTGTTAGCCATCTGGATGGCTTCTATGGAAAATGTCTCTTCATGTCTTCTGCCCGTTTCTTAACTGAGTTTGGTCTTGGGATGTTGAGTTTGATCAGTTCTTTATAAATTTTGGATACTAACACTTTATCAGATATGCCATTTGCAAATATTCTATTTCCATGACCATTCGACTCTAAGACTTCTTACATTTGGTAGAAAGAAGAGGCTTCTCCACAAAGTTGTATGCTAGTCTCTGAATTTAGAAAGGCAACTAGGTATGGCACTTATTTATTTGTGTCAGCACCATCATGAATAGTTACCATACCCTTAACATCATTATATGTTTTGATAAAAACTTTAAGGCTTCAATCCATGAATATTCAAAATCTATGTTAATGTACTGCTTGGCATTATTTCAAAATAATTACAAGTTTTCCACTGGAAAGGCCATTTAGTTAGACATGGGATATCAGAATATGATAGAACTTCCTCAAATGAACGAAGGGAATGAAGAAAGTAATGTATGTGAGGCACATAAATTATTATCCTGTCCTTTGATTCTTTCCCACTGAATTATGTGACCCCCCACATACCTTCCCATTTTCCACTTCGGTGTTACTCTTCAGGCAGTTGTAGAAATGGGTGTGTAAAATTACCATTTCATTTTCTAATACTTAAAATAAAAGGAAGGAATTTGAGAAGGAAACCACATATCTGATATAGGCTATTAGCCTATTAAAAATGAAAGAGTTTCATACATATAAATGAAAACAGTACCAATTAAAGAAAAATATTGGGTCCTCATCCATTTCTCTAATTGTAATCAGAGTATAGGCTTTAAAATCTTAGTGGCTGGCATATAAATGCAATATTAGCAACTCTCAACTTGAAGAAGTTACTGGTGTTCTGGGTTGGCCACAGGGGAAATGGTATTAATTGCATGTTATATTTATACAATTAAAAGTGTCATTTCTGAATATTTTTTGTCCCTGGTTCCTCTCCTGAAAATTCTGTTAAAGACACACATAGCTGGTGTGAGACCATAAGAAACTCACTTCAACATGTTCCACACTATTCTGGGAAGGATTAACCTTCCTCTACTCTGGTTTGGAAAAAGAATTACATTCATTATTAACAAAATTAAAGGTAAAAATTAAGAAAAAAATTTGGCTCAGTTGGTTAAGGCTCTTAATATCAGTTCAGGTCATCATCTCTTGGTTCATGTATTTGAGCCCTGTGTTGGGATTCCTGCTGAGAGTATGTTTCCTGATTCAGATTCTCTCTCTTCACCTCTCTCCACCACTCCCTTGCTCATGTTCTCTATCTCTCTCTCAAAATAAATACAAAAACCTTTTTTAAAAAATTAGAAAAAATCTTCTAAATAAAACTTCAGGAAAAAGTCAAATCATTATTTTTAGACCTGTTTGTAATTTCACCCAGTTGTCATTTTTATTTAAATTACTGTCAATGTTTTTAGCATCTTTTATAATCTATAAGCTTCCTTTATATTATTTTTTCATATTCTGAGTGCTTCCCACATTTTGTGATCATGATATGTCCTTACTAAATGCAACTTCAATATTTTGGATGATTTATTATTGAATAATTGAAGGAATGGGCAATTGTATATACATAATTATATATAATGTATTATATATTCAGTAATATGTATTATACATACACAAATCAAAATCCGTTTATAAATTCAGGAATGTGCAATTGCAAACAATATTATGTATATGTATATATACATATATATACATATTCCATTCTTTAGTGTTTTAGTGAGTATGCATAAAAGTGTAAAGTTCAAAAGATAGAATAAAAAAGCTTACTTGAGGTGAGTATCAGAGATGCAAATGATACGATATATAGAGTAAAAGGGCATCAACAACTTCATATTGGCTATTAGCACTATTCTAAGCTCCATGGAAGCAGCCAGAGAAAGGGTTGTATTCTTCCTGTGTCTGTACAATACCTGGCAAAGAAGAGATGCTACAGCAATGTTTATTGAATTAATCACACAAAAATATAAATGATTGAATAAATGGGCAAAGTAACTTTTTGCCTACATTCTGTGTGAAGTTTCTTATAGTTATTTCCTTTATGAAAGAAAGAGTTGTATCAGGAGAGAGACCATAGCTAAAATCATGAAGAGACTTAATTTTAAGGCAATAATGGATCTTTTTTTTTAACCAATTATAAGTGAAGAAAGTTAAAAACAAAATACCCTGCATGCTTAAACTGATAGAATTATTTTATTTTTGCTATTGTTTAATTATTAGTAATTTGATTGTTTGTTGTTTGATTTATATTCTATATTGAATAAGCAAATAGATACAGAGGTAAATGTGATAATACTAACTATCCTATCATTGACATTTGTAGTTGTCCTATACCAGCCACATACTTTACCCCTGTCTGTCATCTTTCTAATATACATCTATCATCTACCATCTATCTACCTATCTATCACCTATCTGTCTATTTAACTATCTATCTATCATCTATCTATCTATCCATCTATCTATCTATCTATCTATCTATACACACACACACAGGGCTTAAATTCACTTAATTGAGGAAAAACTTCAATATTTAGAGAACAAGAAAGTTGATCTGGAGCATACTTTGACCTAATGGCACAGAAGCTTACCTCCAACACTTGAAAAAAATCTCCATTATAATAAAAATATTATCTTACCCCCTCATATACTTTACCTACTTTTCCATTTTCCTTTTAATTTCTAATTCTGGTAGGATGTATTAGGCACTAAGTGTTTATATGTAATCTTCAGAAACTCAGAGAACATCCTGCCACATTAAAAAAATGAAACAAAACTAAAACTATAGTACAGTTTTTGTATGTTAATAAATAATCAGGAACAAACTGAAGAAAGTAAGGGAATATACCACTTAATAAAATCATACAGGAAAGGAAAGAACTGGAGTGAAAACAATACAAGAATAATTATCATCATCCTCATCATCATCATTGACACACTTTATAGTACTAAGTCTCTTCTAGAGTCCTTGTGGTTGCTGATTTGTGTAATTCTGCCATACAACCTTTAGCATGAACCTAATATTTCCTTCATTACAAATATGAGAAAAACAAGATAATTACAAAGTAGCATACACATTAGTCTACTTTTTTTACTGGATTCAAAGTCTGTGTTCTCAGACATCACTAAGTGTACCAACATGCAATATGTTTTAATTCCATTCACCCTAAAAATATTTGTGGAGCCTGTAGTATGAGACAAAAATTGTTTTAGGCAGTGGAAAAAGAAGCACTAGCAAAATGGTAAGGCTGTCTGCAATCATGAAAATAAAATGTACTAATATATACAAATGTATACTTTTAAGGAAATGAATACTAGAACGCATTGCCTAGATCCAAAGTCCCATTCACTATGTCTTCCTTGTTGTCTCTGTGGTGAGAGGTGAGATATGGCAACAATTATTAAAATTAAATGAGGTCTGTTGGTGAAAGATTTATTTTAGCCCAGTACCTGGTGCATTGTGTGTTCAATAAATATTACCTGTGACTCTTTGTGGAAATATACATTTAAAAATCATTAATTATGTTATGTATTTCAAATGCTGGCTCCTGAAAAATATCATCAAAACTACTAAGCCCTCTTTTGATAGCAAGAGAGAGTCCACCTTGACAGAGTCCCAGCAATATGTCAAAAAAGGATAAACATTTTGAAGTTTCACTGAAGGTGGGTCTGTCAGTTGGGGGGCGAGGATGGAGGGGCTTGAAGAGAAAAAAACAATACATGATAGAACTAAGTTCAGATATCAATTAAATAAACTCCTGTACACTGTTAAAAAAAAACAATACAGAATACCCCTTGAGTGGTAGGTATTCTACCTACCTACCCATCAGATCTCACATTAAGGCCTAATATTTCCTTCTCTAGAATTAAGTTATATAAGGATCTCTTCTCCTTAAAAGAGAAATTGATGGTCCAAAATAGAACTTTGGTGATGTCAGACACTATGATGAAAGCAGACTATATTTTTAAAGTTTATTTATTTATTTATTTATTTATTTATTTATTTATAGAGGGGAGAGAGAGAGAGAGAGAGAGAGAGAGAGAGAGAGAGAGAGAGAATCCCAAGCAGGCTCCTTGCTGTCAGTGCAGAGCCTAGTGCAGAACCTAATGAGGACTTGATCTCACCACTGTGAGATCATTACCTAAGTCAAAATCAAGAGTCACCCATTTAACCAACTGAACCACCTAGGCAGCCCTGAAGTCAGACTTTAATTTACCAAGGTAACAATCTCCAGTGTAGTAAACAAAACATATGTGCTTGCTTGATCAGCACATATACTAGAGAACAGGACATAGCCCAGAAGACTTTTGTTTTACTAACTCATAACAAGTCTTTCAGAGCTACCCAATGATGTGTTTAAAACTAAAATATTTATATGGATTGACGAAGCTGTAATGTTTCAGCGTTACTCATCAAGAATAGTTTAGTGCCAGAAAATAAATTTTATCTTATCAATATGATTTATAGATCTAAAACAAAAATGCAGTTGATCCTACCTCCATATAAATACTATCTGCTCTCAAGTTCTCATGCAAGTTCTAGTCCTGTGAAAGTTTAGTTACAAAAGCTGACTTCCACCAAAGATCCTCCAGTATTGTTTTGGTAGACACAGGAAACTTATTTTCCAGGTATAATAGGATAGACATTTTTAGATTTCTGGCTATCATGTTGTTTAGTTTACCATGCCATATATTTGTTAAGCCTCAGTTACTGATTTATTTTTAAGGAATTGGAACCAAGAGAAATTGGGTGCCTGACAAAGAAAATATGTACAGACCCAACAGTTATTTGATTGTATGCATTATGCATTAACCAGTTCACACATAAATCATAAATCATTAGACTTATACTAAAAAGTAATTAAAATGAGAAATAAATAAAATATAAATAATAAATGTTTTATAAGTAACATAGTTAAATGTAACCTGAAAATAGATAAGACAATAATAAAATAATGCAGATTAAAACATGTTAATTTATAACAGTGTTCTGTGGGTCTTGAGTGGAAGTTGTCTACATTTCATACAATCATCTACTCGATTGTAAGGTCTTAGGTAGAAGCCATTTTCATCCAAAGACCATCTCCTTCTAATGGGTTTCTAAGATTTTTCAGCTTGAATCCTCAAGCAATGATTTAAGATGATTTTTACCTGTTTGAATGAAGGTCATCAAGCTAACGATCAACCTTATGGAATTTTACTTCTGAACTAGTTTTAACCATGCCTGATTGGTCCTTTCAGAGTTTGAAGGTCGTCTTTGTCTCCTAAGTTTTAAACTAGATCTTTAAAATATAATGTTTGTTTAGGAGAATATTGAGGAAGGTCTATTTGTACCTCTAGGTTTTATAGGAGGCCCTAATCTAAAATCAAGTCAGTAGTTTTCACTACTTTAGCTGCTGTGGCTATTGCCACTGGGTCAAGACAGATATTTTAGTAAGCTGGTCTCTGAGGATTCTAATGAAGTTGTCATAACACCAAGAGCTTTGTCCACATTACTTGTTTACAAATTGGTAGAAAGTTTTATTATAATTACAACCAGATTGATTGCCTAAGTTGCCTGCAGTACATGGCCATGATTACTTAAAATAGTGTTGGGTCTAGAAGCAGAGGTAGTATTCCTAGACTCATAGGTTGTCCTGTTACTAACTCAAAAAGAAAACTTCAATGACTTCAGAAGAAGTTATGTTTATTATGTTAAAGCAAATCTTAAGCTATGGGAGTTTGAGAATCTCTGAGAATGTTGGGAATATGAGCTTAAGATGTCTGTTTATTCTAACTTTCTTGAAGATTGGAGTGGTATGGACAATGGGGTTACTATGTGAGTGGTAGAGCTGTACAGAACTCTCTAGTAATAGACTCAGTAAAATGGTTGTGCCCAGTATTAATAGGGATATTTGGGGAACACAAATCATGTAATACATTTCTACTAGCAAATCTAGAAATCTCCAACAAGGTTTTAATCCACCCCCCAAAGAAGCAATTACAATATATAATCAAAATGCATTGCAGAAGGTATTTATAAATCTGGAAGTGTTCAAAGAGGCCAGAGTATTTAGCTCTTTCCCATGTCTCACCTCTACGGTTTTACAAATAATGACACATGAGAAATACACCACACAGACTTTAGCATTTTTAGTAAATGTTCTCCACCAATGTTGATTGAGTACAACAGCCAACTTGTCCTTGCTATGGAGAATAAGTTTATATTAAATTTTTGCAACTTTCTATTTGAGGTCCTCTGGCACTACTAAGTGCCCATCATGAGAATGTCAGAAAATATTCTCATGTAATTTACCTCTGGTAACTCTTTACTGACTCTGGAACCAATGTCTGGCATTCTATAATAATGCATTTGAACCTCTAAAATATTTAATAATGAGGAATGGATCATAGTGCCTGGAGGGGCATTTTCTTTAATTTCCATGGTATCCCCTTTTGTATGAGTGTTTCCTTTTTACAATAGCCACTCCTTTAGAAACTTTCAGAGAATAAAAATGTTATTTTGCTGACTATTCTTTTTTTAAATTTATTTATTTAAATTCAAGTTACTTAACATACAGTGTAGTATTGGTTTCAGGAGTAGAACCCAGTGACTCATCACTTACATAAACACTTAGTGATCATCCCAAAAAGTGCCCTCCTTAATGCCCATTACCCATTTAGCCCATCTCCTCAATCAGCTCCACTGTAGTAACTTCCAATTTGTTCTCTGTATTTAAGAGTCTCTTATGGTTTGCATCCCTCTCTGTTTTCATATTATTTTTCCTTCCCTTCATCTGTTGTGTTTTTTAAAAATTCTACATAAGTGAAATCACATGATATTTGATTTCTCTTCCTCACTTATTTTACTTAATATAATACACTTTAGTTCCATCCACAATGCTGCAAATGGCAAGATGTCATTTTTTTAACAGTAGTATTTCATTATGTATATATATACACCATTAATTTTATCCATTCATCAGCTGATGGACATTTGGGCTCTTTCCATAATTTGGCTATCGTAGATTTGCTGACTATTCTTCATTGAATCTTCTCCTGAGAGAAAAACAGTGTTTATTTACAAAGCATTCCAAAACCATGGACTACACTCAAAGTATACTTAACATAATTGTGTATAATCATATTCTTTTCTCTAACTGACCAGATTTTTGGAGTGCAATGACTATTGCCATCTGAAAAGATTTTGCTTTGAGTTCAAATATGCGGTTGACTTTCCTGAGTATATAAACAAGTATAGACTACTTTGATCCAAAGAGACACTAACAAAAAAGTAGAACACAAATCTACCACTATAGCATATACTTACTCAAGGAGCCACTGAAAATAAAATAGTATTTTGATGTGATGTAGGTAAACAGGAACTAACTATTCTATGCATGGCTATGAGGTCTGGAACAATGCATGTGCTTAATGGGTTTTTGAAATTGGAGGGTAAAAGTATTATAAGAACTGGTAAAAAGTTTTTGGCTTTTGTTTTTAGTCCTTTTTAGTTCCCAGTTTTAGAAGTTGTTTTGCAAGTTTGGGTAGCCATTTATATGGATGAATCTAAACCCTACTGTTTTTATTCCAAATAACCCTACTTATATTAGTAGAAATATTTGTGCACAAAAATATTATTTCCTTGAGATCTTCAATTTTGGATTGATTTAGATATATAAGTAGTAGTAAATCAATTGCCAATTATCTATGGACTTTTCATGAAGAGGGAAGTTTTCAAAGACTTGAAGCCCAGACCATCCAGAGTGTTTAGTTTGCAATTCCATTTTCACAGTAAACACCTCCCTATCAAGTAAGTAGGTATGGTATTGTGCAGTATAAGAAAATAATGTTATTTAAAGTGTGAGGGTAATTTCTGATAGTCTGGGACATGGGGCACATCTGAAGATTATTGGAGAAACCTACCACCTAAATTATTTGTCATTTACGAGAAAGAAGTGTAATAATGGTAGGGTTTAAAATTAATGTTGTAGCACCTATGTCAATTGGAAAAATTGTAAATTTATTCTCTAATATTTAGAGAAAGTTTTCTTTTGACTTTAAGAATAAAATGGATAACTAAGTACTTAATACTCTCAGTTGAAGCACCTAGATTTTCTATTTTATTTTTTCTTCTAGATTTTTTTATGGTTCATTTATTTTTGAGTCGGAGAGTGACAGAGACTGAGCGTGGGAGATGCAGAGAGAGAGGGAGACATAGAATCTGAAACAGGCTTCAGGCTCTGAGATGTCAACACAGAACCGGATGCGGGGTTCGAACCCATGAACCGTGAGATCATGACTTTAGCCGAAGTCTGACGCTTAACTGACTGAGCCACCCAGACACTCCTCTTCTAAACTTTCAATTAATGCAGGACAAATTGTTTCCCAATGTAATTAATGTTTACAACTGTCTGGGATTGGAGAATGTAGTTTGGTCTCTATGTGATTTGGTTTTTATAATAAAACCCTTTCAATATGTTTAGTGGCATGTCAGATATCTGAGAGTCATAATTTTCCATTCTAGTTTTTATATGCATATTAAATTCTCTATTTATTGCCCAAGTTTATTTATATGCCTTTCCACCACTTTGGCTATTATTCATCTAATATAAAGTATATTTAATATTTTAAACTATTGTTTACTTGTACTAGAATGTAAGCAAGCTGACCATACAGATTTAAAAAAATTTTTAATTTTATTTTTTAGAGGGGGAGAGGGACAGAGTGTGAGCAGGGAAGGTGCAGAGAGGGAGATACAAAACTCAAAGTAGGCTCCAGACCCTTAGCTGTCAGCATAGAGCTCAATGCAAGGCTCTAACTCACAGACTGTGAGGTCATGACGTTTTCTGAAGTCAGAGGCTCAAACGACTGAGCCACCCAGGCACCCCTGAACATACAGATTTTTGGCTGTAATTTTTCCTGCATCAGTCCCAATTTCATAACTCTGACTGCAAAAGAAATAAAAATTAACTCTGAAAATCAGGAGCTAAATTTAATTCAACTTATTGATCAGGTAAGGGAGAAGCTGCAAGGGAATTTCAACTTCTTGCTTCTTGTAGAAAGAAGCAATATAATATAGAATTTTGAGAAAGGGTGAAATTTAGGTTAAATTTATAATAAGCAGTATTTTGGTTAGATAAAATAAAGATGGAGCTGATTGAATTGGTTTATTTGATTAAAACCAAATGGAGATAATTGATGATAGCAGGTGAGTTAAAGTAGTATTTGCTGATTGTGGTGGGATTTACCTAAAACAAGGTTAGACCTTTTTTGCAGCTTCCTGAGTAGTACTGAGAAATCCTGTTTTTCAAGTTGTAGTAGAATTTTCAGTTACTTTTGTACATGTGGATAATGTCCTTTAGTCAAAGGTAGCATTTTCATTTCACTATCAAAACCTGGTAAAATATAAAGAATACAGAACAATATTCATAGTCATCTAGATGATCTATTTGTCTTTGTAGATTATTGGAAAATCTCCTAACTTAAAAATGTTAAAACATAAAGAACATTTAAAGAGGAATTTTCCTAGTTATTTAAAAGTTATTAATAAAGTGGGGAAATTAAAAAACAACTAGTGAAAAAATCACAAAAAGAAATGGAATAGAACCATCTGATTATTACCAGAGGGGAGGTGAGTGGGAAATGGATTTAACAGGTGATGGTTATTAAGGAGTGCACTTGTTGTGATGAACAGCAGGTGTTGTATGTAAGTGTTGAGTCACTAAATTATACACCCGAAACTAATATTATATGTTAACTAACTGGAATTTGAATAGAGACTTTAAAATGGAAAATATAAATTGTTCTGTATCTTTTATTTTTTTTATCTTTTATTTATTTATTTATTTTTATTTTTATTTTATTTATTTTTTTTAAACTTTATAGTTTATTGTCAGGTTGGTTTCCATATAACACCCAGTGCTCTTCCCCACAAGTGACCTCCACCAAGACCATTACTCCCCTTTACCTTTCCCCCTTCCCCTTCCCCCCTCAGTTTGTTTTCAGTATTCAAGAGTCTGTCGTGTTTTGTCTCCCTCCCTCTCCCTAACTCTTTTTCCTCCTTCCCCTCCCCATGGTCCTCTGTTGGGTTTCTCCTGTATCTTTTAAAGACATGGGATCCATAATGAACATCTTTCCAAAAAAATATTCCAGACATAAATACTTGGAAATTTTTATAAGTATTAAAGAAAAAACTATATATTTTTTAAATTTTTAAAAATGTTTTATTTTTGAGGGTGGAGAGAGAGAGAGAGCCAGCAGGGGAGGGGCAAATAGAGAGGGAGAGACAGAATTCAAAGCAGGATCCAGGCCTTAAACTGCCAGCATAGAGCTTGATACGGGGCTTGAACCTAGGAAGCATGAAATCATGGCCTGACCCAAAGTCATATGCTTAACCGACTGAGGCACTCAGGCACCCCATGAAAAACTATGTTATTAACTATAATTTTCTCAGACCTGATTACTTCTAGTAAACAAACCTGAAAATGACACTGTTAAAATTATAGAATATGGCTACTATGAATACAGAAGTAAACATCCTAAATGATATTACATATTAATTAAATAAAATATTTTTAAATGCATCACAGCCAGTTTGGGTTTACTTAAGTAATGAAAGATTTCTTAAAGTTAAAAAAATTTTCAAGACTCTGGTTTCAACTCTGACATGTGAAGAGCTATAAGCCACCATTTCTGTCCTTGCAACAAGTTAAAGCTGTACAAACTGAAAAAATAATACTGCCCTTGGATCCATCAGAGATCTGAGGCTGCAGGGAAAACCAACACCCCCAAATCTGGTGATACCGTCACCCACTGAGACATAGGTGAGATCAGCTTTGTCAAAATGGAAGCTACAAATTGGTAGGAACAGTTAAATGGCAATTTAGACAAATTGGTGGACTGACTGTGGACTATAATGAAAGGGAGAGACTCCTGGGTAGTTCCACACTTCTAGGGGCTTTACCTACAAAACCCCCACAAATTTCCCATGGTAAAGATTTGAGAAAGACCTCTAATGACTCTAGTGTGGAAAGAAGAGTAATTATTGTGATATACCGATAATTTTCCACAACAAAAGTCTAATATCCAGGGGAAAAACTTGGTAAAAGCCTTATTTCAGTTGGGGAAAGTGTATTCCTCTCACTCCAGCCTACTCTAGTCATCTTATGTTATCAATCAGAAAATGCACACACACACACACACACACACACAAATACAAAAATCCAGAGGTTGTTGCTTTGAGGAAATAGTTGGGGGACACTAAAGTCACGGAAAAGTGTAGGGAACAAGGATAAAAACAGCTATGTTACTGGAGAAATACTCATGAAGGTCACAACCAAAAGATACAGGTGGACAAAAACAGACTTATTCAAAAAGTTTTGGATTACTAAATTCCCCCACAGTTTACCATCCACAAACAGTTTTCAGCATAACAGTAAATTACAGTTGAAAAAGCTGAAAAATAATAACTCTCTCAGAAAAAGGAGTTAGGGGAGCCCAGAATGAAAAAAAAAGAGACAAAAACACACTAAATGAATTTGACATTACTGATATCTCTACCAACAGCAAACATTAAACAGAAAAACTCTTAGTAAGATTACAACAAATATCAAACTAAAGGGCTATTTATCTCAATCCCTGATACCAGATACAACTCAACCAAAAAACTTATACTGCATTCTGTGTGATGGGGGGATAAAACAGTCTGAAGAGACAAAGCAATTAATGGAACAAGACTCAGGGCACAGATGTTGGGATTATCAAATAGGGAATCTAAAATGACTGTGATTACTATGTTAAGAGCTCTTATAGAAAAAGAAGAGAACATAGAAAGAACAGATTGGTTACATAAGTAGAGAGATGAAAACATTAAAAACAAAAAGTAAATATTTGAGATAAAATACACTGTAACCTAAATAAAGATTGCCTTTAACCCTTCACTAGAATCAACACTGTAGAAGAAAAAATCAATGAGCTTGAATAATAATTAATAGAAATTTCACAAAATGAAATGCAAAGAGGAAAAAAAAATGTTGGAAAGCCATATCAGAGCATCCAAGGGTTATTGAACAGAAGTGTAACAGACATAACTAGAATGCTAGAACGAGATGAGAAATCACAGAATAGAAGAATTTTTGAAGTAATAATGGCCAAGAGTGTTCCAAAATCAATGACAGACACCAAACCAAAGATGCAGGGAGCTCAGAAAAAACAAGGCAGAGAAAAAAATAAAAAAACAACAACAATAAAGCCTAGGCATATAATATTCAACTGTAGGAATATAAAGTCAAAGGGATATCTTGAATAGAGCTAGGAAAAATCCACAATACCTTATCTGTAGAGAGTTACTGTAAATTATAGTGGACTTCCTATCAGAAATTATGAAAGTAAGAAGAGAAATGAAATGTTTGAAGTGTTGCAGGAAAAATTATCTAGAACTCTATATTAGCAAAATTAACTCTCAAAAGTAAAGGAGAAATAAATACTCTCAGATATACCAAAAATGAGGGAATTCTTGCCAAAAGACCTGCCCTACAAGAAATTAAATAAATATATAAGTTTTCAGGCAGAAGAAAAATTCTACCGGTTAGAAGTGTGGATCTCCAGGTGCGCCTGGGTGGCTCAGTCGGTTAAACGTCTGGCTTCGGCTCAGGTCATGATGTCACAGTTCGTGGGTTCAATCCCCGAGTCGGGCTCTGTGCTGACAGCTAGCTCAGAGCCTGGAGCCTGCTTCAGATTCTGTGTCTCCCTCTCTCTCTGACTTTCCCCTGCTCATGCTCTCTCTGTCTCTCAAAAATAAATAAAAAAATTAAAAAAATTAAAAAAAAAAGAAATGTGGATCTCCTTAAAGAATAGACCATAAGAGAAAGAATAAATGAGAAAAATGAAACTATTATTTTCATCATTCTTAAATAATTAAAAGTTTCCAAGGTAATATATTAACAATATATTGGGTGATTATGGCATATGGATAATAAGGTAAATGACAGCAATATCATAAGAGATGAGATAGAGAAATTGAGAATTATCTGATATAAGGCACCTGCACTTCACATCAAGTGGTATGGTGTTAATCTGATATAAGGCACCTGCACTTCACATCAAGTGGTAAGGTGTAATTTGAAAGTGAGTTTGGATTAGTTGAAAATGTATATTGTGACCTCTAGGAACACCAGTAAAAAAATAAAAAATAAAAAATGATTGATATGCTAAGAGAGAAGATAAAATATAATCTTATAAAAGGATCACCTAAAATCAGAAAAGTCATTAAAAAAAGAAATGACTAGAAAAGTTATAAACATAGAATATATTAATCCAACTATAACAATAATCATTTTAGACCCGGATTTATTCCTGGGTTGGTTCAATATTTACAAACTGGGGCATCTGGGTGGCTCAGTCAGTTAAGCGTCTGACTGTGGCGCAGGTCATGATCTCCTCATTCATGAATTCAAGCCCTTCGTCAGACTCTCTGCTGTCAGCAAAAAGCCCGCTTTAGATCCTCTGTCCCTGCCTAAATGTCCATCAAATGATGAATGGATTAGGAAGATGTGGTTCACCTATACAATGGAATACTACATGGCAATGAGAAAGAATGAAATCTGGCCATTCGTAGCAAAGTGGATGGACCTCGAGGGTGTCAGGCTAAGCGAAATAAGTCAGGGAGAGAAGGACAGATACCATATGTTTTCACTCATAGGTCTAACAGGAGAAACCCAACAGAGGACCATGGGGAGGGGAAGGAGGAAAAAGAGTTAGGGAGAGGGAGTGAGACAAAACATGAGAGACTCTTAAATACTGAAAACAAACTGAGGGGGAAAGGGGAAGGGGGAAAGGTAAAGGAGGGTGATGGTCATGGTGGAGGTCACTTGTGGGGAAGAGCACTGAGTGTTATATGGAAACCAACCTGACAATAAAGTATAAAGTTAAAAAAAATAAATAAAAATAAATAAAAATAAAAATAAAATAGACCCTCTGTCCCTGTCTCTATCTGCCCCTCCCCCACTCGTCTTCTCTCTCTCTCTCTCTCTCTCTCTCTCTCTCTCTCTCTCTCCCCCCCATTTCTTTTTCTCTCTGTCTCAAAAATAAACATTTAAAAATATTCACAAATCAATTAACTAGATACACCACATTAATAAAGAAAGGATATGATACTCTCAATAGATGCAGAAAAAGCATTTGAAATGCTGTGTTTACAGCATCCAATTCATGATAAAAACCTTCAACACAGTAGAGAAGGATGGAACATACCTCAACATCATAAAGGCTGTATACTAAAGACCAACAGCTTATATTATTTTCAATGGGGAAAAACTGAGAGGATTTCCCCTATGGTCAAGAACTAGACAAGGCTGTCCACTCTCATCATTACTATTTAACATAGTACTGGAAGTTTTAGCCTCAGCAATCAGACAACAAAAAGAAATAAAATGTATCCAAATTTGCAAAGAAGAGGTCAAACTTTCACTAAATATGAAAGTTGTTCAGTTGTTTGAGCGTCTGACTCTTGATTTTGGCTCAGGTCATGATCTGACAGTCATGGAATTAAGCTGAATGTTGGACTCTATGCTGAATGTGGACCCACCTTGCTTAAGACTCGTTCACTCTCTCTCTCTCTTTCTTTCTCTCTTTCTCTCTCTGCCCCTTTACCCTCCCTGCATGTTCTCTCTCTCTAAAATAAAAAAAAATAAATAAAATTTAAAATTAAAGGCAAAGATTGTCAGAATGGATTAAGAAAAACAAGACTCAACTAACTGTTGTTTACAAGAAACCTACTTTTCCCCCCCATTGGAATAACGTTATTATCTTCTTCGTTTTTAAGTTTTTATTTAAATTCCACTTAATTAACATACAGTTTAATATTAGTTTCCGGTGTACAATATAGAGATTCAATACCCATTCAACAAGAAACTGACTTTAAAATTAAAATTTTATATCTGATTAATGTAAAAGGATTCAGAAAGTTATACTATGATAACACTGATCAAAAGATAGCTGGAGAAGTTATGTTGATTTCAGACAAAGCAAACTTCAGAACAAGGAAGATGGTCAGACATGAAGGATGGCATTACAAAATGATAAAGGAGCAATTATTAAGTAAGACAAAGCAATCATAAACGTGTATTCCTCAAAAACAGTGTGTCAAGATACATGAGCTAAAATTTGAAAGAAATAAATGGAAAAGTGGATAATTCATTATTAAATTTGGTGACTTCAACACCTGCCTAGCAATAATTGATTAAATAGGCAGAAAAAAACAGTAGGGATATAAGTGATATAAACATCACTATCAATTAGTTTGTCAATCAACATAGACTACTCCCATCTATCAATGAGAATACATATACTTCTAAAGCTCGCATAAAACATTCACCAAAAAAGATTATGCTGTGTGCATTAAAACAGACTTTAACCAAATTTAAAAGATTAAAAAATCAATAAATCAAAGTATAGCTGAAAATTCCTACATATTTGGATTAAAGAGTATACTTCCAAAATAATAGGTATATCAAAGAACAAGTCATTAGAAATATTAAAAAATATTTTGAACTAAATCCAGATAAAAATACCACTTATCATAATGCATAAGATGTAGTTAAAGCAATGCTTATGGAAAAAATTAACATTAAATTAATGCATTGGAAAAGTAGAAAAATCTAAAACCCATAATCTAATTTTTTTACCTTACAAAATAGGGAAAGAACACTTTAATCCTAAAACAAATAGAAGAAAATAAATAATAAAAATTAAAATAGAAGTCAAATTAAGAACAGGAAAACAGTAGAGAAAATGAATAAAAAAAAGAACTAGTTCTGTTCAAAGGTCAATATGATTGCTAAAGCTCTAACCAGACTAAGCAAAAGGAGAGGAGAGAGGAAGAGGGGAGAGAGAGAGAGAGAGAGAGAGAGAGAGAGAGAGAGAGAGAGAGAGAACACAAACAAAGAATATCAGAAATAAGAATTATCAATTCTGATTCCATGGATAATAAAAGATAATTACAAAATGCTAAGAACAACCCTATGCCCCCCAAATTGAACAAATTAGATAAAATAGACCCATTCCTTGAAAGTCACAAACTACGAAAACTCACACAGGCAAAATACATATCTTGAATAGCCCTAAATATATTAAAGAAATTGAATTAATAAGTAATAAACTTCCAAAAAGAATGCATCAAGCCCAGAGAGTTTTACTGGTGAAATCTACCACACATTAAAAGAAGAAATAATATCAATTCTCCACCATTACTTCCAGAAAATATAAAGAGAAGAAACACTTGCTAACTCATCAGATTAAACCATTATTACCCTGATAGCATAATCAGATAAAGACATTACAAGAAAGGAAAACTATAGACCAATATCTGTCATGAGAATTTACATAAAAATCATCAACAAAATATTAGCAAATCAAACCCAACAATGTATAGGGGAAAAAAAACCTTATACAACTCAGTGGAATTTCTTGCAGGTATGCAAGTCTTTTCTAACATTCAAAAGGCAATCTACATAATCCATCACATCAAAAGCCAACCACAGAAAAAAATCATATGATTATTTAAGTAGATGCTGTAAAAACGTTTGACAAAATGTAACACTCATTCACAATAAGACTTTAGAAAACTTTCTAAATTTGATAAAGAACATCTAAACACTCTGCAGCTAACATCAGATCTACCAGTGAGAGACTTTATGCTAATTTCACGGAAAAGGCAAGGATATCCTCTTGCACCACCCTTATCCCACATCATACTGGAAGTCTTATCTAGTGCAATATGACAAGAAAAACGGTGAAGAGGAATACAGATTAAAAATGTAATAAAGAAAACTGTATTTAGTTTTTTATTTAATAATTTTAATTTTTTTTTATTTTTGAGACAGAGACAGATTATGAGCCGGGGAGGGGCAGAGAGAGAGGGAGACACAGAATCCAAAGCAGGCTCCAGGCTCTGAGCTGTCAGCACAGAGCCGAATGCGGGACTTGAACTCATGAACTCGGAGATCATTACCTTAGCCAAAGTTGGATGCTTAACCAACTGAGCCACCCAGCCATCCCAAGAAAACTGTATTTAATGATAACATGATTATACAGGAAATTCCAAGGAATCTGACGGTTCCAAGGGTTAACAAACACAATATGTAAAAGAACAAATTTGTAAGATACATACTACCTTATTTCAAGATTCTTACTATAAGTCTACAAGAGTCAAGACACCATGGTATTGACAAATGAATAGACACACAAATTAATAGTACAGAACAGAGACCCTGGAAATAGATACACACAAATATAATTAACTGATCTTTTGCAGGAGAACAAAAGTAATTTAATGATTAAATAATAGTCTTTTTAATAAATGATGCTAGAACAAGGGGATATCTATATGTGAAAAGGGGACGTAGACACAGACCTTAAATGTTTCACAAAATTAACTCAAAATGAAACATAGAAATAAATGTTAAATACAAAACTATAAAATTTCTAGAAAAAAAACATGAGAAAATCTATGTAAACTTGGGCTTTGTGATGAATTTTAGATATGACACCAAAAGCACAAACAATGGATAAAAAAGAAGTTGGATGTATTAAAATTATAATTTCTACTTTGGCAAAAGATACATTAATGAAAAGATAGGACACAGACTGGGATGTTTTCAAAACACATCTATGATAAAGACCTTTCATCCAAATATATAAAGAACTCTTACAACTCAACAATAAGAAAATCAACAATTTTTTAATGGACAAAAGATATAAATAAACACCTCATCACAGAAATATACAGATGGCAGGTAAGCATAAGGAAAGGTTCTCTACATTATGTATCATAAGGGAAATGAAAATTAAACAACAACAACAATAACAAAAACATTACACACCTGAAAAAAATGGCTAAAATCCAAAAAACTGATGGTGTCAATAATTGGTGAAGATGCAAGCAACAGAAACAATCATTGGTTATGAGGATAAAAAATTGGACACCCACATTGAAAGACAATGTGGAAGTTCTTACAATGCTAAATATTCAACCAAACATCCAGCCACTGTGCTCCTAGTTTTTTACCGAAATGAATTGAAAACATATTCACCCAAAAACTGCCACATGTATATTTAGAACAGCTTTATTTGTAATCGCCCAAAACTAGAAATAACTAAGAGATACTTCATAGGTGAATGGATAAAAAACACTGTGGTATATCCACATCTATAAAAAGACACAGATGAAACTTAAATGCATGTTTCTAGGTAAAGTAGCCATTTGGAAAACTATATGTAGTGTGCTCTCATTTATATAACATTCTGAAAAAACAAACCTAAATTTACAGTAATCATATACATGATTGGCAGTGGGAGGCTAAAACCTGAATAGATAAGAAGCAATGAATCTATTCTGTATGGTACTGTAGTGGCATATATATATATATATATATATATATATATATATATATATACACATATATATCCCTATGTACTTGTCATTTGTAAAAACTCATAGAAATGTACAGTACTAACAGTGAACCTTAATATATGCAAATTAAAAAAATACTTAGGGGGCTAGGGGATCCTAAAATCAATACAGAATGTAAAAATAAAATTACCTACTGCATTATCAATGTATAAAACAACCTTGTTTGATGGGTTGGAAGGAAAAGGTGCTGATTTAAGTAACTAGGGGACTCAATGGAATCTAAGACTAAAGACAAAGTGACTGTACATAGCACCGTATTTGATAAAAATTGTCTCTCACTGTACATTAACACTATATTTGATAAAGTTGTTTCTCATGATTGGTTTGGTTAACAACTTTGAAAGCATTACATACACAAACTGGAAGTGAACAATTAAGTAAATGGTTGGCAGATGGTGTAGTTTCTCACTGTTGGGGTAGAAGGTTACAGACAAGCAATGAAAGCTTAGAATAATTCATGCAATAATGGATTTGAGTTGTAAACATCAGTATGAATGATGTTTACATAAAATATTTATATATGCAATTATTGTATATATACGTACTTCCTTTCTTTGTTAGCTAATAAAGCAACGACACTTCAGTAACGAAAGGCATATCTAAAACCCAGATCTTGAGTTCTAATACCAACCTCCCATAAAACAAACCAGGGATCTTCAAGAAAATGGCTGATTCTATGAATGGACAAGAAATATAAAAGAAGGCCTAGAATACCTTATAGTGCCAGAAGGTAAAGAAGTGATAAACACACACACACACACACACACACATTCATGCATGTCCAAGTGACACAGCAACCAACCAAAAGGGCTTCTTGTTGCCAAAGCTAGAATGATCTGATCAAAATAATTGGCATGGATTGTAACCCAAAGTAAAAAAAAAAAAATTATGAATCCACACTAATATTAAAAATGAATAAATTGGGGAGAATAGACAAATTGCTTGTGCAGAAGAATTCAAAATAATTGTTGCCTTCACTCCTCAAATATGGGATTGCATAGTGATTTCCTTCCAAACAATACATTATTAAAATTGCAGGTGGAATAAAAAGTAACTTCACAGTGGAGAAACCTGACAAACACTACTTCATCCGGGTAATAAAGATTAAATTAAATAGTGATAAATCATTTTGATAGTATGTACCCTTGATATGATATGATGAGAATGGTACTTTACCTTCATGGTCTTTCTCCCCGAAACTGACACCCCAATATTAATCATGAGACAATAATTAGACAAAGCACACTTGAGAGACACTCTATAGCAAACTTGAACAGTGCTTTTGAACGGTGATCATCAAAAGAAGTAAAATCTGGGGTGCCTGACTGGCTAGTCGGTAGAGCATGTGACTCTTGATCTCCAGATCATGAGTTCAAGCCCTTTGTTGGGAATGGAGTCTGCTTAATAAAATATAAACAAACAAACAAATACAAGTTAAGAAAAAAAAAACAAGGAAATTCTGAAAAAAAAACACAGAAAATCTGTAAAAAATATTACAGTCAAGAGTATCCTAAGTGAACCTGAAAACTAAATGTAGTGTGACACATTGTATAGGATCCTGGAACAACAGTAGGAAAATAGGTAAAAACAATATAAATATGCATAAAATATATATTTTAATATATAGACTTTAATAATGATGTGTCAATATTGATTAGTTGTAGGACAAATATACCATAACAATATAAGATGTTAATAATAGTTGAAATAAGGTATGGTATATTTTGGAACTGCCTATGCTATCTTCACAACATTCATTTATAAATCTAAAACACTTTTAAAATGAGTTTATTTTAAAAAATCATTAAAAATCATTCAATATAATTCATCATAGTAACACAAAGAGGGAGTACATATATTCATCTCAAAAATAAAGAAAAAAATTATTTTATTAAGTAGAAAACCTATTCCTCGTAAATCTCATGGGAACTCGGAATTGAACAAAATTATTTGATGGGATAAAAAATAATTTACAAAAGAAATCAATTGCAAAGTCATTGATAATGAATATATTAAAAGCTTTCCCCCTGAGATTGGGAATAAAGAATTTTCTGTCACCATTTCTATTCAACACTATAATGAATGTCCTAATGTAATAAGTCATGGAAAAGGAATAAACAGTGTATAAGGATTAGAAATGGAAATGAATAAATTTATTTGTAGACAACAAAATAGTGTGTGTGTGCAGTCTATCAATCTAACATCTGTCTAATCTATCATCTACTAAACTAATATGAATATGAAAAATCAAAATTAGGAGTTAGTTTAGCAAAGTTTATTAAAAAGCAAATAACTACAATGAGATGCACTTCTATGTGAAATAACAACCAAATTAAAAAATGAATATTTACAAATATAACACTTTCAGAAATATCAGAAACATCAATTACATAGGGAAAGACCTACACATAATATTACAGAACATCACTGAAAGAAAGTAAATAATATCTTACAAATGAAGCCATATTAATTCCCTCCCCCAAGTTTATTTTAATTTTAAAGATTCAATGTAATAGCATTCCAAATCCGAATCCTATTAAGTTTTTTGGAAATTGTCAATTTAATTTCAAGAATTATATAGAATGCAAAAAGCCAAAGAGCCCAAAGACATCTTGATGAAAATAAACAAAATTTCATAAGTTAAATGACAAACATTTAAAGCGTTTTATAAGGTTACAGTAGTTAAGATTGTTTACTGACAAAAGATAGAAAACTAGTACTGAAAAATAGATACTCTAGAAAACAGATCAATAGATATATGATTACTTGATTTATTATAAAGGCGCTACTGTTGCATGATAAGTAAAGAATGGTCTGTTGGTTCTAGGTACATTGGGTATCAATATGAAAAAATTGAGTCCCATTTTCAAACCATAAAAGGGAAATATAAATAGAGAGAATAACATAGCAGATGGGGGAGAGCGTCTACAGGAGAGCTTTCTTCAGTACTTTCTCTTATCCTGGGAATAATAAATGATACGTTTTATCAACTCATGGAAATTCTGGAGAAAACTTAAATATCATATACATAATGAACACATTTTTTGAAGCTAAACCAATAAAAACAATGCTGCTTTACCAAACTCTGGGCTGCATAGTGATGTGTAAAAAATACCTAAACTGTATGGGATAAAAAGCTAAAGAGCTAATCTGAAATACTTTTTAGCACAGTGATAAATTATTCATGGTTTACAGAGTTGAGGTGAAAATGAAAACTTCAGTAACAACAGGTATGAAAAATAGGTAATATGATAATTATTCAGCATAAAAATTAATCTGAATTTCTTTCAGTAATCACAGAGAGACATAATTACAAATATACCTATATACTAAGAAAGAGTAGCCTCTAAGATGTTTAGGTTAATTATTTAAGGAAACATGGATATTATTATGGCTAATTTTTCTCCATGAGTGAATCACATAGATGATATCCTCAAGATAAGTTTATACCTGAAGCTTTTCTTTGATTGTTGTTGAAAAATCTTCTAATTCATTGGTATTATTTCTATGATACATTATTGGTTTGGATCTAAATTTACATGGGGATTTTTTTTCTGATAGATTTTTTGAGTTTTCTAAGGTGCTGTGAAATTTGTGGATCATAAATGAACAACTTATGATTGAAGGACTTTGGAAATTGCAGCCAGAAGTTTGAGATTCGTATATACTTTCCCAGTAATACATGAGATACAATAAAATTATAAGAATCCTGATACCTGATATCTAGATTCTTATTATCACATGAAATCATTAGGTTTACATTAGGAGGAAAAAAATATGCTGTGAGCAATGCCAATTTTTTCTGGTCTGGCTTCCTGGAAGATACATCTAAGAGCTGGTTAATAGTAAGATATTGTTTCTGTATAATTGCTCCTGAAGGGTTTTGAGACCAAGGTACCTTTATTTGCTTTGACTTGACTGTGTTTAGTGAACCTCTGGTCTGTATTCAAAGGAATGTGGCCTTTTCTTAGTAAGGGCAACTAATACCCCTCATGTAGGAAGCATAGAGTAACACTTGAACAATGCAGACATGAGAGATGTATTTTTAATCTTTGACTACTGTTCCACCACTGTCCTCATAGACAAATACAAATGGAGAAAAGGACAATTTATCCCATTTCCCCTGAGGCACCATTAAATAACCAGTTGTCTTGCACTAAATTTCTCATATATCCCATCCACTTGGGAACAGAGATTAAGGATGCCATATCTAATAAGACTTTTCAGGACAAAGTTATAGGTGTAGGAGATGCCATGCTGTGAGTGAATGATGATGTCTTGATGTTTTCTGGTGTGATAACTGAAAACATCATGCTCACTAGAATTACATTGGGGCCAGCAGAAATTATAACTCCAGAATGTGAAGTGAAGGAGGGGGTTCTTAGCTTTATTAGGGTAGATATTCTAATAATGGGCTGTATATAATAAATCCCCTGTGGAAAACTTGTTCCGTCCACCTCTTCCTGTCTCCTTCCAAGTGAGAAATACTTTTATATTAACTGAAATTTGGTGCTTCTTTCTCATAATTTTTGAAAATTATACCTCACTTCTTTTTGTATTGCATATTGCAGTAATCTGACTGGCATGATGTGCACCATCACATGAATTAGGGCTACATTTGGTAGCTAAAATATCAAAATTGATTTTTAAATTAGTGAAGATTTGATTCTAAGGCACTTAGGTTTATTATTTCAAACAACTTGAAAATTATTATTGGGTCCTTTTCTCCATGGGTCATGATGGGTCTGTCAACAGAAGAATTTTACTTTTCACCGAGATTGCTTTAACTGAAAATTAAGACAGTTTTATGATTCATTGGCATTTCTATGGTGCAATAATTGCTGGGGTCTGAATGCTCAAGTAGACAAATCATCCCTTTTACATTTGATGATCTATTTATGGATCATTTTTGGATTATGAATAGTTAAGCCTCTTGACAATTGTGGTCAAAGAATTGAGAGTCCTATGTTTGTTTGCCCGTGGCTGTAACAATCAATTAAATTAGGATATTTTTGGTATACTCCTTACTGTGTAGGAATAGTGCCCAAGAAATACAGTTTTCAATTTTGACGACTCTACTACGACTCTTAAATAAAGACTACTGAAGAAGAGTACTTTCTGACATTCTACAGTAGGGACACATGAAAACTATCCAGACTAACTTTATTGAATCTTCCCTAACTCTAATATGCTCTGTCACAAGGGTTTAAGAATGCCAGCCCTGCTGGTGGGAACGAAAACTGGTGCAACTAATCTGGAAAACAGTAGTGAGGTTCCTCAAAAAATTAAAAAGAACTACTCTGTGATCCAGCAGTTGCACTACTAGGTATTTATCCAGAGTATACAAAAATGCTGATTTGAAGGGGCACATGCACCCTGATGTTTATAGCAGCACTATTGACAGTAGACAAATTATGGATAGAACCTAAGTGTCCATCAGCTGACGATTGGATAAAAAAGATATGATATATATACACAATGGAATATTACTTGGCGATCAAAAAGAATGAAATCTTGCCATTTGCAACAATGTGGATGGAACTAGAGTGTATTATGCTAAGTGAAATAAGTTAGTCAAAGAAAGACAAATATCTGATTTCACTCGTCTAGAATATTAGAAGCAAAAAAGATTAATATAGGGGAAGGGAAGCAAAAATAAGATTAAAACAGAGAAGGAGGCAAACTATAAGAGACTGTTGAATGCAGAGAACAAACTGATTGTTGCTGGAGCATTTGGGAGGGATTGGTTAAATGGATGATGCGCATTAAGGAGGGCACTTGTTGGGATAAACACTGGGTGTTATATGTAAGTGATGAATCACCAAAAAACTGTCAATAAAATCAAAGTTTTTTTTCTTCAAAGAAAAAAAATAAATAATTTTTGAATAAAAAAGAATTCCGACCTTAGTTAGAATTTTCAGAATTGAATAGGTCTATAATGGGAATATCATAGCTTAGGTCATAAGGAAACTTGACAACATAAAATTTAGACTGACACCCAGAATAGGTGCCATTCTTAGGGAGGGATGTAGGAGTGTTTTAGGCTAAGAAAATATAGCTACGAAAGCAGATATGATTAACAAAAAAGAACAAGTAATCTTTGAAAATTTGTATAAGACACTGTCAGAATGAAAGCATCAAGGTTTACATTGGTTGCCTTAGTAAACTGAAAAAAGGGAAAAAAACAGTTATGCTACTAAATGGTAAAATTGGAACTGAAACTACAGTGCCATGGAAAACAACTTATTTTTCATTTTGATATACAGCAAAACAGCCCTATTTTTTTGTAAATTCAGCAACTCAAATGCCTTTGAAAATGTATCCAAGACTACTGTAAGAACAGAACATGTTAAGCATCCATATATCCTTTTCTCCAACTAAAATGAGCTATCCTAAAAATTCAAGTACTTTGGAGATATCCAGAAAACTTCTGAAGTGCTCTGCAGTTTTAATTCTAAAGCCTTATACAAAAGGATGCAAACTAGATGCTACATCAAATGTTGCCTTTAGTTGACTTTGTTTGACTAATTGAAAAGGTAGAATGGAGGCAAAATGGTAACCCCCACATAAGAGAGTAAGTAAGTCCTCACAAATCCAACTATCCTCTTCCTGCAACAACCCAGGGTATTCTTTGTATTGGAAACCCATAAGGGACTGATGGCAGGAGTCCTTGAAGTATTTCTACAGGAGGTGAACTTGGAGAAGGTAAATACTGCACTCAGAAGCTGAGTGAGTCCTCCATTGGTCTTCACACTTTCATTTAAGCATTTCCTAAATTTAAAGTATAAATCCATGTGAAAATCAGAATTATTGGGCCTCTACATTTTTATGAAATTTTTGTTTACAGTAATTCAACAAAAGTGGGAGAAAAAGTAAGTTGATGGCAAGGACAGATATTTTCTCAGATATTGATGGCAGCAACCCAGTTCTGGGAAAATATATAGAAATGTAAGATATAAAGAAACTTAAACTAGATTTAGCTGCCCACAAGGCATAATTTTAAAAGGATATTTACCTTATTTTTATCCTATATTACCTGTCAGAAAGGAAGAAAAAATTGACAAGGAAGGTCAATTTGTTTATAGATATGTGTATGATAAAAGAATAAGTCACTATTCCTCTAACAACTATGGTACCCAACTTTGCCACTCTCTTACCCACTGTGGCTGTCAGCCAAATATTTTTTTTCTAATAGGCATGCTTAGATTTGTATTTAAACTTTTACCTAAGGAGTCAACTTTCCTACTTAAGTTAACCTACGGAAGCTTTTGATTTTTGTGGCAATTGATTCCTCAGGATTCCAAGATTCACCTACTATATTCTCCATGCATTTATAAGAAAGCTTAAAGAATTTTCTACACCTTAAGTTTCCATACTAATCCAATATCAGTTGGTTTATTGTTAGCTGCTAATACCTTACATGATAGTAAAAAAGATACTTTAGCTTAACTAAATTTCTTAGTCTCCCAGGACCAAAACCTTCTTGGATAAGTTTCAATCTTACCAAACTGAAGTCAAATATTTGAGATATGTATTATTGGCCAACTAATGGAAGAGAGTTGCATCCTGAACTCAGCCTAATATACAAATGAAACAATTTACCACATATACACACACAAAACAAATCTACACCAATTTTGAGGGTTAGTTGTTGATCTTGCCTTTTAAGAAAGGCTGTCTTTCCTGAGATGTTATATGAAGTATCAAGTTGTAGTGAAAATAAGCTGAACAATTCTTTCAGTCTTAAAATAGTTGTTTCCTCAATGGTATAAAACCTTCTACATTTTCTGTCATGAGATTAAGGGTGCTTCTAACAGTGTGTTTATTCAAGAAATCAATGCCTGGTTATAAGCATATTGTTTAATCTTCTCTGTTACTGGATTTTGTTGATCTGGGAATGCAAGAGTGTTATCAATGAAGAGATAAATTCAGTGTGGTCATAGTGTATGATACATTTAATGTTCTATTAAATTTGATTTTCTGGTACTTTATTGAGTATATTTGCATCTGTGTTCATCAGATATAGCAGTTTTCATTTTTTGTAATATCTTTGTCTGGCTTTGATATCAGGGTGATGATGGCTTCATAAAATAAGTTTGGGAGTCTACCCTCCTCTTAAATTGTTAGGAGAGTTTAAGAAAAATGACAATTATTCTTTTAAAAATGTTCCTACAGTAACCAAAATTGTCATTTTTCCTTGGGCTTTTCTTTTGAGAAAGTTTGGGATTATCAATTCAATCTCCTTATTTACGATTTATCTCTATAGGTTTTCTATTTATTAATGTTTAATTCTTGGCGGGTTGTATGTTTCTAAAAATGTATCCATATGTTCTAAATTATCTAGTTTACTTTTGTATAAATTTTTATAGCAGTCTCTGAGATCTTTGTACTTGGTGTCAGTTGTACTGTTTTGTCTTTAATTTCTAATTTTTTTTAATTTAAGAGTTTTCTCTTTTCTTAATTAATCTCGATAATGGTCTGCCAATGTGTTTATATTCTCCAAAAACCAACTATTATTTTTAAAGATTATTATCCATTGTTTTTTTCTAATCTATATTTCATTTATTTCTGCTCTCATCTGTAAAATTTCCTCCCTTTAACTAGCTTGACATAAGTTATTTTTCTCATTCTTTTTTATTGAAATCGGCATTTATTGCTATAAACTTCTTCCTTAGAACTGTTTTAGTTTAATCTCATAAGGTTTGGTACATTGTGTTTCTATTTTCATTTGTCTTAAGGTCATATATATATATATATATATATATATATATATATATAATTTTTCTTTTGACTTCTTATTGGCCCATTAGTTGTTCAGGAATGTTTCTAATTTCCACATATTTGGGAATTTTCTAACAATCCTTCTATTATTGATTTCTTGTTTCACATCATTGTGGTTGAAAAAGACACGATAATCAGTAATCTCTAATTTGCTAAAATGTAATTTGTGGTCTATCATATGATCCACCTTAAGAATATTCCATGTGTGGGGCGCCTGGGTGGCTCAGTCTGACTTCGGCTCATGTTATGATCTCGCAGTTTATGGATTTGAGCACCACGTTGGGCTCTATGCTGACAGCTCAGAGCCTGGAGCCTGCTTCGGATACTGTCTCCCTCTCTGTCTGCCCCTCCCCTGCTCTTGCTCTGTCTCAAAAATAAATAAACATTAAAAAATTAAAAAAGAATATTGCATGTGTACTTGACTGAGAAGAATGTGTATTCTGAATTTGTTGGTTAGAATGTCCTGTATATATTCGTTAGGACCATCTGGTACTAAGACTTATGTTTTCCTACTCATTTTCTGTCTCAATTATCTATTGATAATTGATTATTGATCATTGATAACCTTATTGAGAGTAGGTTATTGAAATTGACTACCATTATTCAATTATATATTGCACCTTTTAGTTCTATCAAAGTTTACTTTAATCATCTAGGCGTTTTTATGTTGTGTGCGTATATATTTATAATTATTACATCTTTTGTTGAATTGGTCCTTTTTATTGATCCTTCTTTTTTTGAATAATCATTTTGCCATTATTTTATAAGACAAATTGCACCGAACACGTTGGCTTAACATATAATTTACCTTACTGATTAAGTGTAATGTGAGTTATTGTCTTAAAAATTAAGTCTATCTGGTGGCAAGTTTTTGTGATCTCCTTGAGTCCATGGACCAGCAATAAGGAAATGTTGATTTATTTGACCAGAAAATAGTATAATAAGCATAAGAACAAATAGAAGAATAGCTAAACTTTATACTCACCAATAATATGTCAGGCACTATTCTTAGTGTGTGAAAAACATTACACCGTTGTTTGCTTTCTTTCTTTCTTTCTTTCTTTCTTTCTTTCTTTCTTTCTTTCTTTCATTTATTTATTTTGGCCTCTTCTCACACTTTTTTCTTGTTGTCTAAAAGTCCATCTTGTCAGATATAAATATAGCCATTCCTATTCTCTTTGGTTATTGTTTTCATAAGATATCTTTACCATTTCTTCACTTTCAGTTTATGTATATTATTAAATCTAAGATAAATCTCTTGTGAACAGCATCTGATTAGGTCTTATTATTTTATCAATTCAGCTACTCTATGCATTTTTTAAAAGGTTTAATTTTAATTCCAGTTAGTTAACATACAATGTTGTATTAGTTTCAGTGTACAATATACAAATTCAACCCTTCAATACATCACCCTGTTCTCAGAACAAGTGCACTCCTTAATACCCACTACTTATTTAACCTATTCCCAAACACACCTCCTCTCTGGTAGTAATCATTCTGTTCCTATAATTAAGAGTTTTTTTTTATTATCTTGTTTCATATTTTCCCTTTGCTTGTTTGTTTTGTGTTTTTAAATTCCATGTATGAGAAATAACATGGTGCTCATATTTTTTATATTATGCTCTCTAGTTCCATCTATGTCATTCCAAATAGCAATATTCCATTTTTATGGATGAATAATATTCCATTATATATATACACATACACCACATCTTCTTTATCCATTCATCCATAGATGAGAACTTCGGCTACTTTCGTATCTTAGCTATTGTAAATAATGCGACTATAAACAAAAGTGTGTGTGTATCCTTTTGAATTAGCGTTCTTGTGTTCTTTCTCTAAATATTCAGTAGTGCAATTGCTGGACCACGAGGTTTTTTTTTTTAACTTTTTGAGGAGTTTCCATATTGTTTTCTATAGTGGCTGTATCTGTTTGCATTCCCATCAACAGTACGAGTGTTCCTTTTTCTCCACATTCTTGCCAACACCTGTTGTTTATTGTGCTGTTGATTTCAGCCATTCTGACTGGTGTTAGGTGATATCTCATTGTAGTTGTGATTTGAATTTCCCTAATTATAAGTGGTCATTAGTATATCTTCATGTGCCTGTTGACCATCTTTATGTCTTTTTTGGATAATGTATTTTCATATCTTCTGCCCATTTTTAATTGGATTATTTGGTTTTTAGGTATTGAGTTTAATAAGTTCTTTATACATTTTATAAAGTAACCATTTATCAGATATGTCATTTGTAAATACCTTCTTCCAGCCTATCAGTTCCCTCTTGGTTTTGTTGATATTTCCTTCACTGTGCAGAAGCTTTTTGTTTTGATGTAGTCCCAATAGTTTATTTTTAATTTTGTTTCCCTTACTTAAGGAGGTATACCTAGAAAAAACTTGATATAGCCTCTGTCAAAGAGGTTACTGCCCATGTTATCTTCTATAACTTTTATGGTTTCACATTTCTGTTTTTAATCCATTTTGAATTTATTTTATACGTATGGTGTAAGAACGTGATCCAGATTCATTCTTCTGCATGTCCCTGTACAGTTTTCCCAACACCATTGGTTGAAGAGACTGTTATTTTATGCATTGGACATTCTTTCCTGCATTGTCAAAGATTAATGGACCATATATTGTGGGTTTATTTCTGGATTTTCTACTCTGTTCTATTTAACTGTGTGTCTATTTTTCTGCTACTACTATACTGTTTTGATCGCAGTAGCTTTGCAACATAATGTGAAGGCTGGAATTGTGATGCCTCCAGTTTTGCTTTCCTTTTTAAAAGTTACTTTAGTTATTTGGGGTCCTTTGTAGTTCCATACAAATGTTAAGATTGTTTGTTTTAGTTCTGTGAATAATGTTGCTGGTGTTTTGATAAGAATTGCATTAAATGCATAAATTGCTTTGGGTAATATAGACATTTTAACAATATTTGTTATTCAAATTCATGAGCATGGAAGGTTTCTCCATTTCTTTGTGTCATCCTCAATTTTTTTAAATCTGTTTTTTACAGTTTTCAAAATTATGGATCTTTTACCTCTTTTGTAAGGTTTATTCCTAGTTATCTTATGCTCTTTGATGCAATTATAAATGGAATTGATTCCTTGATTTCTTTTTATGTTGCCCCATCATTGGTGTATAGAAATGCAACAGATTTATGTATATTGATTTTTTATCCTGTGACTTTGCTAATTTGTGTATAAGTATGATATGGTCAATTAATCTTTGACCAAGCAGGAAATAATATCCAATAAAAAATACAGTCTCTTCAAAAAGTTGTGTTGGAAAAATTGTTAGCAGCATGCAAAAGAATGAATATGGGCCATTTTCTTACACCATACACAAAAATAAATCAAAATGGATTAAAGACCTAAATGTGAAATAGGAAACCAATAAAATCCTAGATGATAACACAGGCAGTTACCTCTTTGACAGAGGAGATAGTAACTTCTTTATAGATATTTCTCCTGAGACAAAAAAACAAACAAAAGCATAAATAAACTATTGGGACTATATCAAAATAAAATTATTCTACACAGTGAAAGAAACAATCAATAGAACTAAAAGAGAACCTTCCAAATGGGAGAAGATATTTGCAAATGACATATCTTATAAAGGGATAGTACACAAAATCTATAAAGAACTTATACAACTCAACATCCAAAAAAATCTAGTTTAATAAAAAAATAAAAGGCAAAAGAAGTGAACATATTTCCAAAGAAGACATACAGATGGTCAACAGATACATGAAAAGATGCTTATGATCACTCAGTATCAGGAAAATACAAATTGCAACCATAAGGAGATATCACTTCACACTAGTTACAATGGCTAAAATTAACAACGCAAGAAACAACAGGTGTTGATGAGGATGTAGAGAAAGGGAACTTTATTACACTGTTGGGGGAAATGAAAAATGGTGCAGCCAATGTGGAAAAGAGTATGGAGGTTCCTCAAGAAGTTAAGAATAGGGGCTCCTGGGTGGCTCAGTCGATTAAGCATCCGACTTTGACTCAAGTCATGACCACACAGTTTGTGGATTCGATCCCTGTGACGGGGTTCTCTGCAGACAGCTCAGAACCTGAAACCGGCTGCAGATTCTGTCTGTCTGTCTGTCTGTCTGTCTCTCTCTCTCTGCCCCTCTCCAACTCATGCTATCTCTCTCTCTAAAAAAAAATAAACATTTAAAAATTCTTAAAAAGAAGTTAAAAATAAAACTAACCTATGATCCATCAATTGCACTCTTAGACATTTACCCAAAGAATACAGAAATATTATTTCAAAGAATACATGCACCATGATGCATCATTTTCTACAATCACAACATAATCTACAATCTACAGTTGCCAAATTATGGAAACAGCCCAAATTTCCATTGACTGATGAGTTGATAAAGAAGATAAAGAAGATATATATGTACATATATATAAAGAAGATAGATAGATACACATACATACTCCCTTTTCTTGTTTGCCTTGTTTCTTTTTTTAATGTTTATTTATTTTTGAGAGGAAGAGGGACAGAGTACACGTGGGGGAGGGGTAGAGGAGAGGGAGACACAGATCCAAAACAGGCTCCAGGCTCTGAGCTATCAGCACAGAGCCTGACACAAGGCTCAGACTCACGAACTTGGAGATAATGACCTGAGCTGAAGTCAGATGCCGCCCAGGCGCCCCTTGTTTGCTTTGTTTCTTAAATTCCAAGCTAAAGAGTATTATGCTAAATGAAATAAACCAGTCAGAGAATGACAAATACCATATGATTTTACTCATATATGGAATTTAAGAAAAAAACAAATGATCATAAAGGATCATAAAGGAAAAAAGAGAGAGGAAAAACAAGAAATAGCTGGTTATCAGTCTGTTCAATTTTTCTATTTCTTTCTGTTTCAGTTTTGGTAGTGTATATATTTCTAGGTATTTATCCATTTCTTCCAAGTTGTCCAATTAATTGTTATAATTTTTCAAAATATTCTTTTTTAATTATTTGCATTACTGTGCTGTTGGTTATTTCTCTTGTTATATTTATGAATTTATTTATTTGGGTCCTTTCTTTTTTCTTTTTGATAAATCTACCTAGATATTTATCAATTTTATTCATTTTTTATAGTTTATTGTCAAATTGATTTCCATATAACACCCAGTGTTCTTCCCCATAAGTGCCCTACTCCATGACCATCACCCCCTTCCCCTTCCCTCTCTTCAGCCCTCAGTTTGTTTTCAGTATTCAAGAGTCTCTCATGATTTGCCTCCCTCCCTCTCCCTTACTCTTTTCCCCCTTCCCCTCCCCATGGCCCTCTGTTAAGTATCTCCTGTTAAACGTATGAGTGAAAACATATGATATCTGTCCTTCTCTGCCTGACTTATTTCCCTTAGCATGACACCCTCGTGGTCCATCCACGTTGCCAAGAATGGCCAGATTTCATTCTTTCTCATTGCCATGTAGTATTCCATTGTATAGATAAACCACATATTCTTGATCCATTCATCAGTTGATGGACATTTAGGCTCTTTCCATGATTTGGCTATTGTTGAAAGTGCTGCTATGAACATTGGGGTACATGTGCCCCTATGCATCAGCACTTCTGTATCCTTGGGAAAATACCCAGAAGTGCTATTGCTGGGTCATAGGGGAGTTCTATTGATAATTTTTTGAGGAACCTCCACACTGTTTTCCAGAGTGGCTATACCAGCTTACATTACCAACATTGTAGGAGGGTGCCCATTTCTCCACAACCTCACTGGCATCTATAGTCTCTTGACTTGCTCATTTTAGCCACTCTGACCGGTGTGAGGTTGTATCTCAGTGTAGTTTTGATTTGTATTTCCCTAATGATGAGTGACACTGAGCATCGTTTCATGTGTTTGTTGGCCATCTGGATGTCCTCTTTGGAGAAGTGTCTATTCATGTCTTCTGTCCATTTCCCCACTGGCTTAATTGTTTTTCAGGTGTGGAGTTTGGTGAGTTCCTTGTAGATTTTGGATACTAGCCCTTTATACAATATATCATTTGCAACTATCTTTTCCCATTCTGTCGGTTGCCTATTAGTTTTCTTCATTGTTTCCTTTGCAGTGCAGAAGCTTTTTATCTTGATGAAGTCCCAATAGTTTATTTTTGCTCTTGATTTCCTTGCCTTTAGGGATGTGTCAAGTAGGAAATCGCTGTGGTCTCCATTGCTGCGGTTATGAGTCTGTTCAGATTTTCTATCTCTTCCCCTTTGAATTTTAGTAGTGCATGTGTCTTTAGGAATTTGACCATTTCTTCTAGGTTGTCCAGTTTGTTGGCATATAATTTTTCATAGTATTCCCTGATGATTGCTTGTATTTTGGAGGGATTTGTTGTAATAGATTCATTTTAATTCATGATTTCATGATTCATGATTCACGATTTTGTCTATTTGGGTGTTCTCTCTTTTCTTTCTGAGAAGCCTGGCTAACGGTGTATCAATTTTGTTTATTTTTTCAAAAAAACAACTCTTGGTTTCATTGATTGTACAACGGTTTTTTTTGGATTCTATACTGTGTATTTCTGCCCTGATCTTTATCATTTCTCTTCTTCTGCTGGGTTTGGGGTGCTATTGCTGCTCCCCTTTTAGTTCCTTTAGGTGCTATTTTGAATTTTCGCTTTTTCTATTTTCTTGAAATAGGCCTGGATTGCAATATACTTTGCTCTTAGGACTGCCTTTGCTTCATCCCAGAGAGTTTAGATTGTTGTATTTTCGTTTTCATTTGTTTCCATATATTTTTTAATTTTTCTCTAATTTCCTTATTGGCCCAATCATTCTTTAGTAGGTTGATTTTTAACCTCCATGTTTTTGGAGGTTTTCCAGACTTTTTCCTGTGAGTGATATCAAGATTCATGACACTGTAATCTGAATGTGTGCATGCTATGATCTCAATTCGTTTATATTTATGGAGGGCTGCTTTATGACCCAGCATGAGATCTATCTTGGAGAATGCACCATGCGCACTCGAGAAGAAAGTGAATTCGCTAGCCTCAGCATGCAGAGTTCTAAATATATCTATCAATTCCACCTGTTCCAATGTGTCGTTCAGGTCCATTTTTTCCTTATTGATTTTCTGTCTGGCTGATCTATCCATTGCTGTAAGTGGAGTATTAAAATCTCCTGCAATTAGCACATTCTTATCAGCAAGATTGTTTCTGTTTGGGATTAATTGTTTTATGTATTTGGGTGCTCCCGAAATCAGCGCGTTCCTGTTTATAATTGTTAGCTGTTCCTGATTAAAGGACCCTGTATTTATTATATAATGTCCTTATTTATCTTTTGTTACTACCTTTACTTTAATCTCCAGTTTGTCCAATATAAGTATGGCTAGTCTGGCTTTTTTTTGACTTCCAGTAGCATGATAGATATTTCTCCATCCCCTTACTTTCAATTTCAAGGTGTCTTCAGGTCTAAAATGAGTCTCTTGTAGACAGTAAATGGATGGATTTTTTTTATACATTCTGTTACCCTGTGTCATTTTATTGGAGCACTCAGTCCATTTACATTCAGTGCTATTATTGAAAAATATGGGTTTAGATTCATTGTGTTCTCTGTAGGGTTCATGCTGGTAGAGGTGTCTCTGATACTTTGTATTCCTTGCAACATTTCCCTCATAGAGTCCCTCTTAGGATTTCTTGTAGGGCTGATTTGGTGGTGATGAATTCCTTCAATTTTTGTTTGTTTGGGAACACCTTTAAGTCTCTTTCTATTTTGAATGACAGGTTTGCAGGAATAAGAATTATTGGCTGCATATTTTTTTCTGTTCATCACATTGAAGATTTCCTGCCATTCCTTTCTGGCCTGCCAAGTTTCATTAGATAGGTCTGTAACCACTCTGATAGGTTTCCCTTTGTATGTTAGGGCCGTTTTATCCCTAGCTGGTTTCAGAATTCTCTGTTTATCTTTATATTTTGCCAGTTTCACTCTGATATGTCATGCCAAAGGTCGATTCAAGTTACCTCTGAGGGGAGTACTCTGTTCCTCTTGGATTTCAATATCTATTTCCTTCCCTAAATTGGGGGAGTTCTCGGCTATAATTTGATCAAGCACCCCTTCAGGACCTTTTTCTCTTTCTTCTTCAGGAATTCCTATAATATGGAAATTGCTCCATTTTATTGTATTACTCAGGTCTCTAATTCTCCTTTCGTGCTCCTGGATCAATTTCTCTCTCTTTTTCTCAGCTTCCTCTTTTGCTATAACTGTGTCTTCTAACTCACCTATTCTCCTCTCTGCCTCTTCAATCCGTGCAGTGGCCGCCTCCATTTTATTATGCACCTCATTTATAGCATTTTTTAACTCATCACAGCTATTTTGAAGGTCCCTAGTTTTTGTATCAATAGCTTCTCTGATGACTTCCATGCTTTTTTCAAGCCCAGCGATTAATTTTATGACAATTGTTCTAAATTCTGGATCAGTTATGTTGCTTATATCTGTTTTGAGCAGTTCTGAGGCTGTCACTTCTTGTAATTTATTTATAGTAGATTTCTTCTGTTTCATCATTTTGGCTAGCTTTCTGTGTCTTGTCAGTTTGAAAAGCTCATTATTCACTTTGCATCTTTTAGTACTGCTATATTAAAGGAGGCTCACTGACTGTCCAGGATCTGTCCATTCAGGAAGTGTTCTGTTAATGGTGTCTCTTGGTTTCTCTTATTGTGCCTTTGCTTATTTTATTTCCCTACTCAGTGATATTTGGGACTCTCCACCATGTGTACTTCGGCTTGTTTCTTGAGGTAGCCCTGAAAAGGAAAACAGGCAGAAAAACACACAGGGAACAAAAGCACACAATCACACAGACAAATCAAACAAACAAGCAAACCAAAATGGGAAAGAAGAAAAGAAAAGAAAAGAAAAGAAAAGAAAAGAAAAGAAAAGAAAAGAAAAGAAAAGAAAAGAAAAAAAAGTGGGGGGGGACAGAAACCACAAAAGTCAAAGGACAGTCTAAAAGCGTAAAAACAGCAGAGGGGGGGAGATAAGAATGAGATAAGGGAAAATATATCTGGATGGCAAGAATTGATCTAATCACGGCAGTGCATCATTGTTGGTCTTTCCCGGATTCCAAGAGGGAAAAGGAGAAAAGAAGGAAAAAATAAAATAAAAAGGAGAAAAAGAAAAAAAAAAAAAGGCAGCTCTCCAGCGCGGATGGGCGTGGTTTGGTGTAAGTAGGTCATGTCTCAGGGGCTGCTCTCTGAGGCCCCGCCTTGGCGGCCCCAAGTCCTTCTCAGACCATGCATTGCAATCCAATCTTTCGAGTCCTATCTCCCTGTGCTGCAGGCAGTCCAAGTTTTTTCCAAGCCCCGCCTCATTTCCAATTCTAGTCAATGAACTTTAATGCTACTGCCCGAGGTGAGATGTACTCCTGCATGCAGGCGGCTTTCTAGCCGGGATTGAATAGGGAACTGGGGAGCAGCTTTTTCCTGGCTCCACCTGGAATCAGCACCCTGCTGAGCCCAGGGAAAAATAAGCCAGCTAAGGGGGATGAATTTCTCTCCCCACGCCCAGTGATTATAGATGGGATGATAGTATCCCTTTCCGTCCTGGGCCGAGGTTTTTTTCTTCTCTAGAGACAGCTCTAAGAGCGTTTTCAGTCTTTCTTTCTCTTCCCCTCATCTCTCCGTGGATCTGCACGCTCCATCTCCTCTGAGCCTCAGGGCTCCGGTCCGTTTTTTTTTTTTTTTAAACTTTACAGTTTATTGTCAGGTTGGTTTCCATATAACACCCAGTGCTGTTCCCCACAAGTGACCTCCACCAAGACCATCACCCCCCTTTACCTTTCCCCCTTCCCCTTCCCCCCTCAGTTTGTTTTCAGTATTCAAGAGACTGTCGTGTTTTGTCTCCCTCCCTCTCCCTAACTCTTTGTCCTCCTTCCCCTCCCCATGGTCCTCTGTTGGGTTTCTCCTGTTA
>CM053560.1:115798961-115828344 GCA_028646485.1 Cryptoprocta ferox
TTTCAAGTCCAGCAATTAATTTTATGACGATTGTTCTAAATTCTTGTTCAGTTATGTTGTTTAAGCCTGTTTTGAGCAGTTCTGTGTCGGAAGCAGTTCTGACTTCTTCCTGGAGTTGCTTTAGAGGAGAGTTGTTTCGTTTTGTCATTTTAGCTAACTTTCTGTTTCTTGTCAGTTTGAAAAGCTCGTTATGCACTGTGCACCTGTTAGTATTGCTCTATTAAAGGAGGCTCATTGACTGTCCAGGGCCTGTCGTTTCAGAAAGTGTTCTTTTAATGGTGTCTCTCGGTTTCTCTTGTTATGCCTTTGATTATTCTATTTCCTTGGTCAGTGATATTTGGGACTGTCCACCACGTGTACTTTGGCTTGTTTCTTGAGGTATCCCTGAAAAGGAAACAGACTAGCATACAGGGAACAAAAGCATGCACACGCACAGACAAATCAAACAAACAAGCAAGCCAAAAGGGGAAAGTAATTAAAGAAAAAGACAGGAAAGGAAAAAAAGAAAAAAGAGAAGAGAAGAAAAGAGAGAAAAAAAGAAACAAAAACAAAAAGAAAAACAAGGTGGGGACAGAGACAGCAAAAAACTGTGGACAGTCTAAAAGCATATAACCAGCCAAGAGGAGAGATAAGAATATGTTAAGGGAAATATATCTGGATGGCAGCAGAAAAGGAAAAGCAAAGAAAAAAGGAAAAAAAAAAAAGTCAACTCCCCTGTGCGGATGGGCATGGTTTGGCGTCAGGTCAGGTCTCGGGGGTCATTGTCTCCGAGGCCCTGCCTTGCTTGGTGGTTGCCTGGAGAAGTATGGCGCCGCTTCTAAGCTTTGCTGGAACCAAGCATTGCAAGCCACCCTTCTGAGTCCGATCTCCCTGTGCCATGGGTGAGCAAAACTGTATTCTCCAAGCTCTGCCTCACTTCCAAATCCCAGTCCATGCAGTTCAACACTGTCACCAGGGATGAGATGCATTCCCGCTGGCGGCCGGCCTCCCCGCCCGGCTTGTGCTGCCCTTTTCGCGGAGCCGCCGCTGCTTTTCAAGGGCCTTTCTTAGTGCGGCTCCTGCCACTTTTCGCACCGCTACCGCCGTTATCTGTGCCATGGCCTTTCGCGGTGCTGCTTGGAATGGATGCCGCTGCTGCTGCGCCCAAGGAAGAATTCGCCCGGCAGATGGGATGGATTTCTCTACCCGCGCCTGGCCGTTATATATGGGGAGACGGGTGAGTTTTTCCTCCTCAGGCATCTTTGAGGTTGTCTTCTTTCTGTCGTCTGTTTCTTCTTTCCCCCACTTGCAAATCCGAGTTTTATCACTTCAGTCCTTCTCAGTTCAATCCATGCGGGAGTGCGCAGATTACAGAGCTCCCTGCTTCTCCGCCATCTTGCCCGCGTCTCCAAAAATGAGTTTCTTACTTTCAAAATTGCACTGAGGCTGACTGCAGCTGTGGCATCCTGCTTTGAAAATAAAGATTATGAATCTGTTCAGAAGGTGTGTAAAACTCTTGGTTCAAATTAGACCACTGAACAAATACAGAGAATAAATTAGGTAAATTTAAGTTAGATGAATCTAACCACCAATGATCTTTTCCAATAAGATGAAGAGAGGCAATTAGACACTGTAAGGAAAACATAAAAAAAGCTACAGAAAACAAATACTAATTAATTCTGTGAAATTTAAAATGAAACATAATTGAACCTAAACTTGGACCATTCCATCTCAAGCCAGTATGGGATTAATGAAATATGATTATTTTCCTTCCTTTCAGGTGCAAATAAATAGACCCTTACTATTCCTAGATTCTGTATTTACATGTTTATTTACTTGCTAAACTTGTATTTATAAATCCAAAATTAAATGGACTCCCAAATCAATATGCATGGTGCGTTCCAATTATTTGCAAACATGTGCATAAAAGCAAAAAAAAAAAAATTGAGTCACCCAAACATGCAGGTTTCCAGTTGAAATTGAACAAGGAGAGACTCTGCCTTCTGTCTCAGCCCTCATATTGTAAACAAGTGTCCTTTTTGTGGTGTACTTACTGTCATGTGTTTTGCATATTTGTGCTTTTTATTGGTGATTTCACTATTTAAAATGCACTCCAAGTCTAGTCATGGCATGCTGTCTAATGTAGTTAGTGCAAAAAAAAAGCTGTGATGTGTGTTATGGAGAAAATGGGTATGTTAGATAAGTTTTGTTCAGGCATGAGTTATACCACTGTTGGCCATGAATTAAGCATTAATGAATCAGTGATACATATTAAATAAGAAGCCTTTAAACAGCACAGGCATAAAACAAGATTATGTATTGATTGGTTAATGCAAATGTGTGACCAGAGGGCTTGCATGGATCTAATTCTGTGTTTCCCCTGGGAGTAATCTTTCAGTATTTGCTGATTCAGTTGATTGAGATAACTTAATATGATTCAATGACCACAAATAATGAGAATTGACTGTAGGTGGTGTTGCAGGATATGAGGGAAAAGTACTAGTGTGCTAAGTAACAATATCTCAGATTAAGAAATTAGATATTCTCTAAAAAATAAGTGTATGCATTATATTTTAAATTGTTAGTTGCATACAAATACCTATTGCATTTGCTTGACTATTGTCCCTTTCCCCTTCTGTTACAGCACCTTGTTTTCCTTCTTCAGAAAACATCTATCTGTCATATGTATATACCATAAAAGTACAATAGTCACATAACTCAGGCATGGCCAAGCAGAACATTGCATCACACAGGACAGATGGTCAAAGACAATGAGAAACCTGATAATTTAACTTGAAATCTGGATCCCAACAAACCAGAAAATTTTTATTTTATCAAACACCGTGCATTCTCCTTTTTTTAATACAAGTCAACTTGAACCCCTTTTAGGAAATAAACAACAACAACAACCACAAAACAGAACTTTGACATGTAAAAATGGCTAAAAAGTTAATGGTTAGTGATAGAGACTGGGATAGAAGGAAGGATGAGACACTTTTCACTTATTATCACTTTTCATTTAAAATTTTTTACTATGTGCATCTATTTCTTTTACCATAAAGGAGTAATAATAAAAGTGTAATTAGTGTAAGTCATTACCATATGGGACACTACATTAAGGTTACTGGTAACCAGGGTAATCTTAGTTGTTAATCCCTGTAAAATCTTACTTACCCAGCTGTGAGAGATGAGAGAAGGTGAGATTATTAAATTTCTTACTGCTAAATTTAAATTAAATTAAGACCCTAGAAACTAAAATGTCTGTAGCTGAATGATTTTATCCTCCTAAAAATTCATGTCCTGAAGCGCTAACTCCCAGTGTGAATGTATTTGTAGTTGAGACCTTTGAGGAGATAATTAAGGTTAAACACGGTAATGAGTGAAGCTAATGCAAAAGGTCAGGTGTACCTATAAGAAAAGAGACTTGAGGGATGTATGTACACAGAGAAAGGGCCATGTGAGGACACAGCTAGATGGAGGCCATCTGAAAGCCAAGGAGTGAAGAAACCAAACCAGTACATTCAGGTTGATTTCTGAGACATAGATTTATTGCAATATACTTAAAAACATTAGATCTTTTTAATTTATCCTATTGTTTTTCTTTTCCAGAGACTCCAATTATATGAATGGTATCTTTGCTGAATTTCCAAGTCTACTACTCTTTTCTGACCTTTTTTCCTTTTAGTCCCATTTTTATTCCTTAAGTTTTGTTTCTTGTCTTTCTTCAATGCCTGCCAATACATTTTCATTTGAGTCTATTTCTTTTGTCTCCTTGCAATCTACTTTTCATTCATGAGATAAATTTGTCTTTTTTGTTTCTTTTCTGAGTTTAATTAACTATATTTTCATTTCCTCACATTTCTGTCCATTTTTGTTTCTTTTTCTAGATGTCTAATTTGAGGTGGTTTTTCATGACCAAAAATGCTTGTTTGAATATATTTTATTCCATTTGCAGTGTTGATTTAAAATTTTACTCTGATCATAATTACTTTATTGTGGGAAATTTTCAATTAATCGAAGTGTATTGCATCTAATTTTTTATAGTAACTCTCTAAGACACTGAGATTTCTCCACTTCATGTTGTGGATTTTGCTGATTTACAAGATTCCTAGTTCAATTGCACCCTCTACTGTCACTATAACAAATTTCAGTTATATAGTGGTTTTATTCTGTTGATTTATGGTTGATGCTGGTGTCCTCCAATTTCCTTTTTCTCTTAGTCAAAATGTCTCTATTTCATGTACTTCTCACCATATAATTTCCAAAGGATACCTCATACTCCTCATACTTTCTTTCAGGATATTGTTTCCTAGAAATGCCCTTTCAAAGACTGATGTTTTAAATTGTGTGTACTTTAAGTTCTTTCCTTGTATCCCATGCTCTAATCTACTTGGATCCCTTCAGTACACTCACAATTACAGTAGACTATTTCTGACAGTGATCCTAGATGAACTTTGGGACCATTGCTAGTTTTTATCTTTATTTTCTTTTATATGTTTTAAAGTTTGTGTTGCTGTTTGCAATATACCAGGCACAACATTAGTGTATCTGATTACTATTCATAATTTTCCACAACATATGCTTTGTTATGTTTATATATTTTCTTTTGATTATGACAAGTCTTGCTGTGCAGCATTGTCTATCTTAAAATACCATTGTGTCCTCTTGGTTTCCTCTTTGATTCAGGAAAACATTGAAATGTTGCTTTATTTCAATTTTATGATTTATTTCAATTTTATGTAACTGATCTTCTTGTTGTCAGAGAATATGTTCTCTGTGATTTCGGACTTTTATAAACTATTCTGATGTTATATGTGGCCAATGATATAGTCATATTTTCTAAATATATGCTTGATAAATGTGTATTGTAGAGTTCATGGGTTCAATATTTCATATATTTGTTTTAAATCAATTTTGATAATAAGGATTTTCACTTGCTTTATATCTTTACTGATATTTTGTCTGTTAATAATTTTTAAAATTACATTTTAAAGTAATCTTTACACCCAACATGGGGCTCAAACTTACAGCCCCCAGATCACGAGGAGCATGCTCTACTGACTGAGCCAGTCAGACATCCCTGTCAACTAAATTTTTTGTTTGTTTTATCAGATGAAGTGGGCATGTCCCAAATATCCCACCATTGTTTGATATTTTCTATTTCTCTTCCATTTCTATTAATTAGACTATACTATTAGTTGCAAACATATTTGCATATTCTGGGTGAATTGAATATTTTATAATAATGAAATAAATTTGTTATGATGCTTTTTGCCTTAAAGTCAATTTTTTTATAATTAGCTTTAACCATAAACTATATTTATTAAAGTCTCTTCTTGATACCATTTTTCTTTGCACTGTCATTTGGTTATCTTTTCCTTTTTAAAAAATTTTTTTAATGATTATTTTTGAGAGAGAGGGAGACAGAGTGTGAGTGCAGGAGGGGCAGACAGAGAGGGAGACACAGAATCCAAAGCAGGTTCCAGGCTCTGAGCTATCAGCACAGAGCCCAATACAGGGCTCAAACTCATGAATCATGAGATCATGACTTGAGCTGAAGTTGGACTCTTAACCAACTGTGCCACCCAGGCACCCCCGTGTCATTTGGCTATCTTTATCATCCTTGTACAATTAATTTTTCTGAGACTTTATATTTGGATGTGTCTGTTATGGAGAGCTTATTTTTTTTAAGATAATAGGACAATGTTTTTAGTTTCAAATACAGAGGATTTAGTCAATTTATATATAGTTATTAATATTTTGTTTTTTAAATATACCATGTTGTCTGTTTTTACTATAATATTGCCCCTCTGTCTTGAATATTATGTGTTGTTAATTGTTATCTTTAATGGGTATGCAAAAAATACTAACATTTTCAAAATTTAATCAAAGTAATGTTTAATTTTTTTCATAGATAAACAAGATACTTGAAATAATTAACCTATTACACCCTCCCTCTTGTGTACCGTATTGTCTACTTTTTAAAGTTCTTTTTTTTTAATTTAAGTCCATGAGATAATTTTATTGCTATTCTTTAAAATTACTGCTCATTTATATTTACCCACACACTTATCCTTTCTCTCTTCTATGTTTCTCCTTAACTTCTCTTCTGCCTAAAATGCACACCTTTTAGAATTTCCTTTGGTCAAAGTCTGGTAGTGGTGTACTGTAATGAAGACTCTGAATCCAATTTTTATTTTTATTTTTATTTTTTAATGTTTATTTATTTCAAGAGAAAAAGAAAGAGAGGGAGAGAGGGAGGGAGAGAGAGAATCCCAAGCAGTTTCTGCATTGTCACACAGAGCCTGACATACGGCTCCATCTCACGAACTGTGATATCATGACCTGAGTTGAAATCAAGTGCTAGATGCTTAACCAACTGAGCCATCCAGGTACTCCAATTTTTATATTTGTCTATTGTAACTTTTCCCTCTCCTGTCTTCTGAGAATGCTTATAATAAAGCCCAGGTGCTTTGTCAAAGGAGGGATATTCTAACAATGCACAGGAACTTTTACCCAAGTCCTACCCTCTAACCATCATAAAAGCCTCAAGCCTGTCTTCTTTCCTTGTTTTCTCAAGACATTTTCAGACCAGCTCTGAAAACCTACACTGTTCTCAAAAATCCTCATATTAAGTTTTTAAACTTTTATATTCTATTGGGGTGTGTGTGTCATCACTAGTCTTGGCAATTAAACCAAATTTTAGGTAACAGTCCATTGTTCTGAAAATGGCTACAACATGGACTTGCTCAGTTTTTTAAATTTGTTTTTATATTATTTAAATCCAAAAGTGTATTTTGCCCACATTGCTTTATTTTTGTTGAGTGTAGTATTTTCGTACTTTCTTTTTTTTGTTTTTTCAGTGATTTCAAGATTTGTTATTTCCTGCTACCATTTGTTTGACTGTTTTTTTGACTAATGTTAACATCTTAAAGTCCTTCCTGGTTGAAGAAACTGCCCTTCTCAGGGCTTACCAATTCTTAGAGATGGCAAAGGGCCCAGCCAAAAGCATGTCTTTGATAAACGAACTAACCAATCCAGAGCCATACCTCCTCTATCTGACCCATACACAGGAGGAAACAATATTCCTTTGCCTTAATCATTTCAGTGCCAAGTACCAGGAAACCAGAGGCCACCCTATATCTTAAAGCCCACGGAAATAATTCAACCTAACCAATCCTAAACTGTTTACACTGCCATACCTACCCTTTTTCACATACCTCCAATAAAAGGTACAACCTAGACTCTGCCCTTGCTCCTGCCCCTTCTCCTTCTGGCCAATGCTGGTACTTCCCCATGTGGTCCTATATGTATTGTACCTCCTATTCCTAGGATTTGAGAATATAATACACTTCGTTTTTCTGAGGTTCTCTGTGTCTCCTCCTATGGCCACACCTGACTGATCATCATGTGAAAGAACACAGAAGACCACTTAATAATGTTAAATCAGAAAACCAAAAACAAAGAACAAAATCTTAAAAGATATTCTACTCTAAAAGAAGTCGCAGTTAGACTGTCAGTTGGTTTTTCAATAGCAAATGAAGCCAGAAAACAGTAGTTGAGTGTGCTAAAATAGGTGCTAACCTAGACTTCTATATCTTATGTGGTTTAAGTCTTTTGTTATTTCAACATAATATATAGTAATTCTCCTATCTGACTTATCTCTGGGTGTCTCCAGGTTTTGACGTCCATTTCTGTCGCCTCAGGATGGGCATATAACTTCATGGTAAAAGTAGCTTCAAGTACTTTGTTTACTTTTCTGAGATCTCAGTTTGACAATTCTTACTATTTTGCTAACTCTTGTTTGCTCTTATGAAGACATAAATAAATAAATAAATAAATAAATAAATAAATAAATTGCTATTCTTATTTGAAAGTAGTAAGTAGAATTAACCACTGGGTTGAGAAATTTTTACCCAATATGCACTAGAATTTTGAGATAATTACTATTCAGATTCTTAATTTCTTGGTAGGGCATCCCACAGTACTCTCTGTAGTCTTAAGACAAATCGTTCAGTGATTTAGAATCTTTGGGTCAGTAATCAAGGGTCAGGACTCCACCGAAGAAGAAATAAAACTGGGAAGAGATGACAAAAAGGCATGTGAATATTCAAGTTGATTGTGAATTTTAATTAAGTTAAAAATATTCTGAATTTTTCGATAGCTGTATATTAGCAGCACATATTATATAAAAATATACAGAAAATAAAGGCCACAGAAATAATGAGGACAAATATTTAAAACATACTTGATAATATTTTTAATTTTTTTTAAATTTCAAAATATATTTAAATATATTTTAAAATATAATTTAAAATATAAATTTAAAATATTTAAAATAAAATTAAAATATGTTTTAAATTTAAAATAATATATGTATTAAATATATTAGTTAATGTATGTATTATTAACATTAGTTAATGTATGTATTATTATATATTATATTATATCAGATTAGATTATATATTATATATTATATTATATGTCATTATATATTATATATTATTATATATTATATTATATCATAATATATTTATTAAATATATTATTTGAATTTTTTAAATTTAAACATATATTTACATTTAAAATATATTTAAATTTAAAAATAATATTTAAAAATTTTTTAATGTTTATTTATTTTTAGGAGACAGAGTGTAAGCAGGGAAGAGGCAGAGATAGAGAGACACAGAATCTGAAGCAGGCTCCGGGCTCTGAGCTGTCAAGCACGACCCCAGTGCAGGCTCAAACTCAACAAACCATGAGATCATAACCTGAGCCAAAGCCAGAGGCTTAACCAACTGAGCCAATCAGGGATCACCAAAACATACTTGATAATATTTAAATCCAAGATCTATTTCAGGGCACCTGGCTAGCTCAATAGGTAGAGCATGTGACTCTTAATCTCGAGTCGTGCCCCCTTTGGGTGTAGAGATTATTAAAAAAAAAATGGATGTAAATTTTATTAATAAAATTTATTTTTTAAGCAAGATCTATTTTAAATCAATGTAACAACAAAAAGAATAGCATTTAGTCTTTACTGTTTCAATAAGTTAGAATTAAAGGTTTTTTAAAGCCATAAAGTTAAAGAAAATACAGATTTGAATAGGCAATCTATACTTAAATACAGTAAAACAAACGTCCCATAGAAAAATGAGCAAATAATATAATATTTAAAAATATGAGCATACATATTCAATACATTTAAACCGCAACAGAGAGAAAAACATTTCCCCCCTTCTTTAAAGGTTGGCTAATGATAAAATAAGAGAATTTCAGGAATTAAAGGGGCAGAGCCAGGCTGTACTTCGTCGCCGCACCGCTGCCTTCTTGGAACTGGAGCCAAACACCCGGCGGGGTAGGGGCAGGTATCGTGCAGATGGACGCCTGGGTACATTGTCGGGATTGTAGTCTAGGAAGCGTCAGCATAGACTTCCGCTTCCTGTAGTCCTGTCAGATCCTGGATCTCTGCCTAGTCGGCTCCAAAAGTGACTTGGGTTGCAGGGTTCTCGGAGCCAGGCCGGGTCATAGGAGTTGGAGGAGCTCTGGGTGCGGTAATGGAAGGAAGGGGTTGGCGGAGTGGAGCGGTGACACTGGTAAAGCTCAGCCCGCTTGTGCGCGCCGGTGCTAAGAAGCGCGCATCTGTCGGCCCCTAGCGAGCCCGCTGGCTCTCTTAGTCGCATGGGACCTGTCCTGGGTTCTGAGAACACAGAGGGTTGCCCTCGTTCAGATTTTACAAGTCTAACGGGGAAGACAGGCCAAATGGTTAATTTCAAAACGACACAATAAGAACTTTACTCCCCAAAGAAGGCGAGTTTCCCTGTCCTGTGACCTTATGGTTGATTTTGAGCTCCTAGTAGCCAGGATGTGTCCTACTGATCTGTGTGTCCCTAGCACACCCTTTCCCAGCCACTTTTATTCCATGAGTCTCTTCTTGCGCATCACCTGCACTGTTCTCAGGAGTACCCAGCCCTTCTGTAGGATGGGTCTGACAATGGACAAAGCCTGCTAGAACTCTCTGCCAAAGCCCTCTTCCCAAGCCTCAGTGGATGAGGCCAGACCATTAATTTCCGAGACTGAGATCCAATAGAATTGTGGCCCTTTATTTTGTAGAATAAGCGTTAATCATTGGGCAAATGAATAGAGAGTTAATTTTGGTACTCAGAGCAAATACCAGCCCCCAGCAAAGTAGTGTTGTCTATGCATGCAGAGCCCTGAGCAAAGGGAAAATTATAATTTGAGAGAATGGATGAGGAAGATGCATCCTAAGCAGCCAGAATACTTTCTGAGAGGAAACACTTCTGACCTCTTGCAACAAATCAAAGAGAACCTAAAGAGTTTGAGAAGAGAAAAGACTTTGGAACTCCTGGGTCTACACTCTTCTCAACTTTTGGCCCAGAAAGAGGTTGTCTTGGTAGGAGGTAACCACAACCACAAAGAGGAAGGAAGGAGGTAGACAATGGAGAGGGCATAACCCTGAAGCTTGAGCCAAGAGGTGACAGTTATAGAAATGAGTCTTAGGTGGTAAATGAACAAAAGACCTTTTAGGGTGGGTAAATCAAAAAACAACAACAACAACAATTGATCAGGTAAGGGGGTTAATGGTCTCAGTGGAGTAAAATGTTGACTTCATTTCTGAAGACAGACTGGCTGATATGGGAAGGTCTGGTTGCTCATGGCTCCTTTTCTTTTTTACCAGCTGTGTTTTCTACACCTTATCCAAAGAAAGAGACCATGAACCAGTTACAGGTGAGTTGCTTTATTTTTTCCTCCTGAAATCTTGTCTAATTACTCAGAGTTGCTGCCCTTTGCCCCTTTTTAGAAAATAGAAAATAGGTTAGCATTTAGTGAGCACCTAATATCTATCAGGTTCTTTTAGACAGTTTAACAATTCATGTATTTATGTTCTAGGGGAACTGCAAAAAGTAAATGATAAAATATTTTAAGGCTATGTAAATATCTTGTTTATCAGAATTTCATCCAGCACATATAACATTCATTTAGGATTCCTGTGTAAACCAGTTATTACTACAGTTATTTAAAACTGGTGATTTTATAACTGTATTAATAATTCTTTCTACATTTATATTGCTTTACTATAAATAAGATATATCCCTTCTACTTCATCTATTCATTTATTTATATCAGGAGGAACTCACAGATCTTTATTCTGTAATAAGTTACTGTATATGTATTCTGTAAATTACTGTATAACAGTAATCTGTTACTGTTAGTATTGATTTTGATACTGAAATTATCCAAATACATTCTGTGGAAGTCCATTCATACCAGCTTCTGTATCCTTTTGACATATACCTATCATTTTTTTGACATATACCTATCTTATTTTTTATCACAACAAGATACTTTTAGGATCATTTTATTCTTTCCTTGGCTCTATTCTGGAATAAACCACTTCTTCAAAGAGTTTTGGTTGCTTTAAGGGGAGAATGGTACTGTAGAAAACAAATCTGGGTGCTAGGTGTACTCATTGCTACAATGATATTATTTCTTATAGGCCCTCCCAGTGGACAAATCTATATACAAATGTGCATACACACATGTCAAATATATACACACACATATCTATATCTATATATTAAAAACCATTAATTCATACCAATACCAGTCCAACACCATAGAATTCATTCATGTATTCTTCCTTGCTTTCCTTGTAACTCCCTTCTTCAAAATGAGAAATCTGGCTCTCATTATCCTAAATATATTTACTTATTTGCTCAATCCTGGAATACACAGAAAGTAGTTTTTCCAGCCCATATACCTATGAAAAACAAAACTACCAATTTCAATATTTGATTACAGTTCTTATATCTCGACTTAGGGCCTATAGTAAAAATACTGGTTCAGAAATTAGTTTGGTAAGTTATTTTTCTTCCTATTAAGTGTAGGTATGTTATTCATTTGAAATACAGTTATATTCATTAAATTTTCTTTGTATTCTTATTATATGCTGGATTGTGTGCCCTCAATCAATTTATATATTAGAACTCTAACACCCTACCTCAAAATGTGGCCATATTTGTAGGTAGTGTTCTAAAGAGGTCATTAGGTTAAAATGAGGCTGTTAGGGTGGGCCCTTATCCAATTTGACCAGTGTTTCTATAAGAAGAGGAAATTTGGACACACAAAGAGACATGAGGGATTGGTGCACACAGAGGAAAGACCATGTAAGGGCACAGAGAGAAGGCAGCCATTTGTTAGCTAGGAGAGAGAAACCAGAAGAAATCAAACCTGCCAACACCTTGATTATGGACTTCTAGCCTCCAGAACTTCTAGCCTCCAAAACTAGCCCTCAAAATAAATTTCTGTTGTTTAAGCCACCCAAACTATAGTATTTTGTTATAGTAGACCTAACAAACTAATTCAATTACATGTTAGAAAATTTCCCTCATCCTTGTTGATTTTTTTGTTTATAATATTGACATGATTCTACAATTTAGAACTGTACTGAAAGGAGGAGTTATTATTCCTTATTTCATTTTCCATGTCTTCTTCATCTGAACTACTCCATAGGTCATCAGTCTCATTAGATTCAGCTTTATCCTTCTTGCATTTTCCATTTTATATTTGTCCCATTTTATCCATGTTTTTCTTCTCTTTTACTCTTTTTATCTGAGTAAGCAATTTCTTTAAATATTTGTTCTTTTATACGTTTTTAGTTTATATTGCTAATGTATGTAATAAGTAAGTATATATGTAATAACATGTGTATGTATGTAAGATCAAGAGGAGAGAGATATTCCTCTATGGAGTAGAGCCTGCATTCTGGATCTCATGAATCAAATAAAAATTGATACTCAAAACAGTTTCTGGAAACTACAAAGATCTCAGAACAATATAAGGTGATTAACCACCACCTCCTCCTTACCATCAGCTATTAGACTCTTTTTGTTGTGTATCTTATTTCTATGTACATTTTAACCCGAGATACCATTATAGAGCACATAGTTATTTAAACGTAGCTAAATATTTAACATTTTGTTGATATTCATTCCTTTCTTCATTTTTATATTGTCAGCTGTGATAATTTTACTTTGGTTTAAATTAACACCAGTTAATATTTCCATTTGAATATGCTGATAAATAATATTCTTCATTTTTTGGTTGTTTCAAAATGATATTTATTTTATCTTAATTTTTAAGAGATATGGTTAGTTTAAACAATGCCCACAAATTCCTTGAAACTTCTCACATTGAAAGATTGATTCTAATGCCCTGTCTTAGGACTTGGCATGTTGACTCACTTCTGATGAATAGGATGTGGTAGGAGTAATATTGTGTTACTTCTGAGGCTAGGCCATGAAAAAGGTGATACAACTTCCACCTGGCTTTCTTCATTTTAGGACATGTGCCTTTAAAGCCCTGACCATTGTGTAAGAAGTCTAGCTATTACCAGCCACACTGCAGAGAGAGCACATAGAAAGTGATATTGGAAAAGTCCGAACTTTTGAGTCTTCTCAGCACCAGACATGATGAAGTGAAGAAGCTCTTGAGATGATTTCTCCCACCTATAGCAGAGACTCCTGACTGAGAACTACCTAGTTGAGCTTCATTAACCCTCAAGGACCATGAGAAATTATAACAGAAAATGATCATTATTGTTTTATACCACTAAACTTTGATTGCTTTGTATCAAAAGGTATCTAGTACAACATATTTTTACTGGGTATCAATTTCTAGCTAGGCAGTTACTTCTTTTCAGTATTTAAAAGAAAATTATCCTACAAGTATCTTCTGGATTGCATAATTTCCATGGCACTCAGGTTTTCAGTTTTCTTGTTGCTCTATTTGAAGGTAATATATTACGATTCATCTTCCCCACCTCTTGGACTGCCCTTTAAGATTTTCCTTCTTTTAATTTACAGCTATTTTACTAGGATGTACTTTGATGTGATTTATATTTCTTTCTTTCTTTTTTGGTTCTATATTGCTTACATTTCATTGCACTTCTTGAATGTGTGGCTTGATGTTTAATGCCAGTTTAGGAAATGTTCATTTTGGAAATTTCTTATTGTCTTTTTAAGTGTTACTGTGGCTACATTCATCACTCTTCTTTTATAATACTCAAATTACACTTTAGACTTTCAATCGTCATTTTTATATGCATCTGATATTTATTATTGTGTTTTTCATATTCCTTGTCTTTTGTAACTTATCGGGATATTTCTACTGACTTACTCCTTGCTTTAGCTGTGTTCCATCAGCTGCTTTACCTGTCTGTTCTTAATTACAGTTATTCTATTTTGTCACTTAATAATTTCTATTTGATCTTTTTTTGTTTCTATTCTATGCTAAGAATTATAAACTATAATCTTTACTTGGTTATATTTATTTGTATTTTAAAAGGTATTTTGATTATTCTCTTATCTGGAGTTTCTATGATTCTCCTTTTTACTTTTCTTCCAGTCTCTTGTTTTTTTTGTATGCATACAGATTTTTATTTGAATTATGACTACTTTGTATAAAAATATGGAAATTTTTATTCTACATAATATTATCTTCCTTTACCTTTTGCCTTTTTGAGCCAGTTATGTTTGGTGCCAGATCATTTTAATCTTTTTAAAGTGATTCAAATCTAAGTCTTTAAGCAGATTAATATGCAAAAAAAAGAAATAAAAGAAATTCAGATTAGAAAAGAAGAGGCAAAATTGCATGTTTTTCATTTAGTATAATGTTTTCAAAGTTCATCCATGTTGTAGCATGTGTCTGTACTTATTTTTTAAATTTTTTGATGATATTACTATTTTAAATTAAACTCAATTTATTAAAAAAAATTTAGGGGTGCCTGAGTGGCTCAGTCGGTTAACCGTCGACTTCAGCTCAGGTCATGATCTCATGGTTTGTGGGTTTGAGCCCTGTGTCGGGCTCTGTGCTGGCAGCTCAGAGCAGCCTGGAGCCTGCTTCAAATTCTGTGTCTCACTCTCTCTCTGCCCCTCCTCTCCTCATTCTCTGTCTCTCTCTGTCTCTCAGAAATAAATAAACACTAAAATTTTTTAACGTTTATTTATTATTGAGACAGAGAAACAGAACATGAGTGGGGGAGGGGCAGAGAGAAAGGGAAACACAGAATCCGAAGCAGGCTCCAGGCTCTGAATTGTCAGCACAGAGCCTGACACAGGGCTTGGAATCATGAACCGCGATATCATGACCTGAGTTGAAGTAGGATGCCTACCCAACTGAGCCACCGAGGTGCCCTAAATTCAATTTAGATAACAAAAAGTGTACTCTTATCTTCAGGAGTAGAACCCAGTGATTCATCACTTACATATAACACCCAGTGCTCATCCTAACAAGTGCCTTCCTTAATGTCCATCACCCATTTAATTCATTCACCTCACTTCTAGCAACCCTCTGTTTGTTCTCTGTATTTAAGAGTCTCTTATGGTTTGTCTCCAGTTTTTATCTTATTTTTCCTTTCCTTTCCCTATGTTTCTCAAATTCCACATATGAATGAAATCATATGATATCTTTCTCTGACTAATTTTGCTTGGCATATTACACTCTAATTATAGCCATGTGTTGCAAATGACAAGATTTCATTCTTTTTCTTCACCAAGTAGTATTTGAATGTATATATATATACTACATCTTCTTTATCCGGTCATCACTTGATGGACATTTGGGCTCTTTCCATAATTTGGCTATTGTTGATAGTGCTGCTACAAATATTGAGGTACCTGTGATTCTTTGAATCAGAAATTTTGTATCCTTTGGATAAAGACCTAGTAGTGCAATTGCTGGGTCATAGGGTAGTACTATTTTTAATTTTTTTAGGAACCTCCATACTGTTTTCCAGAGTGGCTGCACCAGTTTGCTTTCCCACCAACAGCACAAAAGGATTCACCTTTCTCCATGCCCTACCAACATCTGTTGTTTCCGGAGTTGTTCATGTTATCCATTCTGACAGGCGTAAGGTGGTATCTCATTGTTTTGATTTCTATTTCCCTGCAGATGAGTGATGTTGAGCATCTTTTCATGTGCCTGTTAGAGATCTGAATGTCTAATTTGGGAAAGTGTCTATTTATGTCTTCTGCCCATTTCTTCAATGGATTATTTAATTTTTGGGGGGGAGTGTTGAGTTTGGTAGGTTTTTTATAGACTTGAGATACTAACCCCTTATCTGATACATCATTTACAAATATATTCTCCATTCTGTCTGTTGTCAGTTTTGTTGATTGTTTTCTTTGATGTGTGGAAGATTTTTATCTTGATGAGATCCCAATAGTTCATTTTTGCTTTTGTGTCCCTTGCTTCCAGAGACATGTCAACTAAGAAGTTGCTGCAGCCGAGGTCAATATGTTGCTACCTGTTTTCTCCTATAGGATTTTGATGGTTTCCTGTCTCACACTTAGGTCTTTCATCCATTTGTGGATTTACTTTTGTGTACGATGTAAGAAAGTGGTCCACTTTCATTCTTCTGCATGTCGCTGCCCACTTCTCCCAGCATCATTCGCTGAAAAGACTCTTTTTTCCATTGGATACTCTTTCCTGCTTTGTCAAAAATTAGTTGGCCATATATCTGTGGGTCCATTTCTGGGTTCTCTATTCTATTCCATTGATCTGTGTGTCTGTTTGTGCCAATACCATACTGTCTTGATGATTATAGCTTTGTAATACAGCTAAAAGTCCAAAGGAGAAGTAGGGAGACCAGGATTTTCCTGGTCCCTCAAACATAGCTGTATTAAGGTCAGATCACTTGGAACATCCAAGAAATTGATCTGTGGAGTGGCAGAAGGATCTCCACAGTTGGAGGGAAAGCTTGAAGAGTGAGGTGTGTGTAGATGAATGGAGGAGATAAAATGACATACCCATGGAGGAGAGGGAACTCTTTCTGTGGAGAGACAAACAGGAGAGAAAGAGAGAGGATTGTGAAAGTGTGGCTTCAAGTTAGCACAAGGGGAATACCTCTCTGTACGGACTGGGGAACAAGAAGTACAAAATGTGCGAGCTATTTTTTGAAAACAGCCATTGGAGCTGAAACTCAGAGGTTTTGGAGGTGCATGACTTTCCCCTGAGTGGAGCTGTGGCATGCACTCCTGGAGAGGAAGGAGTTGGCCCTGGAGTTCATAGTGTGGTGTAGCAATCTCTAGGGCACACTGGGGAGAACAGTCCCCTTCCCAGAGTACTTTGGAAAGAGGATTTATTGCCTCCCCAAGGACAAAAGACCCTGCAGGTGCCAGCCAAAGGCCTTTCATCAGCATGCTCTAATCTGAAGGAGGAGAGCAAGATATGTATCTGCACTGTGCTGGGTCTTTTAAGATTTTGGGTTTTGAATTACAGCTGAGTGTGAAGAAGCCACAGATTCGTGGTACAGGACAGGCTGACTGCCATTGCTATTCTGTTAGGGCTGGAATTGATAATTTAAAGTAATGATCATAAAGATACTCACTGAGCTTGGGAAAAGAGAGGAAGACATCAGTGAAACCCTTAACAAAGAGATTTTTAAAAATCAGAGGTGAAGAACACAATAAATAAAATTTAAAAATACACTAGATAGAATAAAAAGCAGGATAGAGGAATCAGAGGAGCAAATTAATGAGCAGGAAGACAGAGTAATGGAAAGTAATCAAGCTGAGAAAGTGAGAGAAAAAATTAGGCAAAATGAGAATAGATTTAGGGAAATCAGTGACTCTATTAAGCATAATAATGTGTGCATTACAGGGATCCCAGAATAAGAGAGTAAAAAAGGGTATAGGGAATATAAAATTTTTTTGAAGAAATAATAGCTGACAATGTCCCTAATCTGGGGAAGGAAACAAATATCTTGATCCAGATATACAGAAACAAATATCTTGATCCAGACATACAGCTACCCCAAGAAAATAAAACGAAGGAGGTCCACTGCAAGACATATGGCAATAAGTAGAAAAAGTAATGTTAAAAAATTTAAAAGCACCAAGAGAAAACAAGGCAATTAAATACAAGGGAAACCCCATAAGGCTCTCAGGTTTTTATCAAAAACTGCAGGCCAGAAGGGAGTGGCATGATATATTCAAAGTGATAGAAGGGAAAAATCTGCAGTCAAGAATAACCTATCCAGCAAGGCTGTCATTCGTAATAGAAGGGGAAAGAGTTTCTCAGACAAATAAAAACTAAAAGAGATTTTGATAACTAAATTAGCCCTACAGGAAATATTAAAGGGTACTCTGTGAGTGAAAAGGAAGACCATGAGAAACACTATGAAAAGTAAGAAACACAAAAGCAGTAAAAATAAGTATATCTGCAAAAAAATCAGTCAAGGGATACACAAAATAAAAGAATGCAAATAATGACACCATATCTAAAATGTGGAGGGAGAGGAATAAGGAATGGGTTCAAATTTAAATGACTATCACCTGGGTTGCCTGGGTGGCTCAGTTGGTTAAACAGCCGACTTCAGCTCAGGTCATGATCTCACAGTCTGTGGGTTCGAGCCCCGCATCAGGCTCTGTGCTGACAGCTCAGAGCCTGGAGCCTGCTTCACATTCTGTGTCTCCCTCTCTCTCTGCCCCTCCCCCGCTAGCTCTCTGCCTCTGTCTCTCTAAATAAAATAAAGACATAAAAAATAAAAATAATAAATGACTATCGCCTTAATATACATTATTATATACAGAAGATATTATATACAAACCTAATGGTAACCACAAATCAAAGTACAGTAATAGATATACAAATAATAAAGAGAAATTAATCCAAGTATATCACTAAACATAGCTAGAAAAACCATAAAAGAGAGCAAGAGAAATAAAATTCAAAGAAAAAGTACAAAACAACCCCCAATAAAACAAGTAAGAAAATGACAATAAATAAATAAATATCTATTAATAGTTACTTTGAATGAAGTAGGCAAGAAGGGACAAGAAGAAGATGGCAGAAGAATGAAAGGAACCAAGACTCATCTCATCCCATGTACACAGCTAGATAGCTATCAAATCCTCCTAAATATCCCAGAAGTCAATCTGAAGACTGACAGAACAAACTTCACAACTAAAGGAGAGAGGAGGCCACATTGAAGATGGTAGGAAGTATGGAGATGTGATTTAGGGGAGAAATGAATCCTGGTACTTACTGCCTAGGGGAAAGAATCATGGTCACAGAGAAAGGCAAGAGAGAGACACACACACACAGGGGAATGCAAGAAGAATGTTTCCCCAAGGCCATTAGCTTGTAAAATGAGAGGGACTGAATTTTGTGAGTTCTTACAATCAGTGGGGATTAAATCCTGGAGTTTTAAAGGATAGCAGATTGGGCTGGGATAGAACCAAGAGGGCACTCACCTACCTGTAGAGAGAAGGCAGGCAAAAAGCACAGGGGCAGACAGTGTTGAAACAGCAATCTGAAGAATGCCTGGAGCACACAGTGGGGAGGTTATTTGCTCTTCTGGGAGCATGTCACTGAGAGGCAGTGATCACAGAGATGCCTCTCTGGGAATAAAGGAGCTGGCTGGCACCATTACCCTCCTCTACCCCTCTGCATAAACAGAGAAACCCTTAGGAATTATTCCAGCACTGACATTGGCTCCCTAACTTGCTTATACCAAGCCCCACTGCCCTGCACACTGGCAGAAGTAACCTTCTAAGTCAAGCTTATCTCAGTCCTAGGGCAGTAGGTCTCTCCCCCAGAAGACCAGCAAAAACCCCTGCCTACAGCAGTTCTACAAGTCTTCTCACCAGACAGTTCTGCAAGGGCCTCAGTTCTTGTGGAAATGGTGTCAGGTATTATTACACAGGCAGACAAGAGCATACTTGTTAAACCTCACCACATTCAGGCCAGGGGCCAAATATTGCCCGCTGCAGGCAAGGAGAGCCTCTGCAGATGACTATCAGGCAAGGAGAGCCTCTGCAGATGACTAACCTGAAGGATAGATCAGCCAAAACACAATAACAGAGAGCATGCAGTATATACCAGACACACTCCCCTGAAGCACCAGACCCTGGACACTGCATGACCTCTTCCTCATAAGGCCATTACTTTCAGGAACAGGAGACATAACTGGATTTTCTAACACAAATAACAAGGTATGCCCTTAGGTAAAATGTGAAGATAGAGGAATGTATCCCAAATGAAGGAACAAGATTAGGCCATGGGCAGAGATGTAAGTGAAATAGATATAAATAACATGCCTGATGGAGAATTTAAAGCAATAATCATAAGGGTACTCACTGGGCTTGAGAAATAATAGAAGGCATCACTGAGACCCTTTAACAATAGTATCAAAAAGAATAAAATAGGAATATAAACTCTGGATAAATTTTTGGTTTTCAACTGGGTTAAATTACAGAATTTTATCATTAAATTTGTTCTTTAATTTTATTTTTTTCTGCTTCTGGCTTCTAGCCACCTAAAACCATGGTTTTTTAGTTTATTTTTTGTGTTTATTTAAATTACAGCTAGTGAAGGGATGCCTGGGTGGTTCAGGCAATTAAGCATCTGACTCTTGATCTCAGCTCAGGTCATGATTCCAGGGTCGTGGTATCAAGCCCCACATTGGGCTCTCCACTGAGCATGGAGCTTACTTAGGATTCTCTGCCCCTCTCCCCCTCTTGTGCACTCTCTCGCTCTCTCTCGCTCTCTCTCTGTCAAATAAAAAATAAAAAATACAGTTATTTAACATACAGTGTAATATTAGCTTTGGGTGTACCATATGGTGATTTAACAATTCCATACAACACCTGGTACTGATCATGACAAGTGAACTCTTTAATCCCCATCACCTATTTAACCCATTCCCCATCCCCCTCCCCTCTGGTAACCATCAGTCTGTCTCTGATAAATCATTAGAACTGACTTTATTGCTTAGGTAAAAGAGGGAGGAGAGGCCAGTGGCAGCTGCCTCTTGTTTCAAGCCTCCAAATCTACCTCCCAGGATTGGGGTTTGCACTTAGAGAACTAAAGAAGCCTCTCCTTGGGACAATATATTTAGCCCTTTAGTATAAACCATCAGTCCTTCTTATGTTGATATGCAACTGCATTTATTAAGTTCCAAGCACATTGAAAAAGGTCTTGCAATATTCAAGTGATGGAGTTACTTCAGCAACTGTTCTGATAGAAGGGTGCAGGGGTTAGATATTTCTTTCATTCTCCCCTTTGGATTAAACATTGGGCTGCTGGTCCAAAAGTGTGTGATATAGTACTTTAGAGGGTCTGAAGGGTAGGAAGATAACTGGTGACAGCTGCAAGGTACACAGTAGGAAAGAAGACAGGTAGTTTGCTACCCCTACCTGAGCAACATTGACAATGCGATTAGGGTGCCACTTTTATATCATGGGCAAAGTCTACTAATACCTTCTTCCACAGGGCTTTATCTAGAACACATGGATAAACTTGAGTTCTTCTCCAGATAATAAGTACTGACACCCAAAAAGTGACAGACACCTAGAAAAGGCCTTTGCTAAATAGAGGGTGTGACTGGAAACACAGCTGAATGCCCACCCCTGGAAAATATGATTCAAGTGTCTTATCAACATGATTGCCCTAAGGTACCCCCCCACCTGGGCTGTTTATAGCCCCTTGGGTTTAGCCAATTAGCAGTAATCATCTTGAATATTTGGATACCCAGGAAATTTGGGAAAGGAGAGATATGTATGGCAACCACCAGCAGATATAGCAGCAAGGCTAAATTGCAGTTACATCACCAGGTGGAAATTCTGTCCCAAGCCACTTCTGCAGTGATCTGGAACCAACTGTAATCCTAGAGCAGTCCTTTTGCAAAGCTACCCACAAGTCAGTGGGAATGCCCTAGTTGTACTTTTTGTAAAGCCAGTTGGGATGTGGACCAAATCAGCTGTTCAAACAGGGGAACTGACTGGCCTTTGTCCAGGACCTCAAAATTGAGTCAAAGGAACTTTTTTAAGACACTATATGACAGAGATATCATGTTATAGGCAACTTGAATACATAAGACAAACCTTCCCCCCCTTCCAAATTTGGTTTGGATATCCAGACTGATAATGACACACACAGGCCAAGAGCATTATGAAAATTTTTATTACTCACATAATGAAGGCTGTCTAAGGAGAGCAGCACAGCTCCCAGAAAGGTCCAGAAATGCCTTGAGAGAACAGGAGAAAGAGATTGGCTTAGAGTTTGTATAGTGGTTGGAGATGAGAACTCCATGCATGGATTGAATTTATCACATGTTCCAAAGGGAGGAGTATGCAGGCTTTCTTATCATCTCACCCAGTTGTGAGGCAGAAGTGGAAGAGAATGGGGTGGCGCTGAAAAGCTTAAATGTTAAAAGTTAAATGTCAAAGTAAATGGTTCTTTATAAACACATAGCTTAAAGCACAGAATATGGTTGGGATATGATAGAAGATAAACATCTTTGGACTACCTTTAGTCCAAAATTAAGCAAGGCATCTCCATTATGGTATTTCAAACCTGCAATCACAGATACTAAATGTATGTGCACATGTGCAGATAGACATGGAAATATATATTCATGAACAAATATACATATATATGTATGTATGTATTTCAGATTTTCTAAATGAAAATACGCCATACATAATAATCCATTTTCTCTTTTTCTGGGCATAATTTTAATTCAAAACATCAAATATATTCAGATGGCAGTTTAACTGATCTAAATGTTGTGGAATTAGAAACAAATTAACCTGTACTCTGAAAACTATAAAACACTGATGAAAGAAATTGAAGATGATAGAAAGTAATGGAAAGATACTTCATGCTTATATATTGGAAGAAAAAATATTGTTAAAATGTCTATACTACCCAAAACAATCTACAGATGTAATACAATCCCTATCAAAATAAGAACAGCATTTATCAGAGATCTAGAACAATCCTAAAATCTGTATGTAACCACAAAAGACTGTATAGCCAAAGCAATCTTGAAAAAGAAAAACAAACTGGAGGTGTCACAATTCCAGACGTAAAGTTATATTACAAAGCTGTTGTGACAATGACAGTACGGTACTGGCACAAAAATAGATACATAAATTAATGAAACAGAATAGAAAACCCAGGGGCATCTGAGTGGCTCAATCAGTTAAGCATCTGACTTCAGCTCAGGTCATGATCTCACAGTTTATGAGTTTGAGCCCTATGTCAGGCTCTGTGCTGATAGCTCAGAGCCTGGAGCCTGCTTTGGATTCTGTGTTTCCCTCTCTCTCTGACTCTGCACTGCTCATGCTTTGTCTCTCTCACTCCTTCAAAAATAAACATTAAAAAAAGAATAGAAAAACCATAAACAAACCCACAAATGGACATAGAAATACAAATCAAAAGTACAACAAGATATCACCTCACACCTGTCAGAATGACTAAAATAAAAAACATAGGAAATGACAGGTTTTGGTGAGAATGTGGAGGAAAGGGAACCTTTGTGTACTTTTGGTAGGAAGACAAACTGTTGCAGCCAGGCTGGAAAATAGTGTGGAGGTTCCTCATAAAGTTAAAAATAGAACTACCCTACAATCTAGTACTAACACTGCTAGGGATTTACACAAAGAATACAAAAAACATGAATTTGAAGGGATACATTCACTCCCATGTTTATTGCAGCATTATTTACAATAGCCAAACTATGGAAGCAGCCAAAGTGGCGATCGATAGATGAATGGATAAAAAAAAAATATCACACACACACACACACACACACACACACACACACACATACACGGAATATTACTCAGGCATATAAAAGAATACAAAGACAGGGGTGACCTAAGGAGTATAAACTTAAGTGAAATAAATCAGAGAAAGACCAAAAGACAAATCCATATGATGTCACTCATATATGACATTTAAGAAATAAAACAAAGGGGGAAATAGAGGGAAACCAAAAACAAACATTTAACTATAGAGAACGAGTTGATGGTTTCCAGAGGGAAGGGGGTGGAGGACGGGTTAAATAGGTGAAGAGGATTAAGGAGCACACTTGTGATAAGCACTGCATATTGTATAAAGTATTGAAACACTGTATTGTATACCTAAAACTAATATTAAACTGTATGTTAACTAATTGGAATTTAAATAAAAAGTATAAAAAATAATTAATTAATCTTTGACAAAGGAAAGAACATACAATGGGCAAAAAGCAGTGTTTTCAAAAAATAGTTTTGGGAGAACTGGACAGCAACATGCATAAAAATGAAACTGTGCCACTTTCTTACACCATGCAAAAAATTAAACTCAGAATGGATTAAAGATATAAATGTGAGATTTGAAGGCATTGAAGTCCTGGAAGAAGGCACAGGCAGTAATCTCTCTGATATCAGTTGCAGCAACATTTTGAAGCTATGTTTCCCAAGGCAAGGGAAATAAAATAAAAAAAATATGGGCACCTGGGGGGCTCAGTTGGTTAAGCGTCCAACTTTGGCTAAAGTCATGATCTCATGGTTGATGGGTTCAAGCCCTTTGTAAGGCTGCATGCTAATGGCTCAGAGCCTGTACCATGCTTCAGATTCTGTGTCTCCCTCTCTCTCTGCCCCTCTCTGGATCACATACTCTCTCTCAAAAATAAATAAACATTAAAAAAATTTTTAAAAAGCAAAAATACACTATTAGGAGTACATGAAAAAAACTTCTGCAGCAAAGGAAACAATCAATAAAACTAAAAGGTGAACTATAGAATGGGAGAAGATTTTGCAAATGACACATCTGATAAAAGGTTAGTATCAAAAACATAAGGAATCTATACAACTCAACACCAAAAGAAAAAATCCAATTGTATGGAATTGTTGAATCACTATATAGAACACCTGAAACTAATTTAATACTGCATGTTACCTACACTGGAATTAAAATTAAAACATTTAAATTTTTAAAAAATAACAACAACAACAACAACCAGAAAATTTGTTTAGAGGAGTTAAGATAGCTGTGTAGTAAGGGAACCCTCGGCTTGTCTAGTCTCTCGAACACAGCTAGATCAACATCAAATCATTTTGAACACCTAAGAAATTAATCTGAGGATTAAGAGAACAATCTGCATAATTTGAGGGAGAAGACATGTCAGATACATGGTGCAGAGGGGGATTTGGGGGAGAGAAAATCTGCAAAGAGTGCTGCAGAGGGGTGGCAGCCCTTTTAGAAAGAGGTAAAACAGAGGGGGAGAGAGAGCAGTATGTTCAGTTTGCACAAGAAAAACACTCCGTCAAAACCATTGACAGGGGAGTCCTGAAGAACTGAATGTCTCAAATTTTTCAAACAGTGGTCCTGATGTTCTGAGTTTTTGGAAGTCTGCACCATTTGCTGGAGTGGACAAATGGTGCTCCTAGGTAGAAGGAGGGGAAGCCTTGGAGCGGACAGCGGACAGCATGATGTGGGGTTGCACTTGGTAAGGAAGTTCCCCTTCCCTGAGTGCATTTGGAAGTGGGTATATTGCCTCTGCAAGGACAAAAGACTCAGCTGGTGCATTTGAGTGGCAGTTCAGACTCAGCTGGTGCATTTGAGCAGCAATTCAACTTCAGAGGACAGAGATGTTTACAGAAAGCAGATAAAATGGTCACAGCTCTTCATTGTTCTTCACCATAAGTCTAGACATCTGCTCGGCATGGAACTGCTTTTATGGGACAGAATAGTACCAGACACAATGCTATGAGGCTCTCTCTCAGAGTTGTAGGAGTGGATCTGTACCCTACCCAGTCATTTAAGATTTGGCGCATTGAATCCCAGTCATGTGCCAGAGATAAAACACTGGAGATCTGTGGTGCCAGGGATGTCTATGACCCAGGTACAGAAGGGTTAAGGTCAGGGATCTAATGGAAGCCTGTGACACAGAAAGGGAGATTGTTCCCTTGTCTTTAAAGGCTATCTGAACAGGGGTGGGCATCAGCTTGCCTACTTGGGGACAAGAGAGTAGGGTGACACCATCTCCCTTGACCATTAACATTGTCAGACTTCAGCGAGTAACACGGTGTCCCCAGTGGAGTCTGGAACTACTTACACCAAACTCTCCCTCCCGTGAACACTACAGGGTCATCGTTGTGAGGGAAGGTCTCATTGTGAGCCAGGGCAGTGGACCTCTCCCCCAGAGTCCCAACACAGGACCCCCTGCATGCACCAAGTCTACTGATCACAGAGTGCTCCGAAGTATCACCTTCAGTTCTGGTGGAAATAAGACAGGTCTTTTGTTATTTTTATTTTTTTAAATCAGGCTAACAGTTTTGTTGTTATTGTTTTTCATTTGTTTGTTTTTTGTTTCCTTTTTCTTGTTTTTTTTTTTTTGGGGGGGGGGACAGGATTCTTTTTCTTCTTCTTTTGCTTTCTTTTTCTTTAGAATCAGGCTTAGAGGTTTTTGTTTGTATGTGTGTTTGCTGCTTTTTTTTCCCTTAATTTTTATCTTTTTTTGATAAGGCTTTTTTTAAAAAATCAGGCTTATTTTAACAAATAAATAAAAACACACTTAGATAAAATTCCAAACACTCCCCACTGCAAACAAAGACGAGCTCTGCAGGGGACTAACCAGTGGGGGTAGAGAAGCCAAAATGAAACAACAGAGTGTACACAGCTTACACCAGAAACACTTCCTGAAGCAGTGGGCCCTGAACAATGTATAACCCCTTAGTAATAAAGCATTACTTTCAGGAGAAAGAAACATAACAAGCTTTCATAACACACAAAATACAGAAACCTAGACAAAATGACAAGATGAAGGAATTCTCCCCCAAAGAAAGACCAGAAAGAAACCACAACCAGGGATTTGCTCAAAACAGATAGAAATAATATATCTGAACAAGCACTTACAACAAAAGTCATAAGAATACTAGCTTGATTAAAAAAAAAAAAAACAACAACATAGAAGACTCCAGAGAAATCCTTTCTGCAGAGATAAGAGACCTAAAAATTAGTTGGGCCAAAATAAAAAAAAATGCTAAAACTGACTATATATAATTAAAATTGAAGAAGCAGAGGATAAAATAGGTGATATAGAAGATACAATTATGTAAAATAATGAAGCTGTAAAAGAGAAAGAAAGAAAGAAAGAAAGAAAGAAAGAAAGAAAGAAAGAAAGAAAGAAAGAAAGAAAAATATTAGATCAGAAATATAGACTTAGAGAAATCAGAGATATTTTAAAACACAATAATATCTGTACCATAGAAGTCCCCAAAGAAGAAGAGTAGGGAAAAGGGAAAGAAGATTTATTTAAACAAATTATACCTGAGAACATCCCTAATCTTGGGAAGAAAAAGGCATTCAAGTACCAGAGGCCCAGAGAACTCCCTTCAAAATCAACAAAAACAAGTCAACACCAAGACATATCATAGTGAAACTTGAAAAATACAAAGAGAGAATTCTTTCTAGAAGAAGCTAGGCACAAAATGTCCTTAACCTACAAGGATAGACAGATAATGTTAGCAGCAGACTTGTCCACAGAAACTTGGTAGACAACAAAGGAGTGACATGATATATTTAATATGCTGACTGGGACACATATGCAGCCAAGAATACTTTATAAAGAAAGGTAGTCATTCAGAATAGAAGAAAGATAGTTTCCAAGAGAAGTAAAAACTAGAGTTCAAAAAAACAAAACCAGCTATGCAAGAATTATAAAAAAGACACATTGATCAGCAAGAGAGGCCAAAAGCAACAAAGACTAGAAAGGAACAGAGACAATCTACAGGAAGAGCGACTTTACATGTAATACAGTGACGCTAAATTCACGTCTATCAGTAATTACTATGGATGGAAACAGACTAAATTTTCCAATCCAAAGACACAGGGCATCTAAATGGATGAAAGGAAAAAAGACTCGTCAATATGAAGGTTACAAGAGACTCTTTTATTATACTCTTATATTATATTATATTTTTTTCTTTTATAGTTTATTGTCAAGTTGGTTACTATATAACACCCAGTGCTCATCCCCACAAGTGCCCTCCTCCATGCCCAACACTCCCTTCCCCTCTCACCCTCCCCCACCAGCCCTCAGTTTGTTCTCAGTATTTAAGAGTCTCTCATGGTTTGCCTCTCTCCCTCTCCCCAACAATTTTTCCCCTTCCCCTGCCAATGGTCCTCTGTTAAGTTTCTCCTGTTACACTTATGAGTGAAAACATATGGTATCTGTCCTTCTCTGCCTGACTTTTTTCACTTAGCATGACACATTCGTGTTCCATCCTCATTGCCATGAATGGCCAGATTTCATTCTTTTTCATTGCCATGTAGTATTCCGTTGTATACATAAACCACATCTTCTTGATTGATTCATCAGTTGATGGACATTTAGGCTCTTTCCATGATTTGGCTATTGTTGAAAATGCTGCTATGAACGTTGGGGTACATGTGCCCCTATGCATCAGCACTTCTGTATCCCTTGCGTAAAACCCTAGCAGTGATATTGCTGAGTCATAGAGGAGGTCTATTGTTAATTTTTTGAGAAACGTCCACACTGTTTCCCAGAGTGGCTGTACCAGTTTACATTCCTACCAGCAGTGTAGGAGGGTACCCGTTTCTCCACATCCTCGCCAGCATCTATAGTCTCTTGAGTTGTTCATTTTAGCCACTCTGACTAGCGTGATGTGGTACTTCAGTGTAGCTTTGATTTGTATTTTCTTGATGATGAGTGACACTGAGCATCGTTTCATGTGTCTGTTGGCCATCTGGATGTCTTCTTTGGAGAAGTTTCTACTCATGTATTCTCCCCATTTCTTCACTGGATTATTTGTTTTTCAGGTGTGGAGTTTGGTGAGTTCCTTATAGATTTTGGATACTAGCCCATTATCTGATATGTCGTTTGCAACTATCTTTTCCATTCCGTCGGGTGCCCATTCATTTTATTGATTGTTTCCTTTGCCGTGCAGAAGCTTTTTATCTTGATGAGGTCCCAATAGTTCATTTTTGCTCTTGATTCCCTTGCCTTTGGGGATTTGTCGAGTAGGAAATTCCTGCAGTTGAGGTCAAGGAGGCTGTTTCCTGCTTTCTCCTCTAGAGTTTTGATGGTTTCCTGTCTCACATTCAGGTCCTTCATCCATTTTGAGTTTATTTTTGTGTCTGGTGTAAGAAAGTGGTCTAGATTCATTCTTCTGCATGTTGCTGTCCAGTTCTCCCAGCCCCATCTGTTAAAGAGGCTATCTTTTTCTCATTGGATACTCTTTCCTGCTTTGTCAAAGATTAGTTGGCCATACATTTGTGGGTCCAATTCTGGGTTCTCTATTCTATTCTATTGGTCTGTGTGTCTGTTTTTGTGCCAGTACCATACTGTCTTGATGATTACAGCTTTGTAGTAGAGGCTAATGTCTGGAATTGTGATGCCTCCTGGTTTGGTTTTCTTTTTCAATATTACTTTGGCTATTCTGGGTCTTTTGTGGATTCATACAAATTTTAGGATTTTTAGTTCTAGCTTTGAGAAGAATGCTAGTGCAATTTTGATTGGGATTGCATTGAATGTGTAGATTGCTTTGGGTATTAATGACATTTTAACAATATTTATTCTTCTGATCCA